>CM067346.1:13070609-13105609 GCA_034190875.2 Urechis unicinctus
TCTTGGGATTTGGGGTTTCAGATATGCTCAATACCCACTATCAACACCAGACCAGATGACCATAACTGACAGATGCCCATGGCATTTATAGATTATACATGATAGATTTAAATGATGTGATTGGACTATTGAACAATTGTTTGGATAACAAACATTGAACATTTGACAACAATTTTATTACCAATATTGATGTGGCAGATACCCTGACAAAAGAGGCTCTGGACTTCAAAAACCTACTTGGGGTCTGATCATTTGGCTAGCCGCTGTTGAACTTGGCTGTCAACTCAAACCAGCGCAGTTGTTTGGATAGCTACTATTGAGATCTAAAGGATCACTATCCTGACTTATTGATGGCAAAAGTGTGACCCTGTCCATGACTGAACTATCATATAACACATAATCAAACTTATAGGAATGCAATAAAGAACTCATGTTTTAGTGTATTACAATGACACACAATATTAGCAGATCATGCTATTTCCAATAAAATTACTTTAAAGGGTAGGTTAAGGGTAACAGTAATGATGCAAGTATATAATTCAAGGATGTGGAAAGCAAAATATCAATCTTCAACCATTGAAACAAAATTCACTTTTAAAAGAGTAACCCCCGCCACCCCAACGCACTACCAACAGAGTTGTTATGTAGTGTACTTGTAATATGACACTTGTCATCCTAGTGGCTAGGGGTGGCTAATGTCATTGTCCACAATACAACATTGTGAGTTACAGGGCATTAAGTCTGAAGACGGGTGGGATCGATGATCCTGGAATCAGGATCCCATACCTTACTCAACAACCAAATTGGAGCGTTTGGGTTATTGTGATACCGGTGCGCATGTCCGCTGTCAAGATCAGGCAATGTTTACATCTGACAGATGGCGCAAAAGCCGTTCACTAGCATGGCCAATGGCAATAGTCGATACGGTTACATGAACGTTAGGAAATACGAGCGAGAATCACATGGAAACAGAGCGTGTAAAATGTACGATCGTATTTGTTTATGTTCGCTCGTGTACCGCAAATTGCACGCGGTATGGAAGGCTGGGATAGTTACAATCCCAAAATATACCTTCAGCTTGAGCCCGCGGTGCGTTAATGGGGAACAATTGGATTTTACGACATGAGCAAACTGATAACACAAAACAATCTTAATAATTAATCCCTGGAAAAAAACAGTCCATTGATACGATATGATTTCATTTATTACTTGAAACTTTGCACATCATAGATCAAGAAAACCGGTATCTCATTTCAGTGAGATTCTCCAAACGTTTTAAATGCTGATCTGCGTCACGAATTCCCAGCTTAAGTGCTACATTTGTTCTTATTTATCTAAATAAAACATTATCAGATGGATATATATTGAGAAAAAAACACCAAAAATGAGTTGACAAAGACTTACAACTCCGGATTTCCCAGTTAAATCGCCATTTTTTTTATATTCGTCCGTTAGGATATTTGAGCGTGTGCCGCCCGTTATTCGTAGAACTGCTGATTTATATATTCATTCAAAATTTGTATGTTTTTCATTTCAAGCGATAATTTAAAACAAAGAATTGTTCATTGAAGTTATAAGTCACACAAATCATGAATCTAAGTTTGAAGGAAATATACATCGAACAAAGCCATATAATGACCGATTATTCAACATGGCCAAAATGGTCGTTGGGGACAAAATGTAAATTCAGGCAAAGGCAGTTAACTTCAAGAAAAAGTGGATAGTTACCCCGAATAATAAGATTCCTACCTTATGCGGAGTAGTAGCAAATAAAGTTACGATTTGATGGGGAAGTGCAGTTGTGTAAGCCTATGAGATGACGGAGACTATTTTGGCCCCATGATCATCGACCAAAATGTAAGTATGGGCCAAAATGGTCGGTGAATTGTACCAATATGGTCGGACTTGTATATATATATATATAGATATATATATATAGATATATATAGAGAGAGAGAGATATAGAGATATATATAGAGATAGAGAGAGAGAGAGAGATAGAGAGAGAGATATAGATAGAGAGAGAGATAGAGAGAGATAGAGATCTATATATATATATAGGATATATATAGATGCCCTAATTAATATAGGTCTTTCTATAATAAAAATATATATATATCATATATATCTGATATATATATGAATATATATATATATTTTATATATATATATATATAAATATATATATATATAAACATATATAGATATATATTTCTTACGTGAGCCGTTTCACTGATTGGCGATTGCCCTAATTAATATGGTCTTTCAAAGCTGCTGTATCATCTCTGATGCATTGTTTTAAATCAATTATCGATCGCTTGCCCTGTATATGATGTTGATCTGTGCCTATGTAAGCAAGAAAAGATCAATGTACAATATTATATCTTTGACAACAAACCTCATAACGCATCTGAATGTCCACACCGTGTTTGTATAGTAGACTCGTATTGACTTTAAGATGGAGACAACAGGCAGCTACGAAACGTTAGGAATTAGCAAACAAGATATCTGATCCAGATAATAATCGTACATTATTGCTGTTAGAAATTAGTACACAATGAAGATGGTGGCTTGGAGGACCCTGAGTCAACACATGATTGAATAACCAAGCGTGCAATAGGTTTACCAACCATCGACAGAAAACAGCATAATACTTATATATGATCCCAATTGATATCAAAATTCAAACCATGTAGGCAAATTAAACCCGCAACTCAGCGTAAGCTAGGAATTCAAGTAATAATCGACCAATATTAATGTATTCCGAACGTTCGATCAAATAGATAAAGGCTATTCAATCATAGTGAGGCCCCAGATTAAAAAGCAAGTCCTAATGTTCCGATCGTCGTTGTTATAGTTGATACACGCATAAAGAAATGCCGATCAATGGCAGACAGTTACATTTTCATCACAGGAACATTAGATGGTTTGTCCAGCAAAATCAACGCCTAGAACCAAGTTCTGCCGTTATTAGCCAATTACATCTACGTCCATGTAGCAACTGATTGCATGTATATTGTATTATGGCCATACACCCTTCTACTCTAATGGAAAACTACTGTTGCAATTAAGCGCCAGTTTAAAACATTATCACTAGTTACCCGTGCATCAGTCTGTTAAACAACTCGCTAGTATACTGCCAGGTCCAGATTTTGCATTGCAAACAGAGCAACACAATGTTATTGTTGCACGACCAGGAAGTAAAGAGCTAATTAACATCGCCTCCGGTGGTATCTTGACAAGTCGTGATCTACTAAGGGATAGATAGTGTAACACTGAAGACGAAGTTTTGCTGCCAAGGGTGGTTTAGTCGATTATGCAAGTAGTTCTGGGCTAGAATGTAGGCCTTGTTTCACATTTGAGCCGACTTCTTCACAATATAAATGCTTGTGCAGAGTCACCCAATAGCATAATTAATCATTGCAATAACTTTTTTTCAGGGATCTGAGTAAGTGATGCCTTTGTCAGCAATATCATATAACTCCTAACTGCACCTTGCTATGGCACCCAAGTTATTATTTGCAGCAACATCATATATTAGTTAGCTAGGAGCAAGCAGTTCTGATCCCATTAGAATCGTGGACCGAGATGAGGAGAAGCATTTTAATGTAAGCAACGAACGTATCAGCATTAAATCTTAATGGGTCTTGAGCAGCTATTTTCAGCCCCATTTAGATTGTGGGCTAATTGAAAGGCTATATACATTATCGAGGTTTCTATACAGGTCACCGCGGCATTTCAGAGAATGTAGAGGTCTTTCTACTTAGCGATCATGTGATAGTTAGCCCGATTAAAGGCTGACCGGAATATGAGCCTTATTGATTGGTAGCGTGGAAGTCAGTCATCTAAGCTGGGGAGGAGAAGTAGAGCGCCACAAATGCACATCCATGGTCTTGGTTAACAGCATTGTCAGATGTTCTCACAATCGGTCACGGTTATGATATATACAATTATAAGAACCCAGATCATATGTAAGTACCGATATGTTGCTCTATAAATATATGTGAAATGACATCATAATATTAAAAATAATATTTTGGAGGAAGATATTCAGATTTGAATGTCCCACTAAATCTGCAAGTTAACGAGCAGAACAATACTACATAGCTTTGTTTCAGTTCAAAACTGATCAAACACAAAACTGATGTTTTTGTCAACCAAATATGTAGATAAGTATTTCAACACTGAGGTCAAACGTGGAGTGATACACCAAAGATTATCATTCATTTCATCATGAAACCATTTTTACAATTGTTTGATTTTGTTCCATATAAGATACATGCAACACTGCCTAGATTTATTAAAATTAAGATATGTCATGGAATTACAGATTAGCTGATGCTATTCGTTGTACTGTCTTAACAAAAGATAAAAGGTCGAAAAATGTTGTATATGTGAGTGGTGGATCAGTTTTGACGATAAGAATATTGTGATATTAGCGATGATTGAAGAATAATTCATCGGGATTTAAGCAGTAAATCTTTCCAGTGTATCGTTTTCTTCTTCTCAAAGTGTTCTAAATTTGTCAAGTGAATTAACATTAGATCAAATCTGGATCCTGTCGGTTTTGTTGTAAGATCATCAAGGACTATGAAATGTTCTATAATGACACAGACTGGTAATATTTCTTTTTTTAGAGTGCAGGAATGAGTCATGGTCCATACTTCCAAGAAGGTAAATTACCGCCTGAAATTTATTACCGTCTTACTTCTCTTCACTGCTGGTTTCATTTCAAGAAGTGGGAGTTGTTGCTAGCAAGAACATAATGAATTTCCGTTTACCCTGTATTAATGTTTTATTTGCCCACCATTGCAGTATCTTGTTTACATGGGTTTTTATAACAGCCAGACCGCGATGCTTATTGCTTCTATGAATGTGCCTGGTTTAACTGCACCAGAACTCGGTTCAACGAGCTTTGTAAGTCACCCCCACTGACCCGACACAGTTTATGGCAGCACTTTTATATCATGTTATTCTCACAAGAAGTGGGTTCGTTAGGGTTTATAGCTCAGGGCGCTGTCTGTTGTCGTTTGTATCTATCCCTTCGCATTTCATCTGCATCTACATGAGTGAACAAAACGAATGCATTCAAATACACTCAGTCGCTCGGTGGGAAGCACAGAAGTATGAGAGTGATGTGTCATCATACTGGACTACAATGGTTCGTGGAAGGGAGCTATTAGGCAATCATATCTTCATAAGCTGGCTTAAAGTGCCTTTCGCACGAAATATTATGTAATTTGTTTGCCAATATATCAACCAAATGTACCTATTCTGACTATATGCCAGCCGTTAAAGTGCTCGGATCGAAATTCGACTTTAAAGATAAGTCAGGCTTATCTAAACGAGGAGCTCATGAATAATTAATCGCCTTTAAGTGACGTCATACCCAGCAATGTTTGTCGGTCTAATTCTTTCCCCGTAGATTTGGACAATAAATGACGTCTCTGATGAAAGCGAATAGGAAGCCTGTTATACCACTGCTCCGTCTTAGGTTCTTACTCATGAGTGTCAAGACATCATAGGGCGGCTGCAGAACGAAGCTTGGTTAGTTATGTCTGATCATAGTGACGCACCTGTTCATTGTATATTTTAGATATGTAACGAGCGAAATTTTACAAATAAAGTACATCTGAGTTTTTATAAATGTATACAGGTTAAACATATTTGCCATACAATAAGTCATCACAATTTTTTGGTAACCTGCAGAGGCCATTGCAAAAAGAGTAGGCACAGCATTTGTCTTCAAGACCAGCTTACAACTTGGTATCCAACCGAGCTTTTCTCTAAGGTTCGATGCCTGCTCAAAACATCCCTCGATAAAGTGAACTGAGCACACAAACGAATACTTGCCCGGGCCCGACCATTTTAGCATTTGTCTCGCGATCGTAGCACCTGGCCAATCCATTGTTTCTTCAAATCGTCCTTATCAAGAAACTTGAACAAGCTCACACCATCCAGACTGGCAGGCAAGCAACCCCTAACACAGCAATGATTAATCATCGTGTTCGATTGGTCACATGATGGCTGAAAACGGGGGCTCCCTTTGTTGACGTCCAACGCCTGGATCTGACCTAGATCATGGCTGCCGTAGCGATTGCCGAGCGCGATAATTTCGGCCTGAACTGATCAGAGGAGGTAATTGTACAGGTTTGGGTTTATTGATCACATTATGAATTTTTTTCAGCGAAACGGTGCTAATTTCACTGATCGCTGTTTGTCGAAAACCAATAAAGTAGGTACATTAAACGGATAATGTTGGCATAATTGCATATGGTCAGGGTTTCACCAAATAAAATGCATTTTCTGTGTCAAGCATAGCTAAATACATGTAAAGACAATAAACCAATATTATTAATTGCCTTATGGCATTTAGGCCGCAGTTCAACTGTTGAGCTGAACGGATTGTCCAGATAATTATGAATCACAAATTCCCATCATAACAAAATATACCAATGTTAATCGGAGTGAGACATTAATAAAAGACAAAGCATTTACAATTCGTATCTATGCTTTGACTGATTCAGATCAGGTAGGTAATAGTGTTTGTACGCTTAGGCTTTGGGCAATAGTAGCATCGCACTTCATATGGCGCGTCGTGCAATGGTCACGTTTTCATGGAGTGTAAACTATTTGACTCATCCCAACACAAAAGGGCCATCTAAGCAGCTTGAATGCTTCTACATAAACTGCGGGGTGCATTGTTATCTTTCAGTACTGGATGGCAAGTGCCAACTGTGTTTCTATGCCTTTGAACGCATACACTCAGACTATAAGCCTCACTACTCATAAAGGATATTGCTATTGCAGGAAGGGGCCCGTTATGATTTTATCACTCGGTATACGTGCATCAGTTTGCTACCGTCTGTTAAATATCCAAATGATATAATGCATCATGCATTTGCGGTTATTTGCACAAATAAGAAAGAAGTTGTGTAAATATGTTAACCGTATCGGGACATCAACCAATCAGGAGCTGATTTGGTTAATGATGATAAGTTGCTGCCAGGGAAAGGGTCAAGCCAATATGAGATTGGGCCAAAATGAAAGCGGTTACTAGTTTCATGTTGCCTACTCCAAATTCACCAACCACCTACCTTACCAGATACCTCGCCAACATATATGAAACACAATATGTGGGCAAAGAATAAATATAGGGCATTCAGTTCATTGTCAATGCCGATAAAAATATGTTGAGATAATTTGCATCGATTTATTTTGAAGCAAGCAAAGGGTGATGAATTCATCAAAGAAAACAGCACCAAAGTAGTACCAGGGAAATTTGGTCAAGCCAATAAAGAGATATGGGCCAAAATGTGAAACCTTGTTTTACATGCATATATATATATATATATATATATATATATATATCAATATATACTCATGTGTTGCGTGTATCTACTCCGCTGATGCCGTAGTTAAATTCTTTTCTGCATACCACCTACCTTACCAGATACATCGTAATACGCCGTGTACCTAATTAAATATATACAAACTTGCAAAACAAGTGTAAAAAATGATATTGCTGCATTACAGCTGGCAAAGAATAAATGGTAGGGCATTCAGCAGTCATTGTCAATGCTGCGATAAAAATATGTTGCATAGATAATTTGCATCGATTGATATTTTGAAAGCACAAGCAAAGGAAGTGAATGAATTCATCAAAGAAAACAGCACCAAAGTAGTAGTGGGTTTTGCCCAATATATGATGCGTTAGATATATATAAATCTATCCGTGTACCTAATATATAATAATATAGAGATATAGGGAGATCTATATGAGATATTAAGCATATTATTCTGACATAAATATATGTATATAATAACACATAAATATGTATATATATACATATTTATGTATATATATATATGCATATATATATATTTATATATATATATATCAATATATACTCGCATGTACGTTCTTGTACGTGTATCTTTAGTACGCTGATGCCGTAGTTAAGACACAGCTTTTCTGCCAATACTGTTATTATCGAGTTAGTACAATATGCCCTGCATGTAATGGGCTGTACCTAATTAAATAAACCTTCAATGCCACAAGTGTAAAAAATGATTGCAATGTCTGCTTTGATAGCATGGTAAGTTTGAACTGTAAGCGCATTGCCAACGTTAAAAACTGGACTGATATTTATTTGACCGCGAGACTTTGACTCTGATCATTTGACTTTGTTTGGGCAATATACCATGTGGCAGACAGATGGGCCCTTCATCAGTCTTAACAATGCGAATTCCTTTCAAAAACTTCTTCGTGCGTTAGTTTAGTGCTCCTATCCGGTGAGTGGATCCCAGGTCATCTCGGCACCCAGCATCGTATTCTGACATAAATGCCTCCAGGTGAACGACATCGACGTCAAGGTGAGATAGGATGGAATGTAACAGTTGGGGCCGGGTTCGTTATCGAAATGTAATTAACGATTGCATCAGCCTCAAATCTTAATGGATTTTAGCCCCATTTAGATTGTTGGCTACATGGTTGCTACACAGGTCAAGGTTCTATTTCTTATAGCCAGCCGACGCCAAACAATTACGAGGATGTAAACGCCTCTCTGGGCTAACAGATGACTGGGACAACAAATCTAAGGCACACAGACCATCGTGGTTTTATCACAGTTAAGAGATTTGGCGCGTGATGATAGGCCACGACGGTTTACGAAGTGAAAAAGATAAGCACCACAATCTGTAAATACCGCCAGAGAATAATGGCTGATCAGTGTGTGCCGATACCGATTGTACTTGTAGCGTTAAGTGGATTATATTGGTAACATATCACATCGAAAAGGATCCACTCATTAAAGTCATCTTTCTGCACCCAGCATATTTTTATGGTCTGCACGTCTACCGTTGGCAAATGTGTCCTGGATTTCGAAATATGCAACAATGCTTCTCACCTGCTTGTCAATAATAGACTAATGGAGTGTTATAGCTAATTTCTTTTATAACAGAAGATATCAAGTTCAGTTGCAGTGAGCCATTAGTAATTCTATGGCCAGAACTTCCCAAACAAATGATAAAACATTAGCATTGACTACATCACATTCCAAACACTTGTCAACCAGTCTCTGGCCAATGTGAGATTAGACACTTGTCGACCTGTTCAGATTGGGCCGTAGGAAGCTCAGGTGAAGAGAGTTGATCTCAGGTAATTCCTGCAAACGCCATACCATCGAGTTATGTCAAGTACATATGACTTGTGGGCTGTAATATTTCAATCCACAATTCGTGATAATCGATGGAATGTAATAGGAGCCTTACATGACATTTACATAACAACTGCTTCAGTGTCAAAGATTTATAAACCTTGAGCAGGCGTTTCTGACACCTCTACGATTGTGATATGTACTTTGATAGACGCAGCAGTTGTGATGATGCTATACAGACCAATGACCCAATGCTAGTATACTTCAGCCAGGGTAAGCACCTTTTTGAACAAAGCATTGGTTAAGTTAATATGGCAAAAGGCTAATTGTTCATTCAAACCTGATACACATGTGCAGTCAAAGTGGACGATCTTACCACGAAGCCACAAACAAAATATTCGGTTTATGACTTCAGACATTAGACCAGGTCTCTGATGCCATGATGATCTTACAAATCAATCTAGGTTGACCTAAATTATCCCCCAGAAATATTCGCTGCTTACGTATTGATTATATGCTAGGCGCGCATTTACGCGAATCCCTGTCCAGAGGTAAAAACATTGAAATATGTGGGAGTAATTGACAATAGTTATACAAACATCTGTAATTTTCATAATAATTATTAGCCTTTGTTTAGCAGATGGTAAGCATTCAGCAAGACTACCAAGCGCACAGACAACACGCGAAAACTTTGATAACACGTGAAAACACTTATCACACGCTGTAACACTGACAACACGTAGAAATACTTACCGCACGCAGAACTACTGACAATACGCGAAAACAAAGAAGTAATGGTTGGAACAATGTGCAATCTAACACTTGTAACAATACCTGCCTTTTCATGTAAATGATTAAGCAATACAAACAGCAGGGAAGGAAGCAGCTCATTAATGGAAGTAAGCACTGAAGTACAAACACTAGACTCAGTCACTAATACTGCCACAGTTTCTCCAGTTCATGGTGTAAAGCTAGCCATACTGACCAAATATTCACTTTACCCAAATACACATTCAAATTATCCGTTAATTTATCAGTTATGAGATATGCAATGAATAATGACCTATAATGACAGAATACCTAACACTTCCACAATGAGTTTTATTTAGTTTCCTAATTTCTATATATAATGTGGAAACGGGAAAATTGTTTGTGCTATGTGTTATCCTTTGTTGAATCAGCAATGTCAAGTTGTTTTGACCGTGTTTGTAAGAACCATCGGCAATGTATGAATGACACGGAAAGCAAAGACTCAGCCCCACTGATTGCTGACATGTAAGATGAACTAAGCGCCAATGCAATGTGCAGTTTAGAAAAATTATTCTATATTCAGTATTCCACAATAAAACACACAGATAACGTTATGATGACATAGGCCTGCTGTTATCTGTCTGTCATGAATTGCTGCGGACAGGACATGCTCATCGAAGCAACAAATTTTACATACTCGATCATGGCAACTCGCTTTGAATCCAGGTGTTTTACAACAAATAAGGTTAATCTAGGTGGTTGACAATAAATAAGGTGAATAAAGGACGGTGACAATAAATAAGGTAAATACAGGTGCTTGACAGCAAAATAGGTGAAACCTGGTCGTTGACATTCAATACAGGATGCAGGAGGTTCACAGCTAATAAGGTGAATCTAGGTGGTCGACAATAGAGGAGGCAATGAACAATATGAATCCAGGTGGTTGACAACAAATGAGTTACAACAGGTGCATAACTACTCTACTGTCGACACAGGTATCCTACACAGAGTGAGCTGCTTATATTGAGGGAAACCAATGTTATATAACAAGTGGCTGCATGTGAGTGAATCACAGGCGATTGATTACTTCCGTGTGATTTATTTCAGTTACTACCGAATATAAGCAGCCGGTGATTCTGCAACAGGTAACTGCAGGTGAGTGTATCGCCTGTTTCTGTGTCATCAGTGTGGGAGGGTTGCGGGTCAGTTCGCCCCCGGGACGGTTCGCCCCCGGGTCACTTCGCCCCCGCTGGGACAGTTCGCTCCCGGGTCAGTTCGCCCCCGCTGGGACAGTTCGCCCCCGAATCAGTTCGCCCTCGCTGGGACGATCCGCCCCCGGGTCAGTTCGCCCCAGGTACGATACGCCCCCACAATGATACGCCATGTTGTACAGAAAGGAATTTATTGAATACTACATATTTCATTTAATAATAAAACAGAATTATCATGAATTTAAAGCATAATGTCTACCGTCCACCGTACCCGGATAAAGTGCAGTAAGGGCGTTTGAACTCGGCGGCCAGGGCCGTCGTCTCGGGACGATATGCCCCTTGACCAATACGCGTACAGAAGGCTGTGACCTGGTAAGCTTCCCTATTCCTTTCGATTTTGATGTATATTTGATCAATGTTGAATAAAGAGCCTGAGTCGTATTGAGTTATATGTATTTTGTGTGCGCTTTCAGTTCGTATTCCTCTATTTACTATGTATTCGTGTTTTATTTTACTGATTTTTATAAGTGATCAATTATAACATATGCTACTGTCATAAATAAAATATACCACACATGCTTCTGCTGCTCGGTTTCTGTATCGGTACGCGTATTGTTCAAGGGGTATATCGTCCCGAGACAGCGAACTGATTCTGGGGCGAACTGTCCCAGCTGGGGCGAACTGACCCGGGGGCAAACCGTCCCGGGTGCGAACTGACCCGATACCATATATGAGGTGTATAAAGTCTACTACTGAGTGTCACCTGTCTCTTCGTCATCAGTGTGGGAAGTGAAAAGTGCTACCACTGAGCGTCGCCTGTCAATGTGTCATCAGTGTGGGAGGTGTATTGAGTCTACTACTGAGTGTCGCCTGTCTCTGGGCATCAGTACGGGAGGTGTATGGTGTCTACTACTGAGTGTCGCCTGTCTCTGGGCATCAGTACGGGAGGTGTATGGAGTCTACTACTGAGTGTCGCCTGTCTCTGGGTCTTCAGTGTGGGAGGTGCATATAGTCTACCACTGAGTGTCGCCTTTCTCTACGTTAATTCATTCACTGGAAAAGTTCCCTTGTACTCTTTCTGTTGGTTCCTTGACAAGAACTCTCTTTATATACAGCAATACGGCTATTTTGTTGTCCCATTCATGCCGTGCATATGAAAGCAATGAGTGTAGAATAAGATAACACTCGGATAAACTCCACTGGGAAGCAACGGCTGTGGTCGAGGGCGGGTCGATCCCGACCTCATCTCTTATAGGTGTTCCCGTATATTACGGAAGTATATTACAGAAAGTCTTACGCCAAAATGTAAATGTCCTCATCTAAAAGAAAACCACCTTTCCTATAATGGGCAGGACTCTCGGAATTCCGAGCCTCAGGGTCAGAGGGCGGACGCCAAATCGAAAAAATGGACCCACCGACTGCAAAGATTCAATCAGTTTTGAGAGGTCAGCAGCTTCACGCCTCCCCGTGGTCGCAAGTGAAGCTATGACGCACTTGGTAATCTATATCAGCAGGTAAAAGGAAGTAAGTTGCTAGTGGTTTGGGAACGGACAGATGTTTTTCATGGGGTGATGACAACTTGTGCTCGGTTTCCGTCAACATGCCCCCTAGCGCCGAATTGGTCGATTAACATAGAACAAGCGACGCAGAGGCTGGCCATCTGGGGGAAGTGGAAGCTGCCAATGGCTAGGACACATCGATCATTTATTAGACTGGTTAGAGATATTCAATCGATACAATTATGTATACAACAATCTACGCAACAACACACGACGGATTATGTTTGTAGACACACCCACATGAACAAACTTGCTAACGGAACGATTATATAATCGATTAACGCCGATATTGTTACACAAACAACATAAGAGTGCATACAATTCATGATAGCACATGTTTATAGATTGCACTCTCTCTGCTATTGCTTTAATATCAACATTGCGTATATTTCATAGCTTCCCGCTCTTCTTGACTACATATACATTATGATTGCATATGCATGAAGATCACATGCGCTTCATTAATGCCCGCTAGGCAAGAGGGTTCTACAACATCGAAACCAAATCTACCTCATAAGTTGGTCAATTTGAACCTAGTTGAGGCCCACGATTCGATCTAGCCTCGTTTATTCATCGGTGCGAACGCCTACTTGTTGTAGATAAGGCACATTGAGCCAACCACGAGGGAGCATCCTCTATCGCAATTGTACGCGTCAATATTGAATCTGAAGACCATCAACTTTTGAATTGATTCCAACAATTAACACTATAAACAGAATGTGGCACGAGTCATCCATGAAACAGCTGTATTGTTTTTCTAAGAGCGGGTATGAAACGACGTGAAAGATAGCAGTGATCACTGATTAGCTCGAACGGTAGGGGAGCTAACCACCAACCACACCTGTATGTTATATCACGGATTTAATCATGTTATTCCAGCGATAGAGTTTCTTTTGTTTTCAACCTAATGTTTGGAAATTATTCTTAAACCGAATATTTATTTTCTACCACATTTAACGTTCAACGGTAACCGTGACCCATATTTTTGCAATTTTTTTTTCCGTAACCAAAGAATTGAGCAGCGATTTTCACTATTACCTAAAAGCATGAGACTGCAAAGGGTTAAAGCCAGTGCGCTATCAGCTTTCAAATACCAATAAAAAGTGTGGACAAAATATCTGAAACACGCTAAAAGCTGGTACATTGACAACATTCCGCTACTTATTAAAATAACCCATTACCCTACAGTGACGGATGATAATCAGACAACAACAACAGCCAGTCTTGAGACGGTACTGCTCGGGCTGAGAGAGTAGACGGTGTGATGACTACGACAGTATGGTATCAATGATGAACCATTGGATGACGTCATCATGACTGGTTGAGTTGATGGGATCAAGGTGGGTAGCATCTGTCGTGAGAAGACAGCTGTTGTTAGCGGCCAGACCAAACACGACACAGTTAGGTCTTGCCATGCAGCGTACAGCACAAGACACGTCTCGCTCCACGTGGACCTGCTCGACGACAGGGGGCAGTGCGCACGAGAACCTGGTGACGTCTACCCGGCTCCACAGCTTCCCTCCATCACCACCTGCGGAGCATCGGGCAGCATGGACATGTCTATTACAATGGCAGGTGATGCGGAAGACACGGTACATATGCAAAAACGTGGGAGCACGAGACATGTTAAAATGATGGGCCATCAATCCCTCAATTCACATCGTGATGCGTGAGAATGAGGATCTGTCAAACGTTAAGGTCACATCATGGTATACAATACTCTTGGGTGGAATGAGCAGCCACTAACAGCGTGAGGGCCTAAGGTTTGATCACAAAGGGTAACTACAATATAGAGCAAATAGCAGCAGTTAAAACCTTTTACCTTTGCACTGTAAATCCTCGAATGATAGGTCGGACAAAGGCTGGTCTTGATTACAGGTGTGTTTCACTGTACCCGCTGTCCAGAGCTTGGTCCAAGCCAACCTGCAATCACAAGCTACAGCTGTCTGACGGATATTAATCTCTAAGCCCAGGTTGAGTCCCTGTGCCCCAGGAGCCGTGCATAAGTTCTCAATGCTGGTTAAGTTCAGGTCATTCACGACAAATAAATTAATCAGCGTCGGGATTGCCAGCAAGTCGGCCACGCGCACCTGTCCAACTCGATTCCCCGGCATCCAGATGGTCTCAGCCTTCAGACGAGGAATTGCCAAGAGCTTGTTATCATTCAATGCTAACATAAAGAGTCCATGGGTAGGAAAATCCGTGTCTGGAAAATGTTCCAATTGGTTTCCTCTGAGTTGTAAATTCCTTAACTCTTGAAGTCCCTCAAGTAGCCGTACATCAATTACACGGATCTTGTTGTATGAAACGTTAATTTGCACCAACATAGGCGCTTGCAGCAGGTCAGGAAATTCTTCAAGGTTGTTTAACGGCAGATAAATTCGATCTAAAACAGGCATGGGGTCCGCGAATGTGAACGATGTGAGCAAGTTGTTTGACAGGTCGAGAATTTCAACGCTCGAGTTGAATTCCGCGGGCACTGTGAATTGACTGTTGCTGTAATTAGCGACAAGTAGGTCGTCGACGATGCTGAATTGTCCCTCTACTTCACACACGGAAACAAGGATGATGGCAACCAGCGACTGAACCCCAAACATCGTGACCAATATCACAATATCACAGGTTAATATTTCTGGCGATGATGAGTACCAACAACGAATTGTCCAAAGGATTGTTTAAACCGGCAAGTGGTTGTTAGAGACTGATCAGCACGAGGGAGAGGGAGGTGTAGTGGTAGTTCCTCTCGTGTGTCCTGAAACACGACCGTTGTCGGTTACCGTCGACGTTGATGTGTTTGCACCATGTCTCAAACGGAAGTTATTGGAACATACGACTAAATCGAGATATGCTATGTTGGGCATCGGAGATCGATTTGTCGTAGGGCATTCTGCCAATTGAAATAAGCCAGGAACACATTCCCGGGTTTGCACAACCTTTCCACTGGGTTACTGCTACAAGTATGCAAAGAAGGAATTAAGTAAGAGCATATTAAGATGACGTGATAACAACTCAGGATGGATCAAGGCCTCTTTGTAAGCCTCTGAAGACACAGGGGAGGTATTGGTCATTTGCATAAACATTGCCGCCAAATATACAGGTAACAACAGTGACGTATCATGCTGGTTACCACAGTAACGCGTCATACTGATAATTTCAGTAACAGGTCATAATGGTAACGACAGTTCTGTGTCATACTGGTAACCGCAGTATTGTGTCACACTGATAACCACTTTACTGTGTCATACTGAGAACCACAGTATTGCGTCATACTGATAACCAGAGTATTGTGTCATACTGGTAACCGCAGTATTGTGTCATAATGATAACCACAGTAATGTGTCATACTGATAACCACTATATTGTGTCATAGTGAGATCCACAGTAACGTGTCATACTGATAACCACAGTAACGTGTCATACTGATAACCAGAGTATTGTGTCATACTGGTAACCACAGTATTGTGTCATACTGGTAACCACAGCAACGGGTCTTACTGATAACCAGAGTATTTTCTCATACTGCTAACCGCAGTACTGTGTCATACTGATAGCCAGAGTAACGTGTCATACTGATAAGTTCAGTTACAGGTCTTACTGATAACCAGAGTATTGTGTCATACTGATAACCACAGTATTGTGTCATACTGGTAATTGTGTCATTCTTGTAACCACAGACGCGTGTCATACTGATAACCACAGTATTGTGTCATACTGGTAACCACAGTATTGTGTCATACTGATAACCACAGTAACGTATCATACTGATAACTTCAGTAACGTGTCATACTGATAACGATAGTATTGTGTCATACTGATAACCACAGTATTATGTCATACTGAGAACCACAGTATTGTGTCATACTGATACCCACAGTATTGTGTCGTACTGATAACCACAGTATTGTGTCATACTGATAACCACAGTAACGGGTCATACTGGTAACCACAGTTTTGTGTCATTCTTGTAGCCACAGTAACGTGTCATACTGATAACCACATTATTGTGTCATACTGATAACCACAGTATTGTGTCATACTGATAACCACAGTATTGTGTCATACCGATAACCACAGTATTGTGGAAACATTGTGCCAGACACCTATACAACCAGGTGGGATTCATTGTGACAGCCACCTAACAACCAAGTGGGAGTCATTGTGACAGGCACCTAACAACCAGGTGGGAGTCATTGTGACAGGCAACTAACAACCAGGTGGGAATCATTGTGACAGGCACCTAACAACCAAGTGGGAGTCATTGTGACAGGCAACTAACAACCAAGTGGGAGTCATTGTGACAGGCACCTAACAACCAAGTGGGTGTCATTAAGACAGGCACCTTAAAACCAGGTGGGAGTCATTGTGACTGGCACCTGAAAACCAGGCGGGAATCAGTGTGACAGGCACCTAACGATCAAGTGGAAGTCATTGCGACAGGCACCTAACAACCAGGTGAGGGAAACACGTTCTCTCAGGTTTGCTGACACGTTTAATGACAGATTTGCTGTCAATGAAGTTTGATGGTTACATTCAGGAACGATAAAGTTCAGCAGCCCGTAATCTGGTGGGTTAATTGAAAGACGGGTCGAGTAGAAAAATAACATTAAACTCGCGTAATGAAGAACAATTCGCAATTCGATAAGAAATGCGGTGTTTATGACATAACCCACGTCGTTACAGTGGATAATCTTAGTTCGCGTCATCATAGACCAATAGCCAGCAGTAAGGACAACGCACTTAGCCGTCAACATCTCTAGTAGCAAACTCACCTCGCCCTAAACACCTCTAGAAGAAAACTCACCTCGCCCTAAACACCTCTAGTAGCAAACTCACCTCGCCCTAAACACCTCTAGTAGCAAACTCACCTCGCCCTTAACACCTCTAGTAGCAAACTCACCTCGCCCTTAACACCTCTAGTAGCAAACTCACCTCGCCCTAAACACCTCTAGAAGCAAACTCACCTCGCCCTAAACACCTCTAGTAGCAAACTCACCTCGCCCTTAACACCTCTAGTAGCAAACTCACCTCGCTTTAAACACCTCTAGAAGCAAACTCACCTCGCCCTAAACACCTCTAGTAGCAAACTCACCTCGCCCTTAACACCTCTAGTAGCAAACTCACTTCGCCCTCAACACCCCTTGTAGCAAACTCACCTAGCCGTCAACACCCCTAGTAGCAAACTCGACTAGCCGTCACCACCCCTAGAATCAAACTAACCTAGCCGTCAACACCCCTAGTAGCAAACTCACCTAGCCGTCAACACCCCGAGTAGCAAACTCACCTAGCCATCAACACCCCTAGAAGCAAACTCACCTAGCCGTCAACACCCCGAGTAGCAAACTTACCTAGCCGTTAACACCCCTAGAAGCAAACTCACCTAGCCGTCAATAACCGGAGTAGCAAACTCACGTAGCCGTCAACACCCATAATATCAAACTCATCTAGCCGTCAACACATCCCTAATAGCCAACTCACCTTACAGTCAACTCATCTAGCAGTCGACTCACCAAGCAGTCGTCTTACATAGCAGTCGACTCACGTAGCAGTCTTCAAACCTAAAAGTCCACTCAGCTAGCAGTCAAGTCACCTAGCCATCAACTAACCTAGAAGTCTTCTAACCTAGCAGTCGACTCACCTAGCGGTTGCGCTTCTAGCCGACACACCTAGCAGTCGACTCGACTAGCAGTCGACTCAACTAACAGTCGACTCAATGGGAAGAGGACTCACCTAGCAGTAGTCTAACTTAGCAGTCTACTAATATGGCAGTTGACTTACTTTGCAGTCGACTCACCCAGCAGTCATTTTACCTAGCTGTCGACTTACTTAGCAGCCAACTCACCTAGCAGTCGACTCACATAGCAGCCGACTAACCTAGCAGTCCACTCACCTCGCAGTCGACTCACCTAGCGGTCGACTTACATAGCAGTCTACTAATCTAGCAGTCGGCTCAAGTAGCAGTCTACTAACCCAGCAGTCTACTAACATAGCAGTCTACCAACATAGCAATCTACTAACCTATCAGTCGACACAGTCAACTCACTTAGCAGTCGACTCATTTAGCAGTCTACTTACCTAGCGGTCAACTCAACTAGCAGTCGACTCACTTAGCAGTCTATTCACCTCGCAGTCGACTGAACTAGCAGTTGTCTCACCTAACAGTAAACTTGCCTAGCAGTCGACTTAACTAACAGTCGACTTACCTAGCATTCTACTAACCTAGCAGTGGACTTACGTAGAAGTCAATTCACTTAGCAGTCTACTAACATAGCAGTCTTCTAACCTATCAGTCGACTCCCTTAACAGTCGACTTACTTAGTAGTCGACACCCCTAGCAGTCGACTCACCTAGCAGTCGGCTCACCTAACAGTCAACTCACCTAGCGGTCTACTCACCTAGCAGTAGACCCACTTAGCAATCGATCCACTAAAACGTCAGCTGACCGAGCAATCAACTTACTTGATATATAGCTCCTCTAGCAGGCAACTTGTGCGATGGTGAACTAATCTAGCAGTCCGTTTACCCGATGATGATGATCGACTAAATAACAGTGAGGCCCAATAGCCACCTGATCATCAAAGTAGTACACCTCAAGGTCAATCGATGCATGCATCAGCGCATATAGATCCTTCCGAGGCCGCTTTTTGCGGTCTGGAGAATTATCGGGGAGGTAATAAGAATATGAATATTTGATTATCCCATGGATTTGTAGATTTTGATCAAATAAGCTCTAGGCTGTGTTGCCAGGGTTATGCCTGTAACCGGTTAATTACACTAACCGATGTTTGTGCAGTCACCATTGATGAAGTTGTTTTCTCGTATGTTTTGGTAGTCTGGATCGTGGAGTAGTTCTACTGGGTTGGACCAAGCTCAGCAAAACTCAAGAAACACTCGCTCATTGCGAAATTCATCCACACGTCACGATAAATAAAGGTCAACAAGTGATATGATACATTATAAACATTCTCTTTTGGTTATCCAAAATCTGAAACATCGCTACTTGAAACCTCCGGAAAACCGGGTATGAAAATAAAACTGGTACGCGTACTGGGAAAATCTTTGTCTAAACTTACGATGAAGTTAACAGATATTTCTTATTTATGAAGTCGTCACTATCCTTAATGATAGATGAAACAATCGCCATGTATTAGAGAAAACCCTCAGACCACCATAGTCGGAGCATCAAACAGCATAAGCGCCACTGGACAGAGCTACACGGCGCGTACTGCACTATACTGGCTCGATATATCTGCGAAGGAGCCAATGTCTATAAGTTTTTTGTGTGATCAGCGAGGCTAGTTTCAGACAGCTTACTGGTTTTATTAAAGGTGCATTCATTAACCGATTCCCTACTACGTTTGCTATCGATACAACTCGATTCCAATCCGTGAACTCGAGTCCAATTTCTTATTTTTGACGGAATAAAGATCACAGTAAACATGGCGACCCGACATAACGGGATATTCTCTTCTCTCACCCGGCTGCCAGAGAGTGACTGAACTCGGGTTAAGTCCGTCTGCAGTGCGGATGTACCATTCAAAAAAGTGGTTGGTACCGAGGATTTTAACTCATGTCATTATGATCATCTACAACGCCGTGTTTTCCGTTATAGTGTATCTTGTTGCTCAAATCGGGACTCACAAATAAATTGTTACCCTAAGAGCTCTTCCTTATCCTTTATATATTTGTCATCCGTGATTTTGGAGTACATATATATATGGACCATGGTTTATATTTATACCACTCATCCGTGATTTAGGAGTACATGTGATTGCCCTGGTGGCATCTCTCAGCTTACTTATATCATTGCTCAATACAACGCATCACCTGTTGTAATTCACACCATGATAATTGTAAATAGGAGTTTTGTTGGGGAAGTAGGATGGTGTGTCACTGATGATTACGAAATATAGATGGTACATATTGCTAATTTTTATCAGTTTTCACCTGTGACATGACTACGGCTTCATCTGATGGGGTATCGGCTGTGGATAACATGCCTAATACATACTTGTGAGCGTATGTCACTTTGTTTGTTTTTATGATGAATGTCTTGGGCACATTAAATACTCGTGTCGAGTTAAGATATTTCTTTGTAACTCTACGATTTATTGGAGGTGCCACTCATCGAATATAAATAACGTGAAGGGATTAATATAAACTTCCTAAATCTATTTTACCTTCTTCTACAGGATCTGCCAACTTGAATTGATCAGCTTCACCTGACTCGTATTGACCCCCTTAACGCACACCTGGGCCGCTTACCAACGCGTTCAAAACTGCATTATTGACCGCATCGCCATATTACCGCGACCCAGACTTAAATAGTATCTTGTGGGATGTTTGCGACATGGTGAGAGGAGAACAATTGTGTCTGGTTGGGGTCATCCACACAAGTAGAGATTTATTTGTGGCGCTGGTTAAAGTATCCCGACATGCTTACTATTATATGTAGCCTGAACCAATAACCTGGTAAGAAGCATGGTATACATGTTATAACACAACCCAAGCTGTAAACACGGCTAAAGATTTAAACACTAACGTTAGCATTGTAGAGGCGAAAAGAATAGAATATGATCCAATTAGCCTCATCGCAAGCTCTAGTTTATCTCGCGACCGCCAGGCGGTCATAATGCCTTTGAACCGGAAGCAGGATCATGTTTTGCGGTTGTCAAGTGGTTAATGGGATGGCCAGCCTCTGGGTCGCTTGTTCTATGTTAATCGACCAATTCGGCGCTAGGGGGCATGTTGACGGCAACCGAGCACAAGTGGTCATTACCCCATGAAAAACATCTGTCCGTTCCCAAACCACTAGCATCTTACTTCCTTTTATCTGCTGATATAGATTACCAAGTGCGTCATAGCTTCACTGGCGACCGCGGGGAGGCGTGAAGCTGCTGACCTCTCAAAACTGATTGCATCTTTGCAGTCGGTGGGTCCATTTTTTTCGATTTGGCGTCCGCCGTCAATCATGATGGCCTCTGACCCTGAGGCTCGGAATTCCGAGAGCCCTGCCCATTATAGGAAAGGTGGTTTTCTTTTAGAGGAGGACATTTTCATTTTGGCGTAGGACTTTCTGTAATATACTTCCGTAATATACGGGAACCCCTATAAGAGATGAGGTCGGGATCGACCCGCCCTCGACCACAGCCATTGCTTCCCAGTGGAGTTTATCCGAGTGTTATCTTATTCTACACTCATTGCTTTCATATGCACGGCATGAATGGGACAACAAAATAGCCGTATTGCTGTATATAAAGAGAGTTCTTGTCAAGGAACCAACAGAAAGAGTACAAGGGAACTTTTCCAGTGAATGAATTAACGCAGAGAAAGGCGACACTCAGTGGTAGACTATATGCACCTCCCACACTGAAGACCCAGAGACAGGCGACACTCAGTAGTAGACTCCATACACCTCCCGTACTGATGCCCAGAGACAAGCGATACTCAGTAGTAGACTCAATACACCTCCCACACTGATGACACATTGACAGGCGACGCTCAGTGGTAGCACTTTTCACACCCCACACTGATGACGAAGAGACAGGTGACACTCAGTAGTAGACTTTATACACCTCATATATGGTATCGGGTCAGTTCGCACCCGGGACGGTTCGCCCCCGGGTCAGTTCGCCCCAGCTGGGACAGTTCGCCCCAGAATCAGTTCGCCGTCTCTGGACGATATACCCCTTGAACAATACGCGTACCGATACAGAAACCGAGCAGCAGAAGCATGTGTGGTATATTTTATTTATGACAGTAGCATATGTTATAATTGATCACTTATAAAAATCAGTAAAATAAAACACGAATACATAGTAAATAGAGGAATACGAACTGAAAGCGCACACAAAATACATATAACTCAATACGACTCAGGCTCTTTATTCAACATTGATCAAATATACATCAAAATCGAAAGGAATAGGGAAGCTTACCAGGTCACAGCCTTCTGTACGCGTATTGGTCAAGGGGCATATCGTCCCGAGACGACGGCCCTGGCCGCCGAGTTCAAACGCCCTTACTGCACTTTATCCGGGTACGGTGGACGGTAGACATTATGCTTTAAATTCATAATAATACTGTTCAATGAAATATGTAGTATTCAATAAATTCCTTTCTGTACAACATGGCGTGTCATTGTGGGGGCGTATCGTACCTGGGGCGAACTGACCCGGGGGCGGATCGTCCCAGCGAGGGCGAACTGATTCGGGGGCAAACTGTCCCAGCGGGGGCGAACTGACCCGGGAGCGAACTGTCCCAGCGGGGGCGAAGTGACCCGGGGGCGAACCATCCCGGGGGCAAACTGACCCGCAACCCTCCCACACTGATGACACAGAAACAGGTGATACACTCACCTGCAGTTACCTGTCGCAGAATCACCGGCTGCTTATATTCGGTAGTAACTGAAATAAATCACACGGAAGTAATCAATCGCCTGTGATTCACTCACATGCAGCCACTTGTTATATAACATTGGTTTCCCTCAATATAAGCAGCTCACTCTGTGTAGGATACCTGTGTCGACAGTAGAGTAGTTATGCACCTGTTATAACTCATTTGTTATCAACCACCTGGATTCATATTGTTCATTGCCTCCTCTATGGTCGACCACCTAGATTCACCTTATTAGCTGTCAACCTCCTGCATCCTGTATTGAATGTCAACGACCAGGTTTCACCTATTTTGCTGTCAAGCACATGTATTCATCTTATTTATTGTCAACGACCTTTATTCACCTTATATATTGTCAACCACCTAGATTAACCTTATTTGTTGTAAAACACCTTGATTCAAAGCGAGTTGCCATGATCGAGTATGTAAAATTTGTTGCTTCGATGAGCATGTCCTGTCCGCAGCAATTAATGACAGACAGATAACCACAGCAGGCCTATGTCATCATAACGTTATCTGTGTGTTTTATTGTGGAATACTGAATATAGAATAATTTTTCTAAACTGCACATTGCATTGGCGCTTAGTTAAGCTTACATGTCAGCAATCAGTGGGGCTGAGTCTTTGCTTTCCGTGTCATTCATACATTGCCGATGGTTCTAACAAACACGGTCAAAACAACTTGACATTGCTGATTCAACAAAGGATAACACATAGCACAAACAATTTTCCCGTTTCCACATTATATATATAAATTAGTAATTGTATCCGATCACAGAGACCCGACAGCAATAACTATCAATGTGATAGTCTGCCAAGGCGCCAATTAGGAAACTAAATAAAACTCATTATGGAAGTGATTGTCATTAGATTCCTGTTAGGTTTTTATGTCATTATAAGTCATTATTCGTTGCATATCTCATAACTGATAAATAAACGGATAATTTGAATGTGTATTTGGGTAAAGTGAATAGTTGGTCAGTATGGCTTTGTGAATTTGTCTATGACGTTACACCATGACGTGATTGTTTCCCATTATAGTACCAAATGTGTGTTTGCTATGTTACTTGAACAATTGTACTTGCACAGGTTAAGTATTGATAATGCTCTTTCATTGTATCGGTCTTACCATGACGCGCGTGTTAGTATCTGTTAACAACGTCAACAGAATGCAATGCTTTATTGCTCACTTGTGCAATGGTAAACGGAAATCTTATAGTGACTTTTTTATTGGCCGATGAGAGTGGTTGGTTGAGGAAATGTTTATTGATCCATTGCATCAAATAGAAACTGATGTAGGATAATATAGTACAAGGCTGTGTCATATGTTTGTTTATTCGTGGTTAATTTATTTATTTATTTATCTTTATTGTTCTATGTTTGTGCTCACTTTCCCTTTTGTGTTTCTGCATTCGATTGGTCTTGTTCTATAATTAATTGAAGGACATTTATGCACAAACCGTTGTATTATTGATGGCTGCCAAGCAGCTGTGCCGGTTGGTTTGCATTAGCCATTGGTAATAACAACACCTAGAACCTAATTGTCGAGGACGGCTTACATAATCAGGCAAAACACCAAAGGCCGAGTACATGGCGGCGCATTGAATAAACCTTGCAACTGTCTGACTTCCTATACAAAAGAAACATCGCGCTCTTAAACATAATGCCAAACTTTTTTGAATGGCAATTTCATTATGCAAACACTCAGCGGAAACAGCACGGTGTAAAGATCATATACAACCATGGCTGTTTGAGATATATCAAGATTATTTTATCCTGAAAAACCTTCCTGCACATGTGCGTTGGTGAACAGAGCATCCCTCTCCCATAATGGGGCTGTCTGAGTGCTGACGAGATTATTTGATATGTGATATGAAACATGCATTTCGTCTCAGCATCTGTTGGTTGCTGGTGGGCAAAAGGAGCTATGTCCAACTCGGAATGTACAAAGGTAAAATACGCAGGGAAACTCGTTTGGGAATTCAATTCTTGTATCGTCTAGGAACCTCTTACAAATTGAATATGGTTATTTGTTCATACAGTTCAACCACCTAACCCACATTTTGCATAAAAAACCCCAGGAATCATGATATCATTATTAAATAAGAATAATCTCGTTGCCAATGACTAGACGGCATCTGCCAATTTTCTCTTCATTTACCAACTCTTTTATTTTTTTCTAGACGATTGGCATGACCTCCGGCATGGCGGCTTGTTTGTATACTTATCTATTACAATGGCGTTAGACATTGTCCGACAATCAAAGGTAGTACTCGCGCACAGCTTCGTCTTGTAAACCAACGGATCTTATTGAATTTATCTGATGATAAACAAACTAATCATCGACGAATTATTCATCTAACATGTTATCATTCTTTCAACACATTATATATTTATGGATATAAGCCAGCGGCGATTGTGTATTCTCGCTGAATGTACTTCATACGATACACTTAGCGAAGCCTGGAATTGTAAAGATGGCCATGTGTTCCTGGTCGTTCGTTAGGATGCTTTTTATTTGCTTAGAACTAGCGATTGGTATATGCTATAGATCATTCGTAATGGTAATTCCTACCAGGGATAGCGGTAACAGCACTTCTCAGCTATAACACAGTCGCACCTCGCATGAAAGCTATACTGAAGAGAGGCAGAATTCAGTCCTACATTTGTCGACGTCATTCCTGTTGACGTGTTGTTGTTGCATTATTAGAGTCTCCGGAAATCGGCTGGCATCGGCACAGTGTGACATACCTGAACGATATACTGTCCGAATTAAATCTACAGAACATGGACAAATCGGAGAGGATGCAACGCGTTGGCATATTGTTTCCGAGCAGCACACCAAATTAATCAATGGTTGCGCCCTGACATGTAATGTTTCGACTCACCAGTATGCTCAACTTACTATGCGTAATGCACAGCAAGCCCAATTAACTGATCACAATGATATGTTGGTACACAAGGGAAGTATTACCAGTATGCGATTCTATTTCGATTTAGTTGGTGTATTGTTACCACTATACAAGCGGAAATGCCTCGGGAACACCCACGAAACAGGTTCACTTTAACCCAAATCAACGTCTGATTAGTAACTCAGTTACTGGCATCATATAATAACCACAAAGGCCCTTTGGGTTGAAAATATTATAAAAAGATGGACTTTGCTTAGGAAAATCTGTTCATGGAATGATCACATTTCAAGTACTTTTCCTGTTTTCTACAAACAAGGAGTGTGGAATAAGAAAGTGTTGTGGTTCATTGCATGGCAGAAACGTAGTTACTATTCGAATTACTAAGTAGCGCACATAACCTTAGTGTAATATGATTGGAATTGATAACTAGCATAGCGAGCCGCACAACGCCCGAGTTCATGTTATAATCTACTCAACCTAAGGTTGGAAATAATTAGCATATAATAGATGTTGCTACTTCTCAATTGCTATTCAATAATACAATGCCATCTGCTATCAATACTTACTATATAGAGTATGTAGTTCGTTTAAAGCTCCGCTTACCAGGGTGCACATGTGCTTACATCAATAAAGCCATTCACTTTTAATTTCGTTACTCTTTTTCTTTTTCTTAAATAAAACATACCACTATCAGTAGTGTAACCAAAGGGAACATTTTATAATGCAAGTACAGCCTAATTACACATTGTGATAGAATGTTCCCCGGCAGGAGCCTAGCAACTAACAATCTCAGCAATGATCAGATAAACACCGATGCTCAGTCGTTTTGTCAATTCATATATGAACCTTTCTACTTAGGGGGCAGTACGGCTCCAATACAGAAAATGTCGAAATGCTAGCGATAGTCCATACTAATTTAGTTATCGACATTTAAGGTTTGGATAAAATCTTAATATATGTGTCTGGTTGAGATGGTACACTGTACCACCTGCTAGCTGCTGTAAAGCTTAAGGAACTGCCCAGAACTCGGTTGCAACAAGTGGTTTCCATACATAGTGAAGTGTTTATCGGATCCTGTAGTCAGTAGCACACTTCCAGCATCTGGTCGACATACTAGAGATGTACCTAGTTATAGAGATTTTAGGGTAAAAAGATATGCGTCTGGTTGCGATTGTGAGTCAAACCACATGCTGGCTGTTGTGAGGCTTGAGGTACTGCCCCCCCCCCATCCCCCCACCAAACTTGTTGCATTCGGAATTACACTGCACGCATATACAGGAGTACGTAGACACTTGTTTGGTGATTCGTGCCGCCATATATTCAGATTTCCGTCATTTAAATTGTTCGATGTTTAATTATGACCAACTGTGCGTCTCTGGTATCTAAATTGACATTATCAAACCATCGATTCCATAGCCAAACATAATAAAAAACATGTCCGATTTATTCTTAGCCCTCATGCCACGTGTGGTATGCTTCGCCTTCAATAAATCCTCTAGGTGGAACCCATGGTCGTAATTTTGACGTAGCTGATGCATGATAATCATTGTGCCGTCTTGTAACGGATTATGGCTGTTTTCATAGCGTTTTAGCCTCGTAAAATTAACCAATGGCTGACTATCATACATGTATATATATATATATATATATATATATATATATATATATATATATATATATATATATATATATATATATATATATATATATATATATATATATATATATATATATATATATATATATATAAATAAATATATATATATAAACACGCTTACATATGCATTCTACTCAAGTCGTAATGCACAATTATGCTACGCAGGTACACGAAATGTGGTCGGAAGATCACGACATTTTTTCGCACCATTCAGATCATAAATATCACATCCAGCTGCTAGCACACAAGGATGTTAATTGGCTACATTATTGCAATGCTAGATGTTGACGCAAGCATAAGTCGGTACGCTTTGCTGTACAATGGAATCGCATGGTGTTAGGAAGTTGGCTGTGTCATTGTTAACGAACAACACGTGCAAGCTACATTTGCACCAGTGTCGGCTAATTATATTGCTGTTACCTTAACAAAAGTTTGGGCTGTATGCTTTCTTGTGCCGTTATACATATACACCGGAGTAAACCCGTCACTTCAATCACATTGCTTAAATGTGGAAGTGATTGTCATTTGAATGACCACTAAAACATAAAGAACATATGTTCATCGCTACATCATCCAGTAAACGTTCTTTTTCTTGCTCTTCATATTCCTAAATCATTTGTTGTCAATTCTTGCTGTGGCTTTCCTTAATTGCTGATTCACGTTCGCATATGTATCTAGCATCTCTCAGTCTCGCCTGTTTTCATCAAATCTCTAAGAACAATGTTAGCACTGAAATATAAAGAAAAAGGATTGTATACGCGTTGATGACTTTCTCAGTTACGTGAACAGAGAATTATGCTTCACGATCTATGCTAAAATAAAAAATTACGGCCCTTTGGACGTTCGATTTTATTGTGACGAAACATACGATGCAAAACCGCTCAACACAATCTGGCGCATCCGCTTCTAATATATACGATCGTCGGTGACGTAAGTGTACTCTCGAAATTATAGCAGAAGCCGAAGAGCAAGACTGACCACGCTGCATGGTAACAAACTATAATTTACTAGACACTTGGTTCTTGTCCAACTCCAACTCTGACCAGCCTCCAACTAAATAAAAAAGTATTGTATATGAATTTTGCTGTTAATGTTTTTCAATACGATTGGGTAAATGCATTTCTTCTTTGCTAAATTTATTACATACCACACTACAGCTGTCATTGTAGTGAGAAGAACGCGTGGTAGCTGAATTCGCAATATATTTAAGTGTACACCATTTTAGAAACACTTAGATTTTGCACTGACATTCTATTATTAGTACCAACGCGGTAACGATGCCAGTTAATATATATGTTACCCAATCCCATGTTAATTCAACGACGAAGATATGTAGCCTTATAAGAGAGATTCACTGCATACAAGCAATAACATATTAATCACATCGTTTAAGGAATATTTACGTAAATTTTCGCACCCATGCATCATATAATATTTGTCTCCGGGTTTGCTATGACGCAATATAAAACCAAGCATGTACAGCACCACTGGGACAGCACCGAGACAGCAGTGGGGAAACACTTGGGCAGCAATGGGGAAGCACTTTGGCAGTACTGGGGCAGCACTGGGGCAGCACTTGGGCAGCACGTGGGAAGCACTGGGGCAGCACTGGGGCAGCACTGGGACAGCACTAGGGCAGCGCTGGGGCCGCACTGGGGCAGCACATGGGGCAGCACTGGGGCAGCACTGGGGCAGCACTGGGGCAGCACTGGGGCACCATTAGGGTCCTATTAGGACGCCATTAAGGCAACATTAAGGCACCATTAAGGCACCATTAAGGCACCATTAGGGCACCATTAGGGCACCATTAGGGCACCATTAGGGCACCATTAGGACACCATTAGGGCACCATTAGGGCACCATTAGGGCACCATTAGGGCACCATTAGGCACCATTAGGTTACCATTAGGGCACCATTAGGGTACCATTAGGTTACCATTAGGTTACCATTAGGGCACCGTTAGGTTACCATTAGGGCACCATTAGGGTACCATTAGGGCACCATTAGGGCACCATTAGGGCACCATTAGGGCACCATTAGGGCACCATTAGGGCACCATTAGGGCACCATTAGGGCCATTAGGGCACCATTTAGGGCACCATTAGAAGTTTGAAGTTTTTTACAGTACGCAACATCTTAAATAAACGGAGTACATATGAGTTTTGATTTCAAATAATCATTACTTTACCTCATATATGTGTATACGTAACAGCAAAATGTAGACTTTCCATTGTGATGAAACATTAATCACTCGTTACAAATACAATTGATCGTCTGAAACTACAACAGCTACAACAAATCCCATCACTCACGAACATAGTGGAAGCATTACCCGCATCACAAAGCTGGCCATGCATTTCCTAGCGTGTGTGATATTATTCTACCGCCAATGAATTACACAGCAACCAATCACACGGTCATAAGTGGTGGTCATTATTAAGTAATGGTTGCATATGGTGTATGTTTATTGTAATACATCTCCAATATGGAGCGAGTTCCAGCGACCACATTCACCAATAACGCAGCTGGTTAATAAATGTTCTGCTGCTACCTGCTAGGCAAAAGCAAAGCAGCGCAAGCAGCAATGTGTTAAAGTATCCTTTCAGTCGAGAAGCACCAAATGAGAACCAAATATTCATCTTCACCTCAATGAATTTGAAGTGAAACTGTAACAAAGTTTTGCCTCTTGCAAATGAAGCATCATTTCATTCATTCTACATGCAGTGAATGGAAACATCTCTCAACCCTGAAACTATAAAAGTTACACATACGAAAAAACATTCTCGGCATTATCAGTTGTTTATCTTCAACATGTTTTTCTCAGCATCTTCAATGTTTTTATAGCATTACATATGAATGAAGTTTAAGATATTGCTCTACACACGCACTACCGTCTTTGGTTCAGCTTCAGCAGCAAAGACAACAGCATTGTATTTGGTGTGTACATTTCCAAGGATACAAGCGTAGTTTCCAAGCGCTACGCTTGCCACAATACGAAGTACATAAGAACTATTTCCAGCGGCTCGCCAAGGATCCTTTCAGAAGTGACTTTGTTTGTTGTTATAGTTCAGCATCAAAAGAACCAGACGACGATGTGAAACGTGAGAAACAACCTTCAGATCAATTAAGCACAAGCTTATGTATCTGATCAGGACCAAGGTGTTCGTTACAAGGCTCATCCACAAGCACATCACTCAGTATACTAGGTCAGCTGGACATCTTATGGCATCAGTTACTTGCTTCAACAACAAAGCCGGATAGTCACTCGTTCAAGATATCTAAGCTGAGCCCACATGTAGGTCAGTTGCTAGGATAAAGCTTGTATGAATGCTTCCATGCATTGTCAGATGATTGGGATGGATGCATATATACTTGCATATACTGATGCACCATCCCCAAGGTAATCAAAAGCTAGCCAGATAAAACGTGGCACAATTGTTGGCAATGTTATCCTGTCTAAGATTATTACATGGTTGTCTCAAGACCTTAACCTTATTTCGAGGTCACTGTCACACAATTGAAGATATTTTGATTTGCTATACCGACTAAAGCTTTCGTGATCATATTATTGACAACATTTACAAGCTTGTGTTACGATGCTTGACAACTTTATTTAGTCAGAACGATACGATTATCAAACTTTATTTATTGGGTTGACCTGGAATGAACTTTTCAAGCTCACAGTGTGCTATCAATCATTGACAAAATGGCTAATGTTTTATTTGCGCGGAAACTCGACGCAAGCTTTCATGACAGCTTTGGCATCCAAAAACTGATGTTACAAAAAGTCACACGACTTGTTCAATCATCGTTTAAGTAATTGTCAAGTTCATTTGGCCATGAATATTTGTTAGTGATGCCATAAAATGATAATGTCTTCGTTCTTATTGGTTAGATTTCCCAGGTAGCCGAGGATATTGGCAAAACTCATGCTTAGTTTGTATAATAGCAGCAGGATGAAAATTGGATCCAAACAGCGGAATGTTCAATGAAATGGTCCGTGCTGGTATTACTCGTATATTCGTAGGAACAAGTCCTGAAATGCCCTTGGTCCCATGATTATGTAATCATCATGCACCCAATAATGCATCAATAGTAACTAATCGTAGGAACAAACTAGACTTCGTAGGAACTAATGAACTAAACAAAATCACAGGTATGTACATGACGTCAGTCCTGGCTGCCAACGCGCCATATGTTGGTGAAATTACTACATTATATTGCGTTGTTTACAGGTCATTTGCGGTCAACGTTCGCTATTTATAGATCGATGAGTTGGCTCGGTGCTAGGGAGCTAAGAATGGCAAGCTGCGGTAATCCTAACATTTAATTATATTTGTAGTCGCAACCATTGCTCTTACACAAAAATTATTCAGAAATGACCTTGAACTTATATTATAGGACGCTGAAGAAATGCGGTCAACACGTCCTTACAATCGATTATTGGTCACGGCTTTCATATCAATGTCGACATCCGTGGGAGAAATCGTAATTAAGGTCACGCTCTTACACAAAAATTATCAGAAATGTACAATCAGAAAAGGCCGTCTTACAATCGTTTCATATTCAAAATGTCTTTACTGTGGTTTATATTGTTCATAAAAATTCTTCAAGATCAAGGTCTTGTTCTAGATTGGTATATATCTTAGTAACTCATAGTCAACTCAGCCGAATGGCTAAATGTTTGAGGTCACAGCACTCGCCACGTTTCATTAAATAAGCAGCTGCATCTATCGTGAAATTATGCCCATTACCGTCTCTCCTCGCTGACGGCTACCGTGAACTTGTGCGGCGCACGCGGTGTCTAAAAATAACAATCCTATGCTTCGTAAGAATGGCGTAATCACCGGTTGGCAACCAATAAATCAGGTATTTATTTTGCTTAGCGAGAGCATAGATTATTGTAACAGTGTTTGTACAGTGTTTGACCATCGTAAATGGACAGTTGGATCGAACAAAACGCACTACAACAGGTATAGCACTCGATATATACTTAGCAACGGGCACGACCCTTATATTTTCAGCTGGTTAATGTTTGACAAAGAATCAGCCGATCCTGTATACAGTGCAGCAGGTTATGTTAATTTATAGTTTGGGGGGTAAAATATAAGCAACATATAAAATTCTACAGTACAAATAAATCTTATCTAATTCAATTTTTTTAGCATGCTTATCTACATCAACTATTGATTAGAATGTTGTAGACTCCATCCGATGTCATGATAGACAACATGCCTACGTAAGGACAAGACCATCAAGATACCGATTCTGCGTTGGTTCATCTAGTGATATTTCTGACGGCACACAGATGAGGCGTACCGCAGACCAATCAATGTGGATTCCTTTGAAAGGCTTCTTCGATGTGTAAGTGCAGTGTTCCTATCAGGTGCGTGGACCCCAATTCATCTCTGCGCCCTGCTGATCATCGCGTATTGATGTTAACTCTTGTTAAATGTGCTACCAGATTTCAGTCCCTCACTGCCCCATAACGATTATCGGATATCCCAATTCAGCAGGAGCGTTGGGCATTCTACTGACGTTAAACCACGGGCTGTTAGCCAAATGAACTGTCTATAATATATGTCATTAAGGTTGTAAAACCTACAAATGTGTAGCATGTAGCTTAAACAGGAATGTTTTAAGGTTAACTGTGGTTTTATCCTAAAAACACAATAAATGCATATCTTTCTGAAAACACTAGCTGTTCTTCTGGAAGAACGTGAACACAGTGCGTCATAAGTAAGCAAAACGAACGCTGCATCGCCCTCATTATGTAGAATGTAACAGGAACATTGCTCATATTATGTCAGTGTCCCTGTTCCTGTTTTCTGTTTTTAGAAACATATCTTTATTCCGGCTGGATGGCGAGAAGAAAACTAGCAAAAACTGAAAGCTCTTTTGTACATGAACTTTCCGGGGTTTTTTTCTTGACATCTTTCGAATTTCAATATTTCCAAGAACTATAATTATCTTCTTATTCTTTAGTAATTTTCTGTCAGCGCGATTGGTTTGCTTACCGTGGCATGATATTAATTAAATGAGAAGTCAGGAGAAGATAGAGTAGGACATGTCACCTCTTAATTCTACCTCTGTAAATCTTGCTCTGATTGATATTAGCTTTAGGTGTTTATGGTATCAGGAATTTATCATGCTGATAAACCCGGCAGAGCAAATTACTCGTATGTAAAGGCAGCTGGTAGCGCATTGTGACATGGGCTTGCGACTAATTTGCTAACGGACTCATCCAATAGCCACAAAACAGCTGAAGGAAAACTACCTGTATAAGTACAAGTAAGAAGCAATTGAAGATGATTCATCTTATTGTGAACCATGCAAGCGCAAAGGCAACAACACACTTTAAAAGATAATTTAACAAGCATAACGCCCAGTAAACATTCGGAAACAAATGACAGCGCTTACACAACAGTTAAACGTACATTACAGAACTCCTTTAGGGCTATGTAGAGATGTTTGGAGGTCCAAGACCCACATTGCTCGTACATATTTGACTGGTGTCGGTCAAAACCAAGTTCCTATACTATACCATTCGCAAAAGAACCCCCATAAGCAATAACTTATAACAACTTTACAATATAAATAACACACATTTCAAATGTGGATCCTCGAAAGCAAGCTATGGTCAGCATCCGTAGTATCTTGACATTTGACAGAATACATGGCCACCTTTACCACATATTAACAGTTGCAGCCTTTGCAGTAATTAAGATTCTTTTGGAGCAGGTGTGGACCCCACAGTTTCCATGCCCGTCTGATCACGCTTCTGGTCAGTATTCGTTCTACTGGGGTCTGAGGTAGACGTGGTCTTTCCAATTGATGACTGTTGGCCCCCTGGGTTGGTTATCAGAATCTGGACTTCAGCATTACGGGCGCAATGGAAAATGAAAATGAATACACCTTGCACGTTGACGGATACAACAAAGACAATCTGAAACACACACCAATTTTACCTACTTCAATGCTACATTCCAAATGCCACGAGCGCTTCTGCATTTTTCGGCATTATGTAGTGGTTGCGTAGTAGTATTGTCGTTTATGTGGACAGATTTATTTAAAAATCTGTAGTCGACAAAATAGAACACTTTTTAATGGTAATAAAGTGACCTGAAAAACCGCCTCTGTTGTCTGCAGCACTTCGCTGGCATCATACGATATAGCCCCAAAAGCAGAGAAGAACCACGAGAAGCCCATGAGAGCTAGCAGAGATACTCCGCCACAGAGACGCCGCCAATAGCCTTTCTGGCTACCATTATTCTGTTGTCCCTCTGCAGTTGAAAAGGACACAACCACAAGCGTGTACTACAAATGGTTGCCACACTCAGAGTCTAAAACGCTATTGAATT
>CM067346.1:13110609-13118109 GCA_034190875.2 Urechis unicinctus
AATTGTGCTTTGTTTTCCGATTGAATGGGCTTGCATTTTCTACTCAGCCCGTTTCTTTCGAATTGAATCATTTGTCATGATTTCATTTGGAATCATGTTTAAAAACGTCACGACTTCGTGTTCTTTATATTCGCCTCAAACTTCAGCGTTACGATTCGTCTTGTTTGGCGCCCCTATTAGGGAGGAAGGTCATGTCTCACATGACATCAGATGAGGTTTTTGTGATGACTTAACACCACTGTTTAGGTTCCATTGCCAATTGAAAAATGTAAAGCTTGTGTGACATGTAAAAAATTCCTGACTCTCGGAGCGCAAATCCAAATTAGTCACAATTGCTTCATTTTACCAAAGAGGCGCAATTTGCTGCAGAACACCGCATCACCATAGGTTTACGAGACTTCTTCCAAATAAATTGACCCGGCGTCTCGTTGGAGCCCCAAGCAGTGACCCGTTCCCTGAACATCGATCACCAATCACTATCGCCCATGGCAACAATCTCTTCTGCTATGCAGTAACATATAATGAAAGATCGGCACAGTTATTGAAGGCACTTTCGCTGTGTTGGTACTATTGTAATATAGCTGAGAACATCATAAATGATAAAGTTTGCAAATGTTCGCATTTCTAAAATATTTTTACGGCGTTTGATCGCAATCCGTCATTGATATAAACATGCTACTGTTGCTTCTCCGGCGTTCAAGAAGAACTGATTTAAATATTCTAGTTAGACACAACATGCGCAAAACAGCCTTCCGGATGATATAATAACAAATTTGCTCTTTGCAGTTGAGGTAAATTTTTAGGAATTCTTGCTTGATTTCGTAATGATAACTTTTTAACAACTTCGATTCAATGATTTGATTCTATTTACCATGTGCGTTACATTGGCATCATTAACCAACGTTAGCTAGCTGTATTTAATAAACCTTACAAGTCTGAAAAAACGCGCACACATTTCTTCAACCAGTTAGATATCAATAATACTAAGGTCACAATTGTATCCTTGGCGGAAAAAATTGGAAATATTCATAAATCACTGACTACTTTGATACTTTGTTTGTGTAAAGCAAACCTATGCATATTATATTTAACTACGAAGCAAATGTCATGCTCTGTGCAATCCACGATGAGCCAGGCAGAACTCGGTAGGTTGCTGGAAGACGACACGTTAGTATGTGTATAACGGGATGTTTTATTTTTGTACAAATAAGATTTCATTCTGCAGCCAACACATTCATACAGACATGGCTCTGTGACATGCAGATTTGTTAAAGTGATGCGTCTATGTATGTTATTGGCGACGACAAGTATCTATCACTAGTTACTATCGTTACTTATTCTACGGGTCCATTATGAGCAAAATACGAGACCAAATACAGCCCGGCATTGACGTGGTGCAAACATCAAACGTTTAAGTACGCTTTGTGAATTCCAACAAATATTATTGTATAAAAATCGTCAGTCTAAACAGCATATCTCGCCAATGGTAAATATTTAAAAAAACTTTTTTACGGACATCTCGTGGTATAGACCGGATGGATGGGGGCAATCCCTTGACAAAGGCATGACGGAAGTGTACATTACTCGCCCTTTAGCTGCTGTGAAGTAAGGTTGTTTTCTGTCTTGCTCGACTAGTGGTTGCAGCAATATCAGTCGCTAACCTCAATCGAGAGACTTATACAGGTCCAACTAAACAAGTTAATGGCAAACATGATGACATATCTGCTGTTCTGTTAGATCAGCATATTATTAGCCGACAACTGATATGTGTCTAGTTGTACGCCCCTCTAAGCCTATCAGAACTTATGATCTTAGAAAAATTGTTATCAAACAACTAAAAATCTCACCTCCCGAAGTCTGTAGGATAATCTTGGTAAGCCGTGATGTAGCAGTAAACCTGATTAAGGAAAAGCGTTGCCGCCAAGAAAGTTTGATTTGTGTAAACAAGGCACTGTGAGCCACGATTTAGGGCCTTGTTTTGAAATTGAGCCTCACAAATTGTGACAAGTCTTAATTGTATCGGAACATGACAGCTATTGCAACCTACTAATACTTGAGTATAAACATGCTTATGTACTGTGAAGAACATAGTGTACAGCTATCATGGTCTATCCATTTTTTTTCCTTGACCATGAATTCCATGCAACTCGAATCAAACGCACACATAATTACCATGTATTACAGTAAATTAAATTAAAGAAACTATGCCTACCCTCGTTTACCGCTCGCATCCATTATTGCTAAATTTTTCCCTGCTCTTAAGCTTTACCGCATCTAATGACTAAGCCCCAGTGCAAATTGGGTAATCGTTTCTATTGGGTACATCCACATCAGCATGCTACCATCGGTTAGATCTTATCCTTAAAAGTGCCAGTTTTTCAACATGCTTTTCCAGAAACAGCTTATTTTCAATTAGTTTATAAAGCCATATGATCTGACCAGCAGATCAAATGTTGCGGTGTTTATATTGTCATAGGTAAAAGTTTGGATAACTGTGTCAAAGATTAATCGATGAAATGTTTTAATCGGCGTTATATATCGCCCTGCAACATCGCACATTTGCAAACAGATTACTGATCACATTGCATATAGAAAACACTTATATTATTCTGGCTTCGGGGTTGGACGATCTTATGATTTACATCGTGATAAAACGAAAGCAGTGAAGGAAAATCCCAGTTAAGCCTAAAAATTTTTTGGCCACAAAGTGATTTGCAGTTCTGCAGCTTTGTTTCTTGAGGAGTAAACAAAGTGTTGTGTACCAGAATTTGATATCTTGTTGTGCATTGCGAATATGCAATGCATTACCTTTGTTAAGTAAAGGAGAACGTTCTAACATTTCGTAAATCGATCTAATATATTGATTAAAAACCGGAAGGTACATGCTGATAAATATAGTTGTTTGCTCAATGCGTAGCTTCAATCGGGTTTAATTCAACTAATTAATCAAATGGAACTCGCAAAAATAGAATTAAATCAAATGTATGCGTTTAAGTCACTATAGCAACGGTGTGATATTGACACTGGAACGGGTGAGGATTGGTTTGAAACTATTCACTAATATCACGACCATACAATAATAAAGTTCTATCTATTATATAGCCATATGATCTGACCTGCAGATCAAATTTTGCGGTGTTTACATTTTCAGTTAGCTGGCCTTAGTGAGCTTCCCTGAAGCTTTTGCAGAGTTCTCTAGCAAGCATTAAATTATCGATTTCTTATTCGCCTTTGAAGCACATTTAGAGCAGTTATGTAATTACGTTTTTAATTATTCGCTATTTTATATATGCGTACCACCATTGCGTACACTAACAGTTGTGAACCAACAAAGATAATCATCAATGTAGGCAATATGGAAGCGCATGTCACTACTTGATTTTGTTCCGTATCAATATAAACAAATTGAAATATCATTATGGTAGTTACGGTAGCTATAGTGCTAGAAACAATTTGATATATATATATATATATATATATATATATATATATATATATATATATATATATATATATATATATATATATATATATATATATATATATATATATATATATATATATATATATATATATATATATATATATATATATATATATATATATATATATATATATGGTTACCCCTTGTTTGAATGCAGGTGTACCAGCAGTAAACTATGAAATACGACAATCTAACGCCCGTTAAAAACATTTCCTCTTTGATGTGAATGAAGCAGAAAAGAACGGAGGCAGCAGCTCAAAATAACTGACCAATGCCATATCTGCATTCGATTGATAGAAAGAAAGAAACCATACTGCCCGCAAACATGAAACCTACGTGTAAATTGTCGGCTGCGATATTTGGAGTTTTATTATCTACTATTGCTTGTTTGATGCGGGATATTGTGACTAGGCAGTAAGTAAGTAATGTTTGAGCGGCATTCGACCCTGTTGAGGATAAATGCCAATAGTGTAATTCAGGATTCGGTACATTCAAACATCAAGAGAGACATGGATTTTTCATGCCGATATGCTGAGCTAGCCCTACGAACTATCACCATAGAGCATTGTCATCACCATAGAGCATTGTCATCACCATAGAGCAATGTCATCACCATAGAGCATTGTCATCACCATACAGATCCTTTATAGACACCCATTGTCAACCCATACCAAAAGTGTTTGGAGATTGGTATCGTCGCCGCTAATTACGGCGGGCATCTCGCTTTAATCGCTCTATAGCGTTTTGTGTTCTGCATGTGCCACCTTGCACCGGCACGTCTGCAACTGGACTGCTCCAATAGAATGCCAATGGAATAGCCTCTGCAGCGAGCCTTATTCATTGTGGCGCGTTTGAAATACATAATGCTGGGCACATTACTTCTTGTGTGAATTTGTCTCAGATTTACTGGTTGATGCGAGAACAGTATCGTCTTCTTCTTCACTGCTGCATTACTATATAATACGCTGCATGTTATTTGTTAGAATGATATACATTCTGCACGGTGCTGCTTCATTGCAATAACAGGTTTTGAACTTAGCTAGGAGTGTGTAAAAAAAATTCAAAAGCATGCTAATCTTGTGCTGAAAGCGTCCTGTTGCTTTAATGAGTCCAATGCATCACAAGTTAACCCATTTTGTTTATTAAAATCTTATGCATACCGGCGGTATTCTTAGCATTGAAGGGCTTTCAAGGTAGCGAACCTTCCATCAAGTTAGAAAACAGCTGTGCAATAATTCACATATTGTGCTTTTTGTAGGTCAGATAAGTTTGAATGTCAAAACGGCTTACTCATTGCGAGCCAATCAACTAGAATGACCGAAAAATCAAGGGTGAAATTATTAATGCAACAAAGCTAATTACAAAACATATGGAAAACATAAAAAAACTGAACCAAAGTATTACAGGGAGGCCAGCGTAAGAAGGGAAAATGTCCAACAAGATTGAACGAAAGCAAAACTGACGTAAAAACGTTAAAAACCTAATAAGAACAAGAGTGAACAATAGTAAAAAGGCCCAGTAATACAGCTAACACGGGGCTGATAACATATATTATGGGTAGACTCAACACTGCTTGTAAGGGATGTTGATAAGGGTAAGTTGCTGCTGTAGTCAGTTAAATCCCTCACTTACATAGAACCAGGTTCTGACCACCACTGACAACCCAGTGTTATTCTTTGCCATAGATGGGACAGTCTTGTGGTTGACACTGTGAGCATAAAACATATAAATAAAGCCTTTAGTGTTACCCCGACATTATATGATGTATGGCTTTTTTAATTAGAACAGCAATAAAACAACAATAGTGTGGTTTTAATAACTGTTACATTGAACTAAAAAAGGCATTGGGTGACAGATTGTTGGACCCTGATTCGTAATTCGCGGCCGTGACCTGTGTCATTACAGGCCGTCATATAAACATCCTCTTGATCATCATAACGCGTTAGAACTAACGTACCTGTTGATCTCGTTCAATTTTCTGAAGCTCTATTCAAGTCAGGTTGAATGCGCCAGAAAAATATTAGTGGCGAACAGTTAACGCAATTAATACCGCGTAACATTAATAGCCTCTAATGTGAACAGGCTGGCCGTAATTTTAGCAATATAACTGATAACTGCTCCAGATAAGCCCTATTTGCTATGTCCGCAGATATAGAATAGTGACACGTGTTGGTCAATGTAGATCCGCTAGATACCAGATAAATCATTAGAATTATCTTTTGAACGCGCTTTGTGATTTAGTAACGAATCGGATCCAATGATTGTTTTGGAAGATGATCGCATAGGTTACACATTAACCGTAATGCCTGGTACCGTACTGGTTTCATGTCGCTATTTAATTGTTTTCATGCATTAAATGACATCATTCAGTAGTCGTTACCGGTATTCAATGAACAAAACATTTGGTCTACTATTATATTGTCACCGGGCAATGATATTCAGCAATCAATTCCAGCTAGGGATTATTGTGCCAAAAATATAGCTTAGCAAAAAGGTAGAGAGCAATTTGTGGAAACGACAAAAACACACAAATGTGTCCACCAACACTTATTGCTTGTGGCCATTATCGTTTAATTAAATCATTATTAATCTACTTATAGTTGCTAAAGACAGCACCGTGTCTGTCGTGAGGTTGCCGATGAAAAGGAACGGCTAACGGCGCCCAGAATGTAAGTTAAATTGCTTAATAAATGTACTTGAGCTGTAATTTATATGGAATTTGCTAAAAGAGGCTGGTCAGTCGGATCACATAAGCCTCCTTTCAGAAGTATAGATATATTTCTCTGTTAAACCATGACGAAGTGTATGCTATTGTGGCAATGTCGAACAGCAAAGCTTCTCCAATTTCTTTTATGATAATGTTCCTTAATGTAAGCTTTTTAACTGGTTGACGATTGCCACAATCAATTAGGTGCTTAATTTATGTGGTATGCATTGTTATAAATCAATAACCGATCGCTTCCCCTGTACGCGATGTTAATCAGGCCCTAGGAGAAATAAAGAAAAGATCAATGTACAATTATAAATCTTTGATAACAAACCTCATCTAGTATCTTAATGTTCACTTAGTGGTCGACAATAACATGTAGGCACGTAACATAACTTCAAATTGAGAAGACTGCAAATACAACAGCTTGCAGCCGAAAAACCCGCAAGGTTGATCGTTCCCCAAAGTATTGACTCCATGGCATACTTGTGTCCAAAGGGCTACCCTGAAAGAGTGTGCTTAAAGCATTCCACAATACCCTGGTCTCGATGGACATCCATACGGCAACGCCTGACAGAGACCTCATGGATGGCCAGCATCTGGTTAACTGCTCCCATGAACTACCATTTGCCTATTTGGCAAGCCTACAGGAATGATGTCACCACAATATCTGAGGTGAATGCGAAATTGACAGACACCCAGATTTGACAGTGATATACGCTTGAGTAATTTTTAGCGCTAAGGGGACGAAACTCACAATGACTAATTTATCAAATCGTTTGACACGAGTCGTTATCTAATGACCATAGAAGCGCGTCATGAATTCGACAATAAGGAAATCACATTACCAACTTGTGTAATTATACCACAGATTCATCGAGTACAATTAATAACACAAACACCAGTATAACATTTATATATATTTATTTAAATTTAAAAAAAAATTCCTTCTATCTTCATCCTACAAACAAAACAAAATATATTTTAATCTCTAAGAATAAACCAAAATAAAATTCCAGAGAATCTTAATCATTTACAGTACTCACTGTTTTGTAAAAAATGTTTAGGGTCCCTGCATACAAAAATAAAAAAATATATAGACTTATAACAGATACAAAAGTCAACGAATCTATACAGCCATATAGCATGTTTTAAGCAAATACTCACAGTACAGGATAGGCCGTTACGAGAGAGCCACCCTTCTTGATGACTTTCACCCAATGGGTGGGTGCCGATATATACCCAGGGTACTCCCCTGTGACTCCAACTGCATATTCGAATCGCTTATAATGAACTGTTTTATGTATCC
>CM067346.1:13123109-13188109 GCA_034190875.2 Urechis unicinctus
GGCTGTAACAATCACTCAAGTCCCCGTAAGGGGCTATTGCTCGAAGCACCCATGTGTGAAGGCTAGGCTTCGAGACATCAGCATGCCTTTACATCGGGTTTTAGTCTTTGTGTACAGGCAACTGGCATAACGCAGATAAGCTCATTTGCCTTGGAATGTTCAAACCAGATCCTTTGATCGTCCGATAGTTGCTTGCTCGCTATTACTATGCTGTACTCCTACACAGACGTCTTGTGGACGGATAATCACTCTCTTTGGTTCAGTATTAATGCTCGTTAAGTTGCCATGCGGAAACCAAGCATCATAAGCGTACAGGGAAAAGAGATATTTAAGTTTTGTATGGAACTGAATACATTGGGTCTAATAGGCGTACAGTGCCTACATAGGTTCATTTTACAACATTCTCCAAAATTATTGAAACGGATTGTATGGAGTAATATGGATGAATACATGCCTGAAAGTCACCAAAACAAACATAGATATAGTTTATAGGGATGCCAGATCGCGAAACTGCTGCAGCCGCTATAACTTCGAACTGAGTGACCTTACCCAAATAATTGCCTGTGTTTAACCATAATCCGACCTTGAATTTAATACGTTCATCCTTTTTGGTATCTATTTGAAGGCGATGATGATTTCACATACATGAAATACATCATGCCGCTTGCTGATATTATAAGGTAGCGGCATCCGCCTGTTTGGTTTTACAAGCACATTATTTTGCAGGGTCATAAACAGCAGCATCGCCAGTTTCTCCTCGTTATCAATAACCGCATCGTTACTGCACTTATCCACTGCATTGTAAAAGTATTGTATTATACATGTTGACAACATAAAACCCTTTTTAATGAATGATTGATTTTGTTTTGGGTGATTCGACCACTTGTAGCTGATTCGTTTCACAAAAACGCATTATGACTTCCCTTGCGTATAAAGCTGCATGGATATTGTTTTATTCCCCTATTAATTTGTCCTTGTAAAACCTTTGTCGTTCTGATAGCTAGCTTTATGCTCGTTTGCAATGATGAATAGGATGTAATCGTACTTGAACTTAGGCTAATGGCAATGAATTAGGAGTTGCTAATCTGGAGACATTGCTCCTCTAAATGCAATTTCAGCTATCACATCACAAATGGTCAGTTAATAGACGCTCTTTATTCCATCAATCTCTGCATCTTTTGTTTTGCATCTGCAATATACTAAATCAAAAGAGAAATAGAACAGACTCACTCAGTTAATCATAAGCTGGGATAGAGACTGGTCGTTTCTATCAAGTCTGTACGACAGAAAGTGGCAACAACAGTGTGGTGAATAGGTAATGAACTAAGGTGATCATGCCATATAGCTCAAAATTGTACAGGAGGTGGTATGCACTGAGGACAAGTTATCCGTACACAAAAATTAATTAATTCTTCATGCCATAGCCCCCATAAATTTAACGGCTGATTTCAATTTAATACGTTCGTTGTTGCGGTGTTTGCTTTGTCCAACAAAGCTACCAAAACTACTCAATTGTAACCGCGTGAAAGTAGTACTCGTTCATATAACGCACAATAGCTCAATGCCTAAGTTAAGCTATTCATCACATCCTCATCGCCAACGGTATTGACAAAATCGGCATATTAAAGCAAGTACTTTTCACAGAAATAGTTCTCTCAGGGTCAGCTGGTCCAAAGGATTCATAGGCGACATTAAGTTTGAATGCAATAAGCATGTCAAAGACATCACAAGGTTGTGCTAATAAATGTACGTCGTGTTACTCATAAATATCCAGACAATTTTGGCGTGCTCAAAACAACAGATCTCAACAGTCGACTGTTTTCATTGTTTATGACATAACTTTTTATATTAAGCCGAAAGAACATACCATGAGGCTAACAACAGAATTGTGGCCAAAATGACATTTTTTTGATATTCCACAAAAGACAGACATATGGTCATATGTGGCCTGGCCTTTTCTGATGCATGTGGCTTGAGAGACCTCAACGGTTAACTGAGATTAATACATAATTTAGACTTTATCAAAGCAGCATATATGTGAACTAAGCTGTCTATTCGTAAAAATATCGTCCCTGATTAAGAAAACTTGCACCGATTATGATGACAACTGTGTCTTATACAGACCCATAAATATTCATGCTCTGAGTTGACATTATGATTCAACGCGTGATGCGTGACATGTACACACGTTTATAGTTTATATATATATAACACTTTTCACTGATAAGGTATATTAGTGTGAGGATAGATATTCATATGCAATCAGACAATATATGTCATAGCAATCAGGCTGTGTTGCTTTTATATATCTGCGGCATATATAATTACTAGATGGGCAGCAAAGGTGTGTGTACATTTCACATATTGTTAAGTTTTTATCGGCACCGTCAAAGTCTAGAATGTGTCTTAGCTTTAGGGGGCATTTTATCTATTTGTTTAGTATATTGTGCACTAAAAGACGTTAGATTGATGGATGTATTTCGGTAATCCATCTAATGTACCATCTAGAAACGCACAGCCGATAGCTTAATTTTAACTTCTTCAAGATGCGTCTTTTTACCCTTGCTAGTTTATTGCTTATATATGTATGAAATTTAATACAAATAGATATGCAATATTTACCTCTAGATGCATGGTCAGATTTGTCTTTGTCAGAGTATAAACTAAAATTGTGGCAAAGGTAATATTTGGTGCGGCACACTTCATCGGTTGCGTACGCAGGCATCATGCTATTTCTGATTCCTTCTCAAAACGCTCATAACCATTTCGATTATCCAATGTCATAATGCAACTAAAATGTGAACCACTCATAAAAGTCTAATGTTCGCTTTAATGAAATATCCTAGTAATGCAGTAAGGGTTGAATCTCAACTTCATGCTGAGTGCCTCATACGAGCTAACAGGTAAAACTCCTAAATCTAAAATCAGCCTCACGGAATATATCGGAGCTAATTGCAAAGTCGAAATAGTGTCATTCAATAAACTCCAAATCCTACCGTGTGTAGTGAGTATCCAACACTCTTATAATGTCTCGCTCTTATACGAGTTGTTGGTATCCATAATAAGAAGCGCCTTTGACTAGTAATTAGTCATCGCCATCAAATGCGTTAGCGATCAGCAGGATTTTGCATCATGTTTTATAGCATATCTGCAAAATAGCACAAGATCTCATATTATATAATCGCGCTTGCAATTATATCAATTGGTCCAAACGAATTCCCGCTAACTTATATCCGATGGTATTTGAATTTGCAGTCAGTCATTCCAGTAAGGTGGAGTAATAGCTTTTCTCATTTTGCGATAAGACTAATTAAACACAAGCCCGTTACACTAGACATATGTAACACCCTGTATTATGAGACGACCATGTCATTGCGCCTGTTACAGCCACCTTTTTGTTAAAAATTACTCTCCGCTATCGCATCATTGTCATATCAGGATGTACGCCCTTAAATAGGTCATATGCCTGGCTCTTCAGCCTTTACCCTAATGCCACATATAACTGTACTTGCGCAATAATTTCCTTGATCTCTATTTGTTTTGCTAATTCGCAATTTCATCATTCTCAATGTGGGCGATCAGGACCGTTTATTTTCGAATGACGTTGCGTCGAATGACGTTGCGGTGTTAACCGATGCAGGCCATGATTATATCACTAGCTTATTAATAGCACCTCTGCACATAGGCACAGCGCATAAATGAGTATGTATCGTCAGCCCTACTGGTGCGATAAAATGGGTTCTGCGTTGTTTAGGTCCCGAGTAGTCCCAAGCCTCTTAGTTTTCCCTCGTTCACCAAATCTATTTCACTGCCCGATGCATCCAGTGGCACCAGTGTGACAATCGGTGACTAGCGTCGTCATGGCTGATGACGCTGAATGGATGCTGCGCCACTCTCACGGTCCGTACTAATTATCTATCGGATATCACCTCAGTAATGCAAATGAGGCTGTGAACCAAGGGTTTGATTTCATATGCGCATAGACAAACCATGATCTTACAAATCAACACAGATTAATTCAAGAGCACTTTTGTTTCGCGAGGATCAGGCCGACCGCTGACTAAAACATACCTGTATTCAATTGTCTTATGAGACCCTACGAACAACTGATAATGCCGACGAACCTTGCATAATAACTTCTATGATACTTGCAATACCAGTTGATTTACGTTGATTGTATAGAATCTAGGATTTTCCACTAATCTGAATATGATTGATGCATATTTGAGGCATAAGTTAACAAGTTATCATACAAAAGGTTCATGTAGACATTATTTCAGTTGATTCACTATCAGGGATTTCATGCCAATATATCAAACTATAACAACAACATAGTCGCCCCTTTGTGTCGGATTTGTACTGCATTTTTCGCAGCCCAGCGTAAACTGGCGTCCTATCTGCAATTTATTTATAAGGCTAGTGGTGAACATTTAACTTTGGCTTTCATCGATAAGACATATTTCGAACCTCTGACAAGCAATGAAAAGCAGAACATATTTCGTAGCACAAAGTCCCTTGTTAACCTGCATGGGAATCTGTCATAATCTTTTGGCTTAAGCTTTAGATTTTCGATGGAAACCATTGAATATGTTTCACCTTAGGTCCGTTTTAATGCTGAAGATGAGGTAGGACAATATTGAAAGTGCTCAGGCCGTCTATTTCATATTCCTTTCAGAATGTTGGATGATAATGTCAGGGATATCGGCGGTACATTTTGTAAATGGTTGGCCTGGAGTGCTTGGGACCGTTTACCATTGTACATGCGGAGTGGTCTGTATTTATTAGGCGACAGTGAATGAATATTTATATGTTGCTCGGGAAGAATGCCATATAAGTGGTACGAATACATATGTTAGTATTTCTGCTTTGCACAAATGCAAACGATGGCTTAAATCAATAGGTTGTGTCTCATCGAACCAATGATTCACGAACACGGGTTTGCTAGTTGATCTGCAATGTATCGTTAAAATGCGGAGGACGCTTTTATCACATATGTTGATTTCCTATTAATGGCCTAGTTTTTCAGAAGAATGAATTAAATTATTATAAATTTGTTAGACATTTTGTTTTATGATGTTAAGAACTGGCGCGGAGAATCATAATTATTCCCACATAATTATTGAAGCACTCTGATTAACCCAGCTGTCTTAGCTAACGGCAGATCGCGTGGCTAACAACCGGGCTACAAGTTTGCTTGTAATTCGTAGCCAGCATAAAAACGAACACTCGTGAAATGCAGGTATTCTTGAAATAACACGGGATTGTGTCGGACAGCACAGTTGCGCTCGGTCACTCTCGTTATTCATAAATATGTGCTTTCCCCAAGCTATTCTAATGCTCGCTTGTTAGTAATCAAACTATGTACTATTGCTACTTGTTCGAAACTTAAAAAAAATACGTTTTTATAGAACGCAAATCTGGCAGACCAACGGAGCGTCTCTCAACGAAAGATTTAATAATGTAAACTAAAAAATATACCAGATCTGCAATCGCACTCATTATACTCATTGATTAACGCAAATAAATACACCATAGCTATAGGCACCGATGCACAAAAACATGAATCCGACCCGCGTCTATATTTTATTGAAAAATCGCCAAATCATGATTTAAGTGTTATATATTGCTTAGCTATCAGAATCCTCACTCCAATGTTTATTTAAGGCGTGAATTACTGTTTTGCGTATCCGATGATAGACGACATATGAAAGATAATAAAATGATGTGGATATTTACCAACGATGAACAAAAAATTCAAAAAAATGCCCCAATCAGCCACGCACGCGATTTTCCGAACCATTTACTATTGCATCTACCGCTGCATTTGCACTGTGATTATCTGCCCATATTTCTTAAAACTTTCTGGTATAGAATAAGAGTCTTTCTTCATTTGTCAGACAAAACAGTCACCCAGTTCATTATCATTTTGCGTCAGGATTCAGGGGACAATACATTTCAGGAATCGTTTATTATAAAGGCATTTTGCTTTGAAACCTGGCCATACGCCAAGCACCAAGGCGATAATACATAGCCCAGCATTGTTAAACTACACACTCTGGCTGATGCAATTTCCTTATAGCCAGGTATGTTGAATGGATATCAGGGCATTTTTTGTATGGAGTGTTGCGTTTTAGTCAAGCAATAAAACACGATATTCTGTTTTAGGTATTTTCAGCAAATCTCTTCCTCATTGTTTTCTTACTCTACGGCGTTATTCCGTAGCGTTATGGATAAACAACCTAGAAGTAAAGAATTAACGAATCAACACGAGAAACTTCAAACATCCATATGATACCATAAAGGAAGTAACCACCAAATTGAACGTTGCAAAGGAACATTTAATTGTGATGTAAATCGCAACATATGTTTGTGACGACAATTTATATATTCTCGCACACTTGCAACGGAGAAGTGTCTTCAAGATTAATGAAAGGTATCTGTATCTGGATTGTTGTGTGCTGGGTGGGATATTCCCACATTGTTTACATAATCAATGATTTCTCTTTAATTGTTATGATAGCATTCGCCGGATGGCGCTATTTCCGGTTCCGCTCTTTGTTAGTTCGAAATTACATACCTGTAAATCAGATGGATAAGTTATGTTATTGCTATACAGCGAAACGTCACACTGGACCAAAATGTTACTAGACTATAAGCATTTATGGGGCAAGATCTGCGGTTTTGATCTCTCAAAATCCGTGAAGTCGGCGAATTCCTCTCCTAACCCAAAAGACCAACTGCCAGGTCTCGTAAAATGTTTGTGCCAGATAATATTGCTATAAATTAACCTGTTTTTCGATGGTCGAATCACACTTCTCATAAGCGTTCTTGTAGTTATTTCATGAGCATCATACACTACTGTCGGGTACTTTCTGTCTCATGTGCGTGCAATAAGTATATATATCATTTATAAGGCAAAACCCGATGGATAAAATCTATGGGAATTTGCGCATAGTCATTAACGTTCGTTAAGATTCCACATATCGACCAAGAATTTATTGTTAAACCTTTGTCTCATCAAGCAATCGTCTGTTGATGATGTGTTATAAAATTTATGTAATCCTGATTGAATTAAAGAGGTTGTTATAGTTATAAACCTGGTTAACATAATCAACTGTATTGATGGTCGACACGATAATGATTATCATGTCATGACAGTTGATGTTATTAGAGACATTAGCTAGCGTAATATTAGCAAATAACACATGGCCAATCAAGCGTCTCCACGTGCGGGGTACGTACATGATCCTGCATACTCTCAGAGCCATCGATTCGGTATGGGAGAGAGAGAGCCGAGATAAGAAGCCATCTCCTGCTTCTAGCTGACCTACAATCCGAATACTCAAGACTAATAAATTAAAAGAATCTCCCGTGCGCAGCGGAACTTGCATATTAACTGTCATTGACCTTCACATGCACCCAAGATGGTTCACATAAGTATCTATCACTTGGCTTCATTCTACTCGTTGAATAGCTTGAAGAGTGGTGTTTTTTTGCATGGACAGCTTAGTTATTCAGTGCTCAATTGACCCAAACAATACACCCGGGTGCACTGACAGGCATATATCAAACATCTGTTTCCAGTTGCCGTGATATTCTGTTTGAATTTAGATAATATGACTCTCTTCGTTACCGAATAAACAGATTCAAAATGGCTCGGTGGCGATTGCTTTTAGTTTTCAGGTGACATTACCAATGCTGTCACATACCTTTCGGAGCTTTGTGGTAAGCTATATATATCTCGACTAATCGCTTTATTGTCTCTGCAAAACGAAGCCTTGTCGCTATGCAGCTCGTTCCTGAGGCCTAGTTAACTGTGGTCTGTACACAAATACGAAGACATTCCCTAGAAGTGTTCATCACCTAACTAACGCACTCACGATTCTGGTGCAGCTAATTTCAATGCATTTACGAGAACCGAGTCGTGTCAATATTGCGTCGCGCATATTAAACGCGGATGTGTTGATAACCTTTTGAAACCCGTTGTTTTTGGATCGCTTTGCTCAGTCGGCAGACCATGTGCTTCTTCAATTTTTACATGCGCCTCGAAAGTCGTAGCTTTTTAGTGTGCGTACTGATTAGTTTTCGCTATAAGCATCGTCTGGTTATTCACAACCGTTCTTTTAAATTTGGTGAGCTTCATATGAGAATGTACAACTTAGTGACTACATGTCATTTGATATTTTCATATAGAATTAAAGACTGTAATCAGCGTCATTCCTACTCTTACGAACCATGCTCTAACGATTGCTTTCGGAAATGACAGGGCAAGGAAATAAATGTTGTTCACTGGGGTATTTGCATACATTTACCCCTGCAATATGCGCGCAGATATGGATTATGGCTAAATGCAATACGCATCTTAGGTCTTCCAGTTTGTTCATCATACGGCTCGCTGTGTTTATCTTGCTACAAATATAATTATTGTGGATATTTGTCAGTGCTGGCATCGTGATTTGTAATGTTAAGAATCTGTTCCATACTTAGATAGAGCTCAATTGTGTGGAATTATGTGCAACAACATTTTATTTATCATTGTCACACGAGATATGCATAATTAATAACCCTGAATTTTGCACCATCGTTAGGTAAGGATTATATTTAATGAAGCATTGAAATATCACAAACGCAGATCAAAATGTACCAGCAATTTCTTATTTAACGCTTGATTGATGAAAAGTATATAGAATTCGATACGCCATACAAACAATCTCACATGAAGCAAAATGTCCCGCAAACCATTTGTTGAGTTGCCACAAGTATAGATTATATCTGAGATTCGTATGCTCGGCAACGACATAAATCCCTACAGGGACACATGTTACTTGCGCCATGTAACCAGCATGGGTATGATCTATTGCAAATATAGTCCAAAATTGACATATTTCCCAATGTCTTTTATCAATGTATCCTCTGCCACCCCATCTCACCCTTTCTCGTCATAAACTTAAATCATGCCATTCGGTGATTCTATAAAACACTGCTTGTGCTCCCTGGTGCACCATTTTTGTCCGACACGTGTAAATAATTTTCATGAGAAGAAATGCTTTCTTTTTCACATATATAATTAAATTATTGAAATTCTCACCAGAACAATCGGTTATCTTTTGAGTTACAGTTAAATTGCGTTTAGTACACAATCCCACAAGATAGGCATTATCTATCAGAAGTGGCACGCTCACATTATATTTCACAAACATGATTGTTTTTAATCTAAGTTATAATGGAGCAGTCTGAACCCCGTTCTAAACCAAGAGTATCATTGAAATAAATCAAGACAATATTAAAAACTCCTAATGGCAATCAGACTCGCTGATCTATCACTCGCTTAGAAATCACTCGCTTAGAAATCAAAAGGCTCAGAAAGAAACTACACGAGCATGTTTGAGGGGTTGAGCAGATTACCAAATACCTAACAAAGGGCTATTGAAGAATGAAAAAAAATAACAATACCTAAAACTGCGAAAAGGGCTAGGACGTATCAATCCTAAAATCAACTTTTGTCACAAGTTTAATTAAAATTGATGATTACTTCCACTGATAAGCCAAAATGGCGCAATCGGGCATGCAGCCTGATAATTAAGAGACTCATTAACCCTTCAACAGCTTAATAAATACAGCAAGTCTATTATACATAATACGATTTGTAAAGTTATGTCAACTGCGAGCGGTTTTTGCTTACTGTGGTAAACGGCGCAACATATCCTTCCTATGCCCGAGCTGAGCACACAGCCTCAGGTTGTTTGGACGATGTGCAGTTGCCGGTAGGAAGAACTTGATACAAAACAATAGCCCATTTTTATGCTTGCCAAATGTTCATTTTCGCTCAATTCATTTCAAGATCATCCTTTGAAAAGCGTATTCATTTTTCCCTACCTCCATAAGAGTGCTTAAGAACAATCATAGTGTATGGCATACACTGATGCATTCGAGACCGTTCACAGCGTCAGGGTACACGCTAACTAAGAACCAACAGTTATCTTACCCATGACATTAAAGGTGCACATAATGCCGCTCGAACTAGGCGCAACATATTACATTACTCACCCGCTACTACTGTCACGTATACTGTAGAAATGACTAGAATTATGTCAGGTCAAACATAACAACAATAATTTGTGTACCCATATATGCATGGTACTGATTGCATTAGCATATCTATTGGCTACTCATCGTGCTAGCCGGCTTATTGTCATCATTATTGTGAAGCTTGCCATGGTGAAATAAATTTCATTATCTTTCTAACAAAAACAAACTCGTAATGAATATAACAAAAAGTTGAATCGCGACATGTATGCAGAAACTGATGTTGATATTCGTATAGAACTAAAAATCATTATACATAATCCAATATATTGTGTGGTTCATGTGACGTCAGTCTCAACGCACATATATTGCGATCTGCTGCGACTAGACAGCATCTGACGAGAAGCTAGTACACAATTACCCGAATCCTGAGGGTCACAACTAGGACGGTATTCTGAAGCCAATCCAATCAATTTTCTATGAAATGGCTTTACTTGTTATACGTCGCCTTCAAATGATGGATCTGGTCAATGTACCAAAGACCACTGATTGGACACAAACGAATAATCTACTTCATAACAATTTACAATGCCTACTGGCTTTATTATGGCTACCAGTTCGAGGTAACAGGCATCCGGGCGATAAGACGGTTTGTTATACTCGCTCAGTGTCATGAGTGACCTTGCAGCGAATATTTTCTATATCCGTAGCCATTTAAGGTAGCTGCATATGCGACTGCGTAAAGAGTTCTGAAACCATCTTGAAATCAGTACCGATTGATAATTTGCGGATAGCCGAACCACTAATTGGTTGATTGTACTGCTTCTGATTATTAACTCTACCACCGCTCATTTAAAACTGTCCGTGATACAGCAAGGATGTACAACAGATGCCGTTTTATTACTGCCACTCCGAAGTGTTAAAGAATACAGAATCGTTTACAATTGCATGGTCTACGTAACTTCATTTATGTCAAATAACAGCTTTGTTAACTACTGTTCATGCAGCAAAGCAGATGGTGAATCTACTGCGCAGTGTCGAACCTCTCTTTCGAAACATCTAGTCATTCATCCAATTATCATTCAGCCTATTAAGCTCTGCCAAAACTTCAGAACCCACACAATTATACGCATGCCAGTAATTGGTTAAGGTGGGATGGATTTAATTGTGAAAATTATTAGCAAGCATATCATCTGGTGTTACCTTAATAAGCCCAAATGTAATTGTTAAACTGCTTGTTATGCACGTTAACATGACATGCACACATTCCGGAGCATTTCTAATATAAACGGTAATGTTTAAATACGATTATAGTGATATTTGAATTCTATAGTATGGTTAATTTAGTTAAGGTTTGGGCGTCTGAATAATGTCTCTAATGAATGAGATATCATAAAATGCAAGTTCGCTAATATTATTGTATAAGGGGTTGGCGTGACTACAAGCCACTTCCCATTTAAATGCAAATTGATGTGGATATTGCGAAATGGTACGTCAAACCATAGTAACGGACATTCAATAAGTCGCACAAAATAGAGTTCCATCGCGTCAAAATATTATAAGCAGTAGTTTGGCTGCGAGCATTCCAACGGGTAAAAAGTCTAGGAAGCGGGGATAATCAAAAACGTAGTAATATAGTGCCTATTCTTCCAGCTAGCAACGGGTCCGCAATGCAGCCCTGTGATCAGTCGTTGCTGCTGCTATAGATGAAAGTCTACAAAGCGGGACAGATGTGCCGGTATTATCGTGAATGCGGTGACGCCGCTCTACAACGATGGCCAAATAAAACCCATAAAAAAATTAATAAGTAGCTTTTTAAACCGCCATAACATTACCGCAAGTCGAATATACATAATTCGATATAGTTATGTAAATGGCGGGAGAATTTGTTTTTGTGGGAAACAGTGCAAAATACTCCATGCATGCTAAAGCTAAGCAGCCAGCTCAGATAGTTTGGACGATCTGCAGATGCAGAAAAGAACCATTTGATATGAGACTTTTGTGCTTTGTCATATTTCCCGTAACATGATACTCTAAATTTCGCTCATTTCAATTTAAAATGGGCTGTCTACTTTTCCCTATCTCTTAACATATTACCTCACAAAAATCTGTTCAGAGTGCATGTCATGCAAAGATATATTCGAGACGAACGGGTCATTCATCACCGTCATATATCAGCCTAGCAATTTGGGGGTTATGTTAACAAGTTGATAGAGTTTTAAAGTTGTTGTTGTTGCCTACACCACATACGAAAGAGTCCATTAGTCTCAAATCCAAGACTCATGTTCGAGGTGAGGAATGTGTAAATGCAATACAAAGTGAGACCACATGCGAATATATTGTCTTGTAGTATGTGTCGTTACCGTGAGTGTACTCTAGGCATCTGTTTCATAGCAAGCTCTTTAGCTGTTCTCTTGAAATATAAACATTTAATTACTGCATCTCCAGGTGACAAGTGCAATCTACCACGAGCATCGCCCAAAGCTGTACGTTGCACTATGATATGAATCATCTGTAAAAGACTAAGCATCATGCATCATGCATAATGTGAAAATATTCCATTGGGGCAGAGATGCATTTATCACCTACAAAGCTACGGGTCTATACATGCAACTAGCAAACTATGCCATGTAACGACGCTCATCGTCGCAAATTGATATTATTAGCTTTAATTGGTGTATGTATGGTTGCTTCCACTGAGTGAGATATGTCAAGCTATGTCCGTTTGAGGTTTGAACGAATGCGACCATTATGCAGTTCATGATATTATGTAATCCGATTAAAGAAAAAATATTGATGCGAAAGTTATCTGCGATAGGAATTACTTGACAGGATATCAAGACAGCTGACTGCCTGTAAGCAGGCGCTGCTTTAACAAAAGGATGATTAAAGAAACCTGCCCTTTTGTATGGATATATCAGTAAACCTTTACAAGTTTGAACAGAACGAAACTGCCATTGCAAATTTGAGCGCATGGTTCCCACACGTACCTCCACTGCATTACGAAGTGGCTAATGCATCCATGGAGCGAGGTATCCACGAATGCAACGAACGTATCAGCAATTGACTGAATTTCATCGACGCCTCTCCTCAAATATACGCGATTAGATTCTACCAATCCTGTAGAAGTTATGCATAACTTGAAATGAATTTCCGAATGGTCGAGATAATGGATCGAGAAAGCAGTTGTCCAATATAGCAAAACAAATTTCAGCTACAGCACGCTCTTAATTGGTACAAGCAGGCAAAGAATAATCACACATGTACGCAGTTTTATATTTTTTATTCAACGCATACCATTCATCTCCATTCATTTCATTCCATGCACGAGATACGTGACACACGAAGTAATTCAGGTTTACATGGCATACATCTATAAACGACCGTCTCGCTCCATTCAATGCAATACAGGACAATAAAGTGTTCAAAAATTTATCAAATATCCCGTCTGCGGCAAACACAAGCCTTTCATACTGAATTTAAAGGTACACGCTTTCAGGATTTCCATGGCTTTGATGCTGCTTCTGTAAATATCATATATGAAGGGTTTTATCAAAGGCGATGTGTTATGCCTAATGCGATAATACCATGCAGAAAATTCAGACATTAATATCAAAAAGTAAATGACTTTTTTACAGCATTGCTTAAATGGCGCTGCGACAGACGATTAAAGCATTAAATAATTCTGAGAAGCAGATTTTGCAAAGCAACTTATTGGATTAATAGCTTTTATATTGTTTTTTTTAATACCCACAACATATGTAGGTGTACACACACATATATAATTGACGCGTTATTACATGATAATTGAGTAAATCGCAAAAAAATATGCACGAGTAATGAAGCCTGCATTAGCAGCCGAGTTCGTTACTTTTTTAAGAAAACGGACCTGTGTACGTAATTAGCCTGATTTGGGATCGAAAGCCTATTTGGGATCGAAAGCCTATTCGTTGACATATAATTTGCAAGACCAAGTGATAGAGCAGCATGTATAAAACCATGATCGCAAACCAAATTATCGACGTGAACCGGTTATCTTTCTTTAGATAACACATGAGCATGGCAAGACATTCTATAAGGCATTCAGACATCAGCGGTAGAAAATAGTTTGTCATAATCAATCCAGCAGGGGAAATGTTTTGTTTTGTTGCACACAAAGTTGCATTTACTGCTTTTGGAAGTTGTTCCTATATTCCCCGATAACAATTGCATTACGCTAAGTTGCCTCATTAATTCGAAACAAGATAAAACCCTCAGTTGATGCGTTAGTATAGAAACTACATCGTTGAATCGGTGTATTTTGCCTTGGGTGCCTCTAGAATAAGTATTGAGATAATGTGATCTCTCAAACAATATCTATCCCCACTTGTGTTATCTCGCTTTAAATGCTGACTAAGAGAATTGTGCTATATTCTACAGCCGTTTGGTACTACAGCACCTATAGCAAGAAAATAGTGGAAAGGAACACTCGCTATGGTACCTGTAGCATTTTAAGGAATAAATAAGGAGAGGTAGAGTAGCACAAATCGACCAATTGCCGGATCGGTACAGTTGCAACGTCGCATCAGCGTATATGGTCACTCTGATGAAGTAAATTTTATGCTATTTTTGAATGATCCTTTATGAAGCATATTGTGGCTAGTATATTGCAGTGCAGTGCTTGTAGCGACCGCTTGACAAGACACAAGCTTTAAGGAGGGTTGTGCTTTAAGTCTCCATTATGAGGCAAATAATCTGACGACACATTGTCATCATGTTAGTAAAATCTTATGCAAATCACTGGCCGTAATTCATTTGGATTGTTAAATTATACAGAAAACATTGTTACACAGCATCCTAGCTGTGTATTTTACCGGAGCGATGAGCTTTAAAATGATACCGAATATCCGGCGGGGCTCAAGAAAATCTAACATGGTATGCTCAGTCGTATTCGATTAGCGACAAAGTTTCTTGACGCACAGATTAATGCGACGTCAATGTTTAGCAAACCTTAAAACGTCATCCACGCCTAACAATAACGGTGGATTCTGTTTTTTTTAAATGTCCGCTATCCGATAGGAAGGGAACCACAAACTGAAAACCATAGCACACACGGACATAAAACATATTGCATGTTGTTATAGATTTTAATATTGCATAGCTTGGGAATCCCTTGAAAACATTCTACTCATGCTAGTGTAGCAGCGCTTGTCAATCCAGCATTTAAACAAGAATCAATTGTCATCTCGTTAATCATAAGATTGTATTTGCGGTTATTTCAACTGATGTTCTGTTGCGTTTCCAGAGCATTACCCGTGATATATCACATTGAAATCAGTTTTCCTGCAATTAGATTGATACTCTAATGGATTAAAATTATCATGTACATGTGCGTTACAATTATATGATTAAGTTAAGTATGTTTAATGTTATTAAAGATCACATACCGTATGACTAGGTAACCATTTGCAAGCGAGCCTGAATCTAATTATTGGTCATCACTAAGACTAACACTGGTAGAAATGCACTATATTCGACCGAAAATCATTCGACAAATCACACGTGTGACACAATAAAGCTATATATTATGGTAACATGCTTAAATCGTAGCTCTCAGAAAGTGTACCCGCTCAATTCCAGCAAACGTTCCTTAAATGAAGAACTCAATAATGAAAACTTGGAACATTACGCCAGCAATGGAATCACAATTACAACAGCCCATTATTGATCGATAACCGCAAATAAATACATAAGCCCGATGCAGCAGCAAAATTAATCTAACCCAAGTGTACATCACTGCGAAAAATATTTATAAAACTAACTATTGAAGTGAAACTCAATCCTTAGCCATTGGCATCGAAGGTTTTGTTTAAGCGTGAATCCCTGCTCCGCGTATCTGATAATGGACGGCATATGCTAGATAATGAAATTGTGTGGCTATTTACCAACAATGCACGACGAACTGAACACAATGCCATTACAAACACCGCACATTATGTTCAAAAACAATACGTTGGGACCACCGCTGCAATTGCCCCACTCGATCTTAATTATCTAAATATGAACGATCACGGTAGATCAAATGCTGAGTAATAACTTATTTCGCCAACTCTTAACAGGCTTCCTGGTCCGAGTACATGATTGTTTAGGTTTAACTAAAAACATTTCCTCAAGCTTAATGATGCTTAAGTTCTATTTGAGACGATTTCACCTCCATGTTCAAACCCTTTCATACAACAGGGCGTCAATACCATGATAGCAGCACTGTTCTTTTTAGCGGTAAAAGTAACGTTACAATCATCTACAAATAGTTTTTAAGACTCTATGGTACAACATAATTGCTTTCTTTTGTCCGACAGAACATCCAACAGCCCGTTAAAACTCTGAAATATTGAAATAACTTCCTTTCTCTGTTATAGCCCCACGTATCTTGTTGCGTCGGGATTTCAGGACCAAAGCATATTATTCTCAACAAATGCTCCATTGCATGAATCGTTCATAATAAAGAACATTTGTTTTGAAAAATAGCCATAAATCAAGCACCGCGGCGATGTTAAGTAACATGGTTTTGTTAAACGACACACTCCGGCAGATGCAATTTTAATACAGGCAGGTATGTTGAATGGATATCAGTGATTTATGTATGCGGCACGGCTTTTTGGTCCAGGGATATAACGTGATTTTTTGTCAGCGGTATTTTCAGCAAACTTATTCCCCATTTCTTTGCCTACTCTACGGCGTGACTCAATCACGTGATGGATAAGCAACGGAGTGGTAACGAGTTTACTCATCCACAGTCGTATTAAGCTTCCAACACCAGGTTATGCCATAAATGAGGTAACTTCCGAATAAAACGATGCAAATGAGCATCTGTATATAAATTTGCACCAAACATTGGGACGACATTTTTTATATTCTCGGCCACTTGCAATACTATGATCGCAGCACGTGTATTAAATGCAAGTGTATCTTACGTATCAAATGTATGATTGCCAAAAACATTACTGAATGGATTCTTTTGGGCCAGCTTTGCGGATTTGATCCCACGAAATCCTCGAGGTTGGGAATTCCTCTGTTAACTCGACGGGCAAACTGCCATGGCTGATGAAATGTGCAGCCACATAATATTGCTATATATTTACCGTTGTTGCCACCTCTCATAAGCCTACTAGTAGTTATAATGACGTAGCTCAATGCACAGGAAGCACTGTCGGGTGCTTCTGTTTTATGCTCACGCAATTAGTGTATTGGATATTTATAAAGCAAATCCTGATTGGAAAAATATGTGAGGATTTGTGCATTCAGTATATATAATAATTTACGCTAGTTAAGATAGTCCGTTAATTTATTGTTAAACCCTTGCCTCTCCGAATAATCGTCTGATGATGATGGCTTATGAAGTTTGTGAAATCCTGATTGAATTGAAGAGGGTGTCTATTTTCGACGTCTATTGAGATTTTTAAACCTGTAAAACAGTGTAACCGTAATGATAATCGACACGACACTGTTCATCGTGACAGTTGCTGTAATCGCAGGTATTAGATTGCTCATGAAAGGCATCAAACCAACTAGCGTGAAATTAACAAATAACCCAGGGCAATGCAAGCAGTTCCTACATGTAGAGGATATGTACCTGATATGAAGTAGATGGAGCGGTTGGGGAGCATACAGAAGTTACATGACGGGTTTACATACAATGTGGACACCCACCCTATTCCACCAAAATGTTTTATACCATTAACTCTTTCACCTCCCACCGCAGCGCTTGCCCACAGTCCCCCAACAATTTAAATTAACGGCAAAGTGTCATTCCATCAGTATATGAGTAGGCCGAGAAAAGAAGCCATCGCCTGAGCCTGGATGACTAGTATTCTTAACTGTGCAGTGAAACTTGCAAAAAGCTGTCATTGACCGTAGATGCTTTACGTAACGATTTGTCACTTGCCTGCAATATACTTAGTGGAGAGCCGCAAGAGTGGTGATTTTTCGCTTGTTAATTAAGAGTCTAATTGATCCCAAAGAATACCGACACAATGGACTTGGACTTTTTGCGATATAAATTTGCTCGCCTACTGTAAGAACGTTTCACAGCCATTAGGTGCTGCGCAGCAAACCACGCATATTAACATGATTTATTTTAGCAATTTACTGTTGCGGCATTTTTATGCATCCGCTAAACGATTGATACGGGTCACTATTCTACTGTTGGACGAGACAAATATAAACACATCACAAAGAGGTTTACATCACATAACTAACACACCCACGATCCTAAGTAGCTAATTTCACTGGCAGACTCGTCAGAGTTGCGCATGTATAGTTTATTTACGAGGACTTGCTCGAGGCAGTATTACTTCGGGCAAATTGAACGCTGAAGTTTTAGGGCTAGTCGGGGCATGTGGTTAATTAATCGTTGCATGCGCCTCGAAAGTCTTAAGTGTGTGTAGACGTTCACAATGGCCATAACTTGTTCATTTACAATGGTTCAGGCATATCTGGTGAGCTAATTTGAAGAAATTACACCCTGGTCACTACACATAATTTGATATTATATGTGGAAATAGAGACTAATCTGTTTGATTAAAATGTCACGACACTCTCGTCTGCGATACCTGTTAAATGTTTTGTCGTATGTTATGGATTCGTTGAGCAGATGGCAACATGACAAAACTATTGCGGCTATAGCTTACCACAATACAGCCGTGTTGATTAAGATAGACGCAAACATTAACGGATCATACCCGCATATAAACATGGCTCACGAAATAGTATCAAGCATACTCCAGCAACAAAGAGACCTTTTTTGGCAAGATAATAATGACGTAAATGCCGGTCACAAAGCGAATATAACCGATTGGCATAGGTCACGTTGTACATAATTTATAACAATCCGCTCTAACGATAATATCAATGATCCAGCACCAAAGAGTAATGTATCAATTTATGTCCAGATTATTGGGCATTTACTTAAAAAGAAAATATATTTCATATCTTATCTAGGATTGTATTCAAAATCGCAAAGGCAAAAAGGGTGTTTTAATCACTACCGTATTATTTGCAAATGAACCAGACAATCAGCCTACATGCTGCGTTATACAATCGTCATGTGGCTGAAACTCATTGCAGAGAAAGTCACGCAATGGAATCGTATATGGCACATGTGGCGCTCCAATTTAATGATTATGGCGTGATATTTCGCGGGAAAATGAAAGAAAACCTCGACTAAAAGCAATAGAAAGTGCAAATATCCCGTCTCGTTCGAACAGTTAGCACAAGTTATGCTAACCATATGTCTCAGGAGGTTTTGGACGATGTTACATCATATTTAAGTTAATTCATTTGAGAATGCATTGTGTTTCCCCCTATCCTTATTATATTTCCCAAGAACAATCATAGAGTATGTTCTGCACTGATACAAAACCAACGCGACTTTCATAACAGTGACATATCAGCAAAGAAATTATAGGGTTAACAATATGTCAGGGTACACGCCAATTTAAGAGCGAAAAGCAACCTTACACGCGACCTTAAAGGTAGACATAACACAGCTCGCGGGCAACATTTTACAATATTGGCTGGCTAATATTGTGACACACCCTGTGTACTATTGTGTCGGGCTTACAATACAGATGTAAATTAGCATATCAATTGGTTTCCCAACGTACTGGATAGTAATAGTATGATAATGCACAACAACGGCTGACTTACTTACTATGAATACTGTTTGTAAATGCATTAGGACCCCACCCTTGCACAAAATAATGAAGGTAGACAGAGCCAACCTAAGCGGAAAATATCTGCCAATCTACTTAGTCGTTACTCGCATTTGTACTAACTAAATCGTTTTATAAAGGTTGAATATAACAACTCTCATGAACATGATACAGTGGATGCATCTTTATATCGCAACACTTGCATTATGTCTTTACGACGTGATCAGCTGTTGTATTGATATTGATATAAAACTAATCGTCATATTTACATGTTAATCCTGATGAAACACATGTGCAGCCATAACCAGCTAAACTTGATAAATGTTTTCAGAATATTCGCCACGGAAAATAACAGAGCTGGCAAGATACATCCCCGTATTTATGTCATGTTAAAAACACCTCATCATATTGTGTGTAGTGAGTGTCCAAATTCCGAATAATGATTCCGCATAATACGATATGGTTGAATCTGACGAACAATATGTGAGACAAGACTGGGTACCGTTTCTATTTAATTATTATTTTCGGTGGTAGTAGTAATGTGTCTGAATATAAAATCCTAGCATATTTTGACTGAAGGCCATGGAATTTAGTAAATAAGAGTGGAATCAGAATCATACCGCATCACCAGTCGTTATCAGAGTGTCACATAGCACATATGTGTAAATGAAAGGCAAAAATGGTGTTGGTATATTTCATACAGTATTAAGATAATTAATGTGAGCTACAATTAGCTTTTTACACAATGGTATGGTAATTGCGGTTAGCACTACGTAAATTGTTTTAGACTCAGAGTTAGTTAGCCATGTGAGACGAATTCAGCTAGTTCGCTTCAACTGTTATATTGCTGCAGGCAGAAGGTTTTGTACAGAATACCTTTGCTTTACAGGCAACTTTCATCTGCTGTGCAGACGACAAACAAGAACGTATTTTGTAATTAACAGGTGGTTAATAGGCGCCTTCCTTGCCAGTACCAATTATTTAGGATGATTATGAAGGAAAGAGGAACTAGTGATACAGTTTACTGCATATGTGATGCTGACAAGTTGACAGAGCTATAAAGTTGCTGTTGCAGACGTGTTGAGGCCGCACACTGCAAATACAAAGCTGTCCAACTTTCGTCGCTACAGTAAATGTTCTTTCATACTTAGCCCATAAGCTGTTACCACAGCGTTGCTGTCAATGTCATTGGTTACCCTCAAATATGTATGTTTCATCATCTTATCGTTGGGTGAGGTGCGCATTCTACCATGTAGCAGCACGCTCAATGACTTAATTATCTTAGCATCTTAGGACCAGACAGTTAATTAATGTGTATTAAGTACTAGCATTTCTATGTTATAATAATGGCATAATTCTTAGAGGTGGTGAAATAATTGCTATGCATAAACATAACCACTTTCAACAATGGTCTGAGAACGATGGTTATGTACGACAAGCATATATCGAATGCAAATTCGAATTATTACGAATGTTTTATAAGCAACGCATGCAGAACCAGATGATCCTACGCTGTCATATGTATCCTGATTCCAAACCAATTGGTTGGCACTAAATGTAGCACAATCATGAGTAACTCCAATAGCACGCCGTCCTTTTTATGATTGTTGATTGCTTGGGAAATCTGGACTTGCAGGGCGGCATTAGCCCTTACAACTTATTTTGATAATTTTTTCCAACTAGGTTTATTGTGGGGGTTTCCATTTGGCGTTTTATGAGGTTACAAAGAAAATTGCTTATTACCAAGTACTTCTGGCAAAATAATTTTTTTACTACTTCCATCGATTTCGGATCATTAGGCCTCGTTATTGACTGTGCAGTGTTGTTTCCCCGAGGGCAGCGGCGCCACTTGTCAATACCATTATTCTATCCGACATAGAATAGTGTGATGGTCCGGAAAGAGCTGCATTGCAAAATGTCAAAACTAATAGCGACATGGCATAGAGTATCTGATGTTCGACATGAATCACACGACAAATTATGCGAAACCACAGAGAAGCCAACGAGAGAGCATTGAAACTATTCATAGCACATCAAATGGACCTCCAATGTTTGCCTCAATGACTGCAATCAAATTACATCCGTGGGAGAAATGTTTATGTACGAATCTATTAAAGGCATCGAGAACATGGTATCAGATAATTAACAGTTTATCTTCCACATCTAAGATATTCGCATAGATGGTATAGTGAGCACTAATAGGGCTAATAGTTTTATTCTAAGACGCATATTGAGTCTACTACTATCTGGACGTATATTGTAATAAACAATCATACGACAAATAGCTCAGAGCTCTCCAATCATATTACTTTATGTCAGTTGCATGCAGAAATCAGTATCAGCTGTGTCGGATGGCTGATTTTGCCAGGTGGGACAGTACGCATGAAGAATGATTTCATCTAAATTTACCGACTGTCTGGAACAGTTATCAGATAGTAAAAGAGAATATATCCAACAATATCAATTTGTCTCATTTGCATCATTTCGTGTCTTAAGCTGACAGCCAAAGCATCTGTATTTGTGCAAAATAATCCGGCGAAGCCTCACTTCTGAATATTTTAATGAGAATATTTGTTGACAGAAGATCTCATCAGTGATGACAGTGGCAGAAATTAACGAGCACGACTGCACCAAGATGACAAGGGTAATTTCGTTGCTGTACCTGGTACGATACTATCTTAAAGGCGAGCTTGCGAATGATTCAATTATTTGGGTATATCCATAGCATTATTTGTGTTCATAACGAGCGGCGTCTAGGCGAGTTGATTGCTTAAGCAGTAATATTTACAGCATGCATAGACACGCAAGATGTGGACAACTATTCAGTTATCAATATATTGCCTTCGAGACATCGATTTATCTTCAAGTTGTCAGCACAAACTGGTTGCAAACCAAACCGCAGGAAGGATATAGAACAACTTTAGAATAGTAATATCCTTCTAAATAGTAGTTGCATCTCATGCCATGCGCGTTGTGTTGGTTCTATTTTTATTATGACTGACCATCTAAAGCCGAGTAAGCATTTGCATAATCACATAACTTAAGCAACGAAGTATTATATATGTTGAAATTGCGTCATTAAATTGATCTCACCAAGGTTCGAGACATTGGTATATATCGAGGCTGCATCAGACCCAGATTTGCATGTTTATGCAATGCGCCTAATGTTTCTTAGATTGCAACGTTGCAAAGCATTATTAGTGAGCAACATTGCATGTCTCGTTTAAGTAGACACAGCTTTGCTAACTGACCATTTATGGCATTTTAAAAGAAATATGTAAACATAATACTCATATGAGTGATTGATGTTGTCAGCAGAAGGTCAGAGCTTGATGCTATTAATGGTGAACTGGTCATGAACGGCATGATTAAGGGACATACAGAAACACAATGCACGATGTGATCGCCTTTTTTGTTCTTATCTATGGCTGTCAGCCGTATGACTAGTCATGACGGGGAGGGGGTGCCTTTGCTTTGACAGTGAATCAACCGTTGCAATAGACAGATGATACTAAATTGTTGGAAGTTGAATTCACATAATTCTCTTGAAACATTGGCAAATAAACGCTTTCCTGCCTTGGTATCTAATGTGATAAATGGTGTCCATCTATCTTAAGTAATGCCCTCATTTAGACACTGAGGTTAGCTATATTATGATATAAGGGGATTGCAAAGTCGTAGTTTCCAGAAGATAAATGCTCAGTAATATGATGACATTGACGCATATCCTAGCAACAGAATGTATTGAAAACCTTTCTCGATGTTTAGTCAGGTCTAGATGTCAGGCGGTCAGACGACTCGTCCCCTGATGTAATTTATATTATCCGATTGGATAGGTCAGAGGTCGGAGAAAACTTTGCGTCGCTGTTCCTAAGATATAACAGCATTTAGCCGATAACTAAAGCTCGCACAGAGCTTTGTGTTGGTAGCCGCTTTTGTGGCAATACTACAAACATGGCGTTTCTCGGATATGCAAAGATCACCAAAATTTTACCGCATTATCTGTGCATTGAATAATGACTTCGTGCCTGATGATTGTGCATAGTCGAACTTGCTTCCATTTCCAGGAGGGGTTAAGGGTTAATCGATTGTATCAACTACATAACCAATTCGGAACGAGAAAATCTCCGTCATTGGTATAAGAATCATGCACCATCTCACTGTGATGTGATTCAATGAGATAATACTTGGTCAAGAGGCACAATGAAAATTTAAATAAACCATAAACTGATAGACGTCGATAAAGAGCACGTTTGACTCAATTCACTTGCAAAGCCAAACGTTGAAACTTTCTTCCTCTCTCTCTCTGCTGAGCTGAGAGTAAACCATCGTGCTATATAGCATTTACGCATACAACCACTTGGATATATTTGTTAGTGAGGCTGAAAACAGACACACAATGATTAATTGTTTATGTTGCATGTTTATCTGATGCGAATATTACACTAAATGGCACGAATGAAAGTGTGACGTTGTGTTAGGTGGCGTAGATTGTCGTGGGACTGAGCATTAAAGAAACTTTGAGTGTTAAATACTGGCCGTACAAACCGCCAGCTTGACTGGCTTGTTACAGTTATCTGACGTTTATTGGTCGTCATATATACAATGTCGTCATCGTCATGTTGAATGCAGTGTCATGTTACATTTACAGTATATGGCAAACAACATTCCTTGTTCTAAGCGATCGCCTTTGAATTACTTGCATTCTTAATAAGCAACGGCGTAATATCGCCAAAATGATACCTTCCACTGGTCTCATTTCAAATAAGTTGAACTTCGAGAGATATAGAACTGGGTTTGACAATCACTGTGTTAACACTAAGTCATAAAGCGTTGTAGCGATGCACTAACGTAATAAATCAACTTAGCTTTCAGTTTCATCATGGAAAGAAAGTTATTAACCTTCACATGGTCGCAATAGTACTTGAACATAGGTACGTTTTTTTGTTCGGGGGGGGGGGGGGGGGGTTCAGTCTGCAGAATTAATAAATATGACTGCCACTGATGAATAGCAGAGTATTTTACCGAACGGTATAAAAACAATTGCTCATTATCACACCAACAATGTCTCGTTTGTCAAAATCAATTACTTTATAACATCAGAACTTCCTGAGGCAAGGCTCTATTCTTAAGTGAACAGGGTCGCGTCCCAGACAGGTGGCGCTGCTTCCCGCAGGGTGGCATTAGAACTGGTTCAATTAGTTTCCACAAAGCAACAGTTGTATATGGTTCGCAGTCGGATCTTGCGTGTTACCGTGATGCTAATTTATCACCAATCCTTGTAGTTAATCCTCATATTGGAATTGAATTGGCAATTGACAAGCTCGATCGATATCAAGGGATGATGAAGCATCTGGTCAATTTACATTAAAACGACAGGACCCACGCGCGCACACACACACACACACACACACACACACACACACACACACACACACACACACACACACACACACACACACACACACACACACACACACACACACACACACACACACACACACACACACACACACACACACACACACACACACACACATACACACACACCATTTAAAGAAGCATATTTTCCCCTTGTCACGGAGAAAATACACACACTAAGGTTACAGAGCCAGTGCAAACTAGATGACTCTCAAATTCGCGTTAAGAAGCACATCTGGTACGCATAGTATATACAATGTAGGTCGTTCGCAACGAAAGATTGCATACGTGAATCTTTGTTAAAATGTGCTACTTAAACTTAAAATAAGGGCATTTGTAAAACGTGAAGTTTTGATCCAAATATATTTTACTCATTGGTATTGGTCGACTGGTTTTCCAATTACATTGAATGTCCAGAACTAATTATCATGCATTGCAAGGCTGATTGATCCGAGGCTCACCGTGGTCGTGTATTTGTATCAAAGCTGATATGTGCTTAGAATTAAAGAACACTAACTTTGTGTCGTATAATTGTCAATGCAACTCTTACAACACATAGGGCTGAGCACCAATAAGTATCGATTATCGTTTATCTTTGATTTAAGCGTTGTCGTTGTAGAATGTCTTAGTCGGGACAATTAGCATACAAGACCCACACTGGTACATTGCGGATCGCATCTGCCTGATTAAAATAGGTAATTCTTACAATCAAGACAAGCCAAACCGAACAGGTCCCAAGCGTAAAGATGTTCGTGCCAGAATATCTAGTATAACGGAAGATATTCTTCCTCCCAAAGAGCGCAAATATTAGCTTTTTGTTAATGAGACTATGTCAGATATTACTGAATCCAACTTTGTTTATTAATTGGCATATGTCAATATGTTTATGTTTGAGTGGAAACGCGTTCATAATTAGCTGATATCCGTAGCAAAAGATTGACACATCAGTTAAACATTTTACACTGATCCTATGCGATGACTTAATATAATGTATGATATTTGTTACTTAGTAAGCATTATAATTCTATGCAAGAGAGTTAAGATTGGGTATATTATTCTTAGCCCCGCAAATTCATTTGCTTCAAATCTGCATTTTGACGCAAAATACCGAGTGAAAAGAGTTCCTAAAATATCAAATATCAAAATATCAATGGTTTCAAATATGCCGAAACAAATATAGCTTCTTTTTTGGCTGCGTGAATGCATCTCATATTAAGGTATGTGCACTATTTGTTTATTTACGCAGAGCAGCTGTCGTTGATACAAAAGGATGATGAATTATATGTTTCAGCACAACCTTAAACTGGTAATCTAGGCAACAAAGCAGAAGAGGTCGATCGTTGGATTGGGTATACTATACTGCACATAAACCCTTGGTATCGACAGCATATATGTGGTTTGATCTATAATGACTTCACGATTGCATCATTGCTACTGCGATGTTTTTTATTTGCAATATTGGAAAATTATATAACCCCTTGGTATTTATGTGGTAGGTACTGCACAATATATAGGTGGTATGGACCAATTGACAGTATTTGACTGTCCATTTAGTTTCCCCTCCTATAGCATTAGATCCCAACGTTATTTTACTTGCTTCTAATGAGTCCTATCACGTCTGACTTCGGAAATGGAACATATGTTTTCTATACACTTAAAGAGGCTAGTGATACACTGTTGAGAGGACGTGCAGATACTTGCGAATGAAGATCAACGTCTTTGGTCATAACAAAGACCATACCTACTCGATAGCCGGGCATGAATCATAATCTCCACTTATGTGTCATTAAGGCCGGTATTATCATTGAGACTAAAACAGCTGTGATGCATAAGGGAAAAGAGCAGAGCGTGTAGGTTTCCATTATGCAAAGGCTATAAAAACCGGTGTAAGACTTGACTATATAATACAGCCTAAAGTTCGGGTTTGCCTGCTTTGACGATTAAACGTTGTCCAGGAATTGCGCGATTGACATAGCACCGATGTCATTCCAGGCTCGCAATGTATATCAGTAAGACACACACTCAATGACATTATGCCAAATTCTATATATTTTGACAATTAGCACTTAAGCGACGTTTTCAACCATTAATAAAGATCGAAAGTATTATTGGCACTATGGAATGTCTTAGCCACGTTGTAGTCAATGAGGCAGCACTGTCGATAGGCTAGATAATCTGTTGCCCCTTTGACCAAGCCTAGGAGTTAATATCAAGATTATTATTCATATTATACTTGATCTTATACTTGCATTTGATTTCCGCTTGTGGCGTTTGATCCATATTGCAGATGTTGTCAAGCGATGGTAATATTAATACAACAATGAAGCTAAATTCATTACTGTGTCTTTTACATTGCTCGCTTTGTAGTTGGTAATTTTATCGTCGCTTGTTTTGGGATGTAACCTTGTTATGAGGAATTCAATTGGCATTTTGAGTCCTATGGTTTACTCCATTTCCGTATCCATGAATGGTGGACATATAAATACACGGCGCAACACTTCACCCTATTATTTTCGAGCAAATAATGTGCGTCTGCTGAAACATACACCTTATATCTGATATCAAATACTCTGGCGAATGAAACAAATACGATAGCTATAGGCTGGGGGCGATGTCCATAGTTTGACACTAATACTGCAGTACCGTTCAAAAGATATCCCTGATTATAACGCATACAAAGCCTGTGTGCTCTGTTCTTCAGTGAATGAGTATGGTATTATTGCATAATATAGTTATTACGTAATGCTATGGCGCAGCGGGTGGCAGAGCAGGTGTTTCAGCAGGAACAACACCGGATTAATCTCTAAAAATAACCTAATTGACCCAAGATGAACTCGAATATAGTATAACGCTGTGTCGTGATCGTGCTGCCATTAAAACGCCAAGCAAATCCTCCCACCACGCATGTATGTGTTGTTCTCACGGAAGGCCTTATTACATTTGAACCTCTGATCAAGACAACACAGTTTTACTTATCTACCGTCAGGCATCGTAACATAATTGTACCACTGGCCTTATGTTGACAAGGAGGGCCCAGCTTAAATAAGTGAATTCATTGCACACCTATTTAAACATCCACAGACTCGGGCCTATCTAGTGCCCTATGATACTTCTTGCCAACAGTCACATAACCACCTTGTATTAGTGTTATGGTTCCATTATCTTATGATAATCATCGAATCCGGAGTTTTGATGTCTAAGTAAAACTTGTAACCGTGCATCTAAATACATAGGTTGATCGATTGCTAGGTCTTAATAAAAGATGCTTAAAATGGGGAATGAATTAATGACATAATGTGTATTCAATGTCAAATAGCATCTGCATTGACTGCAACGTCTAACACTATTGTGCCAGCCCATTAAGACATAACTCGGTTCTTACTATTGCTGTTGCCAAGGTTATGCTTAGAGTAGCAATACAGCGCCTCAAACGGCAATTTGTTGCTGCTTTATGGATCAACAAGCGAGGTAAATGAAGCATTGACTGGTGTTAAACTCAATCACGCTATTCTTCTGAAATCACATATTGGAAACATTGTCGACATGCCGAGCGCGGAGAACAAATGTGCAACAGTTAGCAGCTTTTCCCTTAACATCCTGGGAGATATAACTGTTCCAGTTAACGTCGAATATCAACCAGCTCGTGATTTCAATGATTTCATTGTTGTCCGACGGATGTACTATACAGATTGTCAAACGACACCTACCATGCCATTCACTAGTCTGGTCGAACTGTGACGAGGTCATTATCATATCACAATGCATCAAATATTCCTGGAAATTTATGTCACTGTTATGATTCACAATATCTGCCCATCTTAGCAGGTTTTGCTTTATTTGGTTTAAAGTTGCTTGTTCATCATCTCACGATTATTTTTATGTTAGTACCTACATCACGAAACGACATACATATCGCGCCGAGCAAACATATATTGAAAGGGGTCAAAATAGCATATTTTCTTTCCAGTCAATGGCATATGATTTATTGTAAGAATAACTTTCTTAAAAGAGCATGATATTACTTATATATGTAACCTGTTGTGTTAAACAGTCAATTCATATTAGCCAAATTGATAACCCTGATTAGACAATAGACATTTTCGCTCGATCATGCAGTGTGGATGGAGAGGCATAGTCTGACCAGAGTTTCGTTCTGACGTAGACGGATAAGTGAGCATCAATAAATGTATCTTATCACGATTATAAATTGAAATCGAAGGAACACTAGCAGAAACGTTTCGCTGGTATCTTGTGTCGTATTTTATGTGGCAAATTATGTCTATTTAATCTCTAGAAACAAACATAGTATCAGCATGGATGATAAACCACGCACCGGTAGTCCATAAAAGCTGACGAAACATAACGCAGCCAATCGTCGGTCTTTTGACAGTTGTCTCAAATATATCTGGCAGGATGATGCATATTCAATACAGGGAACGGTCAAAACTGGGCAATGGTCTTGTGCAAGCCATTCACTACAATGTTAGGCTGGAAGTGTGATTCCATAAACATACGAATGTAGGCTTAAATGGAAGTTATCCTACGTAAAAAATTATCCGATTTTAGGATCCCAAAATATCATTTTTGCACAGCGCAATGTCTCTAAAATTCACATGAGCTTATAACAGCGTTACATCCCGCTCTTGCCTATCATTTGCACAGTAATGGTAATGCATTTGATGACATATTCTTCCCTGCGATGATGGTACAGCCTAGCCTTGCGAACAAGTGGGCTTTGTCATTCAAAATGATGCTTGCTCTCTAGGATTAATCGTTTGGTCATTGTTATTATTTATTAAATGTAACCTGAATGAATGCCATCGGATAAGTAATAGGGCTGTTATCATATCAACTTTGAAAAGGAAATTTTACAGCCAGATGTTTTATGTTCATGCTTTGGTACATGTAGTCGCTATTCATTGGCAGCGATTACCTTTTGATTGGTTACGTCGGGATGATGCTGGGCACCTTCTTATTTGCGTCACCCAGCTGAGCTCCTTAGGGTTTATATCGTTGCTTCGCCCGCGCTGTCAAGGAAGTGATTCCCAATAGGGAGGTCATAATGCATTGTAACAGTTTAAATACACTTATAGCGCAGTGTAAGATGATATTGAGCACAGTCCGTGCTGACAAGGTGGCTTAAAATGATGTTGTGCTCTGTAAAGACTGGATTGTAACGTATGTTATCCTGCTACCGTACATGTATGGATTCGTACATGTACAGATAGAGACAACCTTTGTACATGCAACTTCCGTGTCTTCCCTGTTCATGGTCTGTGTTTACAGCATACTTAGTCTGTAACATTCAGTGTAGTCAAAACAAAAGAATAAAATTCGTTATCATCCTTGCAAATCGTACGTCTAAGGAAAGCCCGAAATAATAACAGTTCTGGCGTTTGATAGGTTAATGAACGCTCGAGAGGCACGTTTACATAAAAACTGTGAATCGACCACCGTCCGTGGCCCTGTAATTGCTCGAGATCGTGAACTCGGGATAACACCTCAATGCCGAGTGTTTCATGCAACTTGAATCGTTCCGGACGGGCTCCATTAAATATAGGATATTGCTTTGAATGTCCCCTGTAAATGGCCCTCTATATCACTCCTAGCGAGGGATTGGTTGCTAGAGCTGATATAAAAACCTCAGCGTTCTTATGTCACACGGTTTTCAATTACCAATGCGATGATCCTAGTGGCAATGAAAATGCACGCTTGGTAGGCCACGAAAAATTTGCCTTGCAATCAGCCATTTTCATTCAGGTGTGATAGAATCACTTGCGGTTTTAGCACCAATTCCACAGTTCCATTAAGTTACGTTCCCATACAAACAGCTCATCATGCGGCAAAAATATCCGTTGTTGTACATAACGAAGCCGTGTTACAGCAGTGTGTATAGTTCATATTCCAATAAAGATAATAATTAAATTTGAGTTAAGGGCTGTATCATATTTACCACTTAATGCTCCTAGCTATCCAATGATTAGCAGTTGACTTAGCGGTAAACATTGGTTCACAGTGGTGTGGTATGTAAGGATCGGCAAAGTTTATAATTCAATGGCATTAGATTGACCACCTGCTAGGAAATATTTAGCTAACGTGAATACCTTCTATCACCGTGTCTATAAGGTTAGCATAGTGCTTTCCGGAGCAGAGGTGTTGTCTTTATTCATATTCATACTGAATAATATAATGCAAATCCGCATTGATTTTATGTGTAAACCTTAGCAGATATTGAAGTGTTATTATTGTCATTACCAGCATGAGAAGCAGGATAAGATACCTTAGAAAGAGTTGTACTGTTGGGTCAAAGCATGTAGAATGTTTGTTTGCAACATAAATGCCATATGTTGGTAACCATGAGGTATCCAATTTGCTTCTGAGGGCTGCCACCATCATACGCAGCCGAGGGACATAGCGAATGGTCTCTAAGTATGAGTGCCAACAACCACCATCGAATATGTTTTGTACGCAGGGAAGTCGATTGTTATGCCTGATCGCTTACAATTGTAAACACTGACATTTCTTGTCACGCAACTGCATTGCCTTGAATGATTATAAATGTTTGTTAAACTAGAGTTTGCTATGGTCGATTACTCATCAGTCGGTACTAGCACAGTAAATGAGTCAAACATTTGCTGTATTAGGCAAACGTTATAATTTAATGTAAGTTCGGCTATTAAGGATCCTGCATGCACCAAACAATTACAAAAGCGAAGTTGATTTATGAGCTCTTTGACAAGAAGACATTTAAATTCCCCGTCGTGTTGCGGATGCTACGTGAACCGAAGTAAGCCTCAGCAAAGCGACCCTGCAACGTTTGCTTTGAAAGACCAATCCGCCCTTGTGAGATACCTGATGTGAACTTTCTTTAACTTACGAACGTCGAGACACCAAAGTTAACAGTTACAGTCGGTATGGCTTATCATATGCAAGCCACAGATTTATATCATACTTTAAACACCATCATAAGCCTATCTTTGTGTAAAGCATAACAAGCCTGATATGCTCCAGACAGAAGATAAGAAAACTATGCAATGTCTGCATGTATACATTACACTATATCACATGACTTGAAATTAGTTTTGCCAGATAATAAAAACACACCAAAACTATGATATATGCCTCCCAATCATACAACGGGGTGATACATGCAATGTCGATGTTCGGGTAGCTAATAGCATTAGCGCTATTTTCATTTAATATTTAGAACACTGAGATGCAGATATATAAATCACCGTAACATTCAACAGCACGAAACTGTCAACGCCCTGTCCTCTATATTAATCACCTTTGGTGTCAGCAGCAAAGTAGAATGTGCGTGCTGTTACAGCAATAGTGTGCCACATCGATCTATGCTGGACTCGCCATAAGCAGTGATATACGACTGAATGTTGTGAGTTAACTGTACACGAAATTAATTGTCGCCCCGCTGCAGTAAGGAATATACAGCGGTCTCCGTGCTGTCAGTCAGCAGTATATGCTGCTGATTATTTTCCGTGGGCTCAGCGTTGTTTTAGTCACGAGATGCTGCCAGGCATCTTATTTGTTGGCGTCAGTTCAAAAGTCTCTGTCACTTTGGTCAATTATCAAACATCTTGGACATGCCATGTTTGCATGCAATGCCTGTTTTATTCTAATGTTTCCAATTATTATCATAGATATCCCACGCTTTCGGTTATACCAGTGGGCTAACCAGACATCGGCAACAGCTTTACGCCCGGAAGCTGTTGGCGGTGCCGTGCAAACTTTGCTGTCCCTATCCATCGTAACTAAGATGTTACCTTATTATACTCTATCTAAGCTATCTTGTGAATTTACATGAATTAATCAAAATGCAAGTATGTATGGACATCCAGCCACTGCCTCGAATGAGGTTTAATTACACACATTATATTTAATACATGTTCCATACCAGAGCATTTGTGTTTAGAACTACATTTGCCCCACTCGATCTTAGTTACCTAGAAAATAACGACGACGGTAGGAGGAATGTTGAGTGATAATTTATTTAACTAGTTCTTGACAGGCTCCTTGGCCTTGTGAACCAGACGACTTCGGAACATAACAAAGTATGTTTTACCATAACATATTTTGATGTATCTAATAGGCTTTGGGATAACCCGTTGAACGTACAGCTAACGGTACATCTCATAACATCTGTCAAAATGTGGGCATTCTAGAACTTCGATAATCAGTAACTCACCCCGCACAAATATAATTGAGAGGTACAACCTCTTAACATGCTGCAATTAAAATACCGGATCGAAGTAGATTTTGGCACTAAAAGAAGTGTATGAAACGAAATTGATGATCTCGAGACATTGATTGCTTTTGTAGCTCTTCAGCCGTAAATCATTCGAAAGCTTATTGATGCTTCTGTTCTATTTCAGCCGATTTCGTCGTCTGTGTGTGAGATCTGTCAAACAGAAGCGCGCCCACACAAGAAAGTACCACTGTTCCCTTTCACTGGAAAAAGCAAGCCAACATTCTACATGCCTTGACTAAACAGTAAAACTCTTGCTAAGCTGCCATATCTTGATTCTCATCTGCCCATAATCATTAAGGCTTGCTGGTACAGTATAGCTGCCTTCTTTAACAGCCACTCAGTCCGTCGCATCAGGTTCGCGGCGAAGTAAAAATTGCCACTCGCCTCGCATTGCGTCGGATTGAGGAAACCAAACATAGTATTCCCAACTAATGCTTTAGTTCAGGAATTTTCAATAATAAAGGGGATTATTCACCCCTGCACTACCACCCACCATTCATAAACTTATTCTTTGCATTGAAAACTAGACCTCGGTCAAGCACCAAGGCGATTTTACGCGGCATTGTTAGAGTACCCACTCTGGCTGGTGCAATTTTATGGCAGGCAGGTTTGTTGAATGGTTATCAGGGCTTTTGGTTATGCGGTGATGATTTTTGTCCAACGTTATAACGGGATCTTCTCATTTCGGCAAAAATATTTCTCATTTTGCCTTACGCTGCTGCGTGATTCTGTTGCGTGATTTATACACATCATAGCAGTAATGATTAAATTAATGTACATAATTCGCACGTATTGTCGAACATTTTTGCAAGAAGTATTTGCTCGCCTACTGCAACAACATGTCACAGTAATTTAATCCTGCAATGCAATACATCTTAACCTCTTGTCAATGTCTAATAGATAATGATAAAAAGAGCGCTTATAACTATGATGTAGGCTAGCAAGTTACCGTTGCGACATTGTGATGCATCTGCTAGCTTTCCATCAAATTAACGAATGTTACTGGCTTATATTGTATTGTGGTTAGTGACAAATAAGAGGGCATGGCATGGGGTAAACATACAATAACCGACCCACCCACGATCCTAAGCAGCTAATTTCAATGGCGGACACGTCGTTGTTGCGCGTACGTTGTGTATTTACGAGGCAGTATTGCATGCTGCATAATGAATGCTGATTTGTTTATAACGTATGGAAACACGGTGTATAATGGCTTGTTATGCTCAGTCGGATAATCATGTGCTTCATTAATCGTTACATACACCTCGCAAGTCGTTTGCTATCAGCATTGCGTGGTCATAAACAATAGTTCTGGTAGATTTGGCTAGCTGTGTATGAGAATGTGCAACCTGGTCGCTACATATAATTTGATATTTGATGTCGAATTACAAACTGTAATCCTTGTGATTACATTATCACCACCCACTTGCCCGCCAAACACGTAGATGCTCATGAATGTATTTTCATACATGATGCCCTTTATATATAAGCACATATATGTTTTTCCCATTTGAAATACGCATCGTACGTCACCCAGCAGCACGCTACTAAATAATTGTCTTGGATATTTGTCAGCGCTGTCATTTTGTTTATCAATGTTGAAAAGTTGTGTAATAACACTTATCTGATTAAACTTTTGATCCCACACATTTGAAATGATAAGTGTCCAGCAATAAATATAATTTGTGGTCATGATTATCAAGCAGAACAATAAATTTCCCGAGTTTCGGTGATCGGCCCAACCTTTATCATTGAACTGTATGTTGTATACATTAACATGTCATGGGTACAATAATTGCTTGAGAACAGAGAATATTTAACAGCTGAACAGTACGCATGTCGTCCACCATGGTTGATTCAATTTAATTTGGATGTCTAAATAGTGTTTCTAGAGCATGACATATCCGGACATGCAAGGGTATTTCCCTATTATCATAATTTGCGGCGAGGCACTTAAAATGCAGTTCAATTTGGTGAAATCCTCGTTATACATGGAGAGCTTTTCAAATTAAAAACGTAAGGCCGGTATGGGACTCCTTTATGAGAAAATGTAGAACAATTACGAATCAGCCACACTTCACCATTTAAGTTAGCCATATAGGGATCGACAGAATAAAAAAAACCATTCAAATGCCACGACATATCTAGATGTATTGACCTGGTTTAACCCTGTACCTAAGAAGTAAAAAAAATAATCGAAGTAGATGTTTGGCAGCGAGCATTGCCACCGATTAAAGCAGTCTGAAAACGGGGATAATAGAGGACTCGCTGCTCGTTATAACAAGTAATAAGGCCACTAGCCCGTGTTTCACCGTTGCTGTTGCTGAATGGGTGCTAGAAGTGTTATATTTCTTGTTATGGTGAAAGTTCATTCGTACAGTGTGCAATTTTCAAATCGGTGATTGTTTGCCCTTAGTGGACGCCGTGCCAGTCGGCCTTGGCATTTCCGTCGACCACCATCTTTGTTTTTACTCCTCGTGATTTTGCTTTACAATATCCTATAATTTTTTCAACCGGCTAAGTTTGGTCTTTTCTCTGCTATTTTGCTTTCCACATGCCGTGTTCGTCCCGATTGTTTTGGCGCCAATTTTTGCTTCCTATTGTCTGTTAATAATTTCTTGCCTTCTTCCTTTTTGTATTTATACCACGGCCCATCCTTGTCGGAAACTGTTCCTCCCTTTTTCACGATCTTTGTTGGGAAAGTGTTTCGCTCTTATCAGATCCTTGTTGGGAATGTATCTCTACCTTTACGGATCTATGTTAGGGAATGTTTTTTCTCGCTTTTCGGATCCTTTTAGGGAACTTTTACTTTCTTTTTCACGTTCTTTGTTGGGTATGTGTTTGTCCCTTTTCAGATCCTGTGAAGTATGTGTTTATCCCGTTCCAGATCTTTGTTTAAAATGTGTTTTTCCCTTTTTGCATTCTTGTAGGGAACGGGTTTCTCCATTTACAACCGACTTAGTCCGGTTTCTTCTCTACATTCTGAAATAACAGTTGGTTTCCACATCCTCTCAGCCTGTAATCAAGGTAAGTTCATATTACTATCTTTATTGAATTTTCCGCTCCACCTGTCGGTGTTCGTCCCGCTCGTTTTGGCGCCAATTTTCGCTCCCTATTGTCTGTTTGTAATTTCTGGCCTTCTTCGTTTTCGATATATTTCTACCATCGCCTACCTTTGTCGGAAACTGTTTCACACTTGTTTACGATCTTTGTTGGGAAAATGGATTGCTGTTTTCAGATCTTTGTTGGGAATGTGTATCTATCTTTTCGGATTGGACGCTACTCAGCAGAAGCAGTTACGAGAGGAAAATTGCATCCCTGCAGTCTATGGTGGCCGACTTCGTCTCACTCAATCATAACACAGTTGGCTCTACCACCACGTCACTTCACAAACCCTACTTCCAACAGCCATACCACATCCAGAAGAATACATTGTGCTACGCTGACAAGCCAAGATTCTGCACCTATTGCTATCAATCCTTCCATCCAAGGTGAGCTGCGCGTTACTGCCGGTTATCTGGTGTTCGTTCCCATCGGCTACGTAGTAGACGGAAATACTTAATCAATACGTGCCCAATACAGTCTAATTTCCGCAACTCATGAACGATATACGCCAAACCCCCTCTAAGTGGCTGTCATTCGACGTCTGGACTGACGCTTTCATTATTTACATGGCCATCTACTTGAAAATCCATTCCTCTGACGCCTTTTAAATGTTGAAAGGTGACCCCCCCCCCCCCTCTCTTCCTCACTTTACGAAATATGTTTGGACCAATACTGACAATAGTTAAAATCGATTTATTCGTGCATTTATTCGCTCATTAAAGTAATGACTTGTATCGCAATAAAGTATGTTAGTAGCGTATTAACTTTTAATTAAGAAAAGTCTTCTTGGTTTGTGTCATATTGGGAATTGTACAAACCTTCACCAGTGCTTACCATGCCCCCAAAGCCATTATTGCGAATATTCGCAAAGCGAAGCAGATAAAATCAAATGATCCAATATTGCCTTGTCCCCTCTATGATTGTCGATTGCTTTGGATATTTGGACCTGCTAATTACATTGGACGATTTATTATATGGTAATAAACTGTTCAGGTAGTATTATAAAAAATTGAAGTATTGCTACTTTATCATTGAGAGCTCAGGCCAAATAATATGAACTTATTGGATTGGCTAATTAAAACAAATGTGTCACCTAGCCGTCTTGTCAGTGACACGCCGAGAACTATTTTACCAACATACTAAGACATACGGTGTATAAATGGGAAGCTTTTGGACTAGAATGGATCCTGTTATTGCAAAATACAGCAACTTTGTTCTACAATTAAACACTACCACTTATATAGAAATTTAAAAAAAAAAGAATTCCATTTCCACATAATTAGAATAATCCTAATAGCTCTGTGTAATGCCGATGAAAATATTGCAAATGCTAATAATCGTAGATACACCATCAAATGTGGACTATCCGTAGATTGACACAAACATTAGGTATGGTGTTAGAACTATTGTCATAAATTCAAAGTGCAACTGTATGTCAGATTTATATCTTAATTGCTCTGTCAAATCGAACACTAATGACCAATCCATGTGCATGCCAATTTTTTTCTACAAAGGCTTATTCGTCCCATATCGACGCAACCTAGCAATATAACTTACATAAATAAGATACAGGATAGTCTTTCATACGGGCGGAGAAGCCACCTGATACATGCATTACTCTGCTCGAGCCATATAATGTATACTCAAGGTGTTCGGCTTACACCATCAATTTTGCTGACACCCTACTCATTGTTCTTGCGTTCGATATTGACAATTAATATGTATACTTTACTTTTCTCTGATGGAGGAGGATGTTATTCATTCGTTAACATATTTGCTTAGTCTCTTTATTGTAAATATGTGGTAAAAATAATATGGCAGAAGTTACTTGTTTAGAAGCTACCGAGTAATTCAGCATAGTTGAACTTGTTTCAATGAATCAACGGAAACAAGACTTGCGCGGGGAAAAAAAATCATTAATTTAGACCACACTATTGTTCTTTTCGCTGGTCAAATTATGATGACCCACATGCAAAAATGGAACGGCAAATATTATCCCAATCTTTGCTGCTTTGCCTTGTATGCAATCTCGGGTTTTTTATCGAGCACGTTTGTCTGTGACTATGCTCGTAAGACTGAAACACTATCAGGGGATACTTCCTGTGCCATCAATACCGCCCTCGATCCTCGGCATCGATTCCCTAATTACACCGATCCTATGCAATGCCTGAATATAATGCAATTATTTTTTTTACTTCTTGAATTATTATATATCGAAATATATTTGACAGATTCAGTTACATCAATCGGTGTTTTTATCGGCGTAAGCTATTGAATACACGCAATATTTGTACGCATTCCACGTTGCGAGAGGTTTAATACATGGAAAGAAAACGAAGAGAGGATACGTCAATAAGCGTTGTCTAACGCCGCTAAGAAATAGCTCCTGCCAGATCATGTAATCGATTGTAAAGAGTAACTGTGGTCTTATTTGGGAGAGTAATATGCCAATTATAACTTATTTAACAACATAAGCCAGAATTACATGCGTTTAGATAAACGTCACTTATATCTAACTTTCATCATAATTACTCACGAAATGGTCGAATTTTTTAGGCGAAACCATCTGCAACGAGTTTGTTGGAACGGGAAAGCAGGCGCACTATGATGGGAGCAGTTCAGATTAGAAAGAATGGAACTGCATGGTTATCCTATTACAACTACATGTTACGACTATTAAGACTGTAACAATGGGGTAGCTAAAATATAAGCTGTATTGCCCGAATATCATCGCATATAATCGATTGTACTACAGTAGACATTATCATAACTATCCCTCTTGCTGCTGGTCGAGTGTGTGTGTATAATATTACAGAATGTTCAGTTTTCAATTACTTATTATAAAAGTCAGTATCAACAATGGTGATGATACCGGCGACACCGGTCTCGACTATGGTTGTCAGCCCAGAAGCTAGGTTGTAGAGGTTAACTTCCTCCGTGCCTATCTGAAATAACATGTACGAAATATATCGATAGGCACGCATATTTAGTCAAGAAAATACCGCTCCATAAATGAAAGCTCTTGCCTATGTTTGTGTGTATATAGCATGATTACATGCAAAAGACTAATTGTTCCGGAACTGTTACTTAATGGTGGTGGTAACCATGAGGATATTTGCTACTGGTCTTTCTGTAGTGGGGTGTAGATTATCTCCTGACGTATCAGTTCCTGGAATCAGATACTATATCGCTAGTTGTATTACAGCACGACTTGCTGGACTTCGAAACTACATTATTCTGTATCTAATTGTCATGCATTATCCTCGGTATTAATTTGCGTCTACTGAAACATAGACCCTATATCTGACACCGAATACTCTGGCGAAACAACAAAATAGTAATGGGCGCGGTGCGGAGTTTACAGTTTTACACAAGCATGCATAATAAAAACCTTGGCCAAGCTGTATTTATATCGGATATCTTACTATCTGATCACGTTGATCATATTTGGTTATACCCAAATTACGATGAGATATTGCAATTCTAACAATCTAAAAATTCGTGCTAATTCCACTATTACTGAAACGACGTTTCGCTTGAATGCGAGAGAATTACACAACAAATCTAAGTTACTTATAAATGAGGTCCCCTGTGTCATTAGTGAAATTTGTGTGGTAATGCAACAAGATCATTCTTTTTTTTATTTGGATGGCTGCATAATCGGGCTATTACGGGGAAGCATTATTCAGATGATTTAGGATAGAATACATACCTTGATAAAAATAATGAATGCACCGTTGTCGACCAGCCATGACAACACCAATCCGTGACATGGGGAGTAACTTCAGCGAAAACAAATCGTCCTACCATGCATGTATGCGGTGTATTCCCGGAAGGCCTTTTTAATCTTATTTACTGATCAAGGCAACAATTCTCGGCTTGAGGATAATGAGAATGCGGTTAAAGATGAGTTAATCAGTGATCATTAATGAGGAGGGTTGGCAATTTCGTATCACAATTGTATCACTAGCTTTTTGTTGATTAGAACTTAATGATCTTTTGAAAATAACTCTTATACCTGTATTAAATTGAAATGTCAACAATTATCATTCAATCATCCCAAAATTGCACGTTTAAATACAGTCATCGGAAGATGCATCAGGATATGAAGTCATAAAATCATCGTGGTACGTATTCATTTTTCGTCATGCACAATGCTTGACATGTTGAAATATCATCGTAACTTGTATTAAGCCCAGACAAACTTGATGTGATGATCGACATAAATTACTGCAAACGCTTCACTTTTATTGTTTTGATAATATTTACAGCACTAATCCAATCTTAATGTTTAATGTAGGAATGCCGCGACATCCAGCTTGCAACAGGAGTTGTCTTTTGTATCGATTGAGTACAATCGTACATAATATTATGTGCCATCTCAAACAATAGGTACAAAAATATCCTTGGTGACAAAATCTTTGGTATCACAAGCGGTTCTTCTATTATTCGATAAACGAACTAAATTAGATAGAGGAACATAATAACCCTTTACCGTTGCAGAAACACCGACAGGATTTTTGAACGTAGCTCGTTTAATGTCATATAGCCCGGTGTCTGTCTCGACTGCATTGGTTGCCAATGTTAGGCTAGCTCATTGAGCCACGCTGATAATGCATAACTCTGTGCTCACTCTTTTGCTGTTGCCAGGGTTATGCTTGAACGCTGCGTAGAATTAGTATTCAACGCATTGAAAGGCAATTTGTTGTTGTTCAGTGGATCAATGAGCAATTTAAATGAAGCATTTATCGGTGTCAAATTTAATCCGTCTGAAATGACATCTTGGAAATATTGTCAAAATGTACAAAATTGTCAATGCTGAGGGTAGAGAACAAATATGGCAATGTCTGGATTAACCCATAACAGCCTAGGGGATATTTCTATTCCATTTAACATCAAAAATGAATTTTGTTTCATCCATTACACGATGTTCTGTATAATGGGCGTTTTACCGGAATTGACATAAAATGTCTGCACTATGCGTGCTAATTAAGTGCTGTTATTGCCATAATCAATTTTGAGGTTACTATTATAAGAATAAACGACAATGTCACTCCTATCCGTGCCAGCGCCTTTCGCTAAATTAAGCACGTTAATATTTATCCTATATAAGTAGTCCAGGTAGTTCTTTTAAACAGTCACAATGACCTCAAGTGATATATCAAACTCCCCCACTTCGTCCCTAACATTTTGGCACTATTCAATATGTCCATGTGACATTAACAATACACTTATATTCCCTCTGGTTGAAATTCTACGCAGAACCATCTGTTTGTAATTTGTCCAAATCAACGAAAAAAGGCATACCTTCATTCAATTAAGAAATGAGCCTTATATGTACAGGATATATCCGTTGTTTCAACAGAGAGGCAGTTTGTTCAGAAGAGATATTGACTACAAATACCCAGTAAATTGCCTTTTCCTTTGAGTAAGCCTCCTGTCTTGTCACATCGGCTTAGGCTCTGTTGAACTGATCAAAAATAACGGACCACACAACTCTGATATTTGTAAGCTTTCACGATAATTCGATGATAGTCTAGTTTTGTAACTGTAGCAGAAACGTCATTGCTACAAAGATCTTCTCTGGTGTCAGCAGCATAATTGTTTGTTCATAATGAAGTTGCTGTTATGTAAGCAGTCTACAAAATAGAAACAACTAATAAAGTGCTTGCTGATCCACTAAAAACTATTTGATTTCATGCTCAAAATGCTATGAATTCGAAATAACGCCTCGTTTGCCTGAGTACGGGATGAACTACCAAAACCGAAAGCACACATAATCTATATTACAAACGGATACTTAGACGGATCAACGATCTGAACTACATTGGCACATTAATTACGAAATAAGCGAGTAATATGGCAAATAATATATCTTTCAGAATAGCATTCTCTTCTTCATAGACAAGCCTTAAGATACTAACACGGGGATATGTGGGTGGGTACCAATAACGTAGATTTGATGCTCTGATATTTAGTCGTTAGGAGGAGCCAGCTGAGGCGAATATCAATGAACTCGTGTCATAGATTATTTGTTCCCAGGCTCTGATGTGTATACGACAGTCAATAACTCCATCCTCAGTGGACTTGCGTTTGACAGCGACTACCAGAAGGTAACGTCTAGTACAGATTTACTAATCCACTCGTGAGCCACATCTTTCCAAGGCCATCGGACTTTTTAATGGTCATCTATTTGAATAACGCACTGTGATGAAGCGTTGCAGTCACTTTTAGTGGTAGTGATGATCTGACAATTGCGGGATCTTATTTACATTGAATGCGACTTTCGCGAAATTTACATTTATATATATATAAATTTATACATATATATATGTTCATATATATATAGATATATATATATATATATATATACATACATATATTTATATACATATATATAGATATATATACATATATATATACATACTTATATTTATAGATATATAAATATTTATATATATATATATATATTGAAATATTTTACATACATATATACATATGTACACATATAGATATGAGTATAGATATATGCATATATATATATACATATATATTTATGCATATACATATATATATATATATACATGTATGTTTATATATACATGTATATGATTATATATATATGTATGCATACATATATATAAATATATGTATATATGTATATATATATATATATAATATGTGCTAATATGTGCTTTATCGTTTCGCCATTGTCATAATTTATCAATTTGGATTGAATCTAACCCGGCTCAGTCCACGGAGTTATGGTATAGAACGGTATTCAAGTTAAGACTTCTATACTGCCATCGGTTGCATGTCCTTGCTGGAGTGATTAGTATACCGTATATGTAATCCCTTCGTCAGTATTGCTTTGGCCTGAATAGCGAGAAAGATTGGTTGTTCATTAGGTTGGCCTTGCAATCTGCCATTATTTTCAGGCAGTGCCAACTGCTTGTGGCTATAAGAAAGAGGATACTTACGGCTAATGCATCGGTTTCTCCAAGGTGCTGACAGTTTCATCTCCTACTAATCGTGGCTGCTTTCCGATTACCAGTTGCATATTCAATAACTGCACATGGCTTGTTAATAACCTTGAGCCACAAGATAGGGCTACTCTGGCCGATAAGTGCACCACTGACATATTCGCAACTGACTCCTTTCCACCAAACCCTCCAAACAAACGATAAACTATATTTACGCTTGGTTCATCACGCATAAATAATCTATTTTTACTTATCAGGTTTATTTCGTTTATTAGATAATGCGTGTGTTTCTTGTCCTGTAATTATAAATCGGTTGAAATCATGTTTCTCTCTCCACTATTCGTCGCAAAGCGTATACATCACTAAGTCACAAGGGGCAGTAGAGTTTGTGATTGTAAAGGCGAACTCAAATCTGTGATTCCTACATATACATTCCGTACATAATCAAAAGCGGTTCAGCCACTAGAAATGAACAAACGATTCAATCCGCTGTTATAGTTTCGCATGTGTATTTACCCAGGCATATGATTTAAGTCGATATTTAGCGATTTTAATCTTAAGACCTTAAACGCAAGCTCTCGTGTCGATTTATAGTCACATGTAAAACGCTAAATCGCTCTACTTTTGAATGCTGGCATAACGATATCAACAAACGGTTATAATTATTTGTCTCATGACATGACATTTTAAGGTTTGTAACGGTAGTCCAAATGAACAATTATCGAGGCCCACTACAGATGTTCAGAACTTAAGGTTGTTTGCAAGACCGACGACGGGACGAAATAATGCAAAGTTTAGCAACCTTCGTCTGCGTATCCTGATAACTAAACACACTGACATCTAAAACTTAACCACGTAATGCATGCAGAGCTGTTGACTTTTAAAAATTCAAACACGATATGCTGTGAACGAGTGCAAAGAGCAACCACATGTCAATCGGGATGTTGCTGTCTATATTCTTCTCCCGATCCCATACACTTTCGTAATGCTTTCATTCAGATGCAAAGTGTCTCAAGGTAAATGAGGCGAGCAAGGTCTTTTGGAGGATTCGGTCTGGTATTTATGTTCGGTCTATCAGGTAACAGGACACCCTTTTTTGGAGCAACTATAGGATATGAATAAAGAGAGTTTTATCAATGGAAGATGAACATTTAAAGCAAACACTCATATTATGTCATCCTATATGCTTTTCAATGTTGCGCAACAATCGTGCTTCGTGTAATGCAGCTTGTAAAACGACCATAGCATATGTATACAATAGTGCGTCGTGTAATACAGCTTGTAAAACGACCATAGCATATGTATACAATCGTGCTTCGTGTAATACAGCTTGTAAAACGACCATAGCATATGTACAAGATCGTGCTTCGTGTAATACAGCTTGTACAACGACCATAGCATATGTTGTCTATATATCATTTATGCACTGTGGATCATACTGTAAACACCATCATAAGCCTTCTGTTTGTGCAATATGTTACAAGGCTGACAATCATTAGGTATAAGATGAATTCTGACCAACATACGCATCTTATGTGGATAGCTTGTGAAATCGTTGATCTAGTGGTAGGGCAATCCTTCATCATAGTGATGTGAAATAGTACTGCAATCGAATATTTCCCTGCTATCATCAACCAATGTTCACATCCAAAATGTACAGAAGTTCTAGGCATGATTTATTAATAATATGCAATGCCTGCACGTGTAAAATACACAGGATGACATGACAAAACACACTTAGCTATGATACAATTCATTCGGGGAGGTAATATCCTAACGGATGTCTTGATTTCCTTAAATGATCGAGCCGTTTAATGCCGAAATATCAGCGCATAACATGAAATTGCCGTAACTATGTCATTTGTCCTTATTACCGTGACTAGCGAAATAGGATTAACGAGAATGGTTCCAGCGGACAATCGCAATAAACAATGATTTATAACATGGTTTTGTGTCATAACCGTGCACGAGATAAATCTTCATCGCACTGCAGCAAGGATATATATATATATATATATATATATATATATATATATATATATATATATATATATATATATATATATATATATATATATATATATATATATTATATATATATATATATATATATATATATATATATATATATATATATATATATTATATATAATATACATAACACACACACATATATATATATATATATATATATATATATATATGTATATATATATATATATATATATAAGGAGATATATGTGTATATTTTTATATGAATATTTATACGATCCATATGTATATATTTATATATCCCTATCCCTATATATATATATATATATCTCATATATCTATATATATATATATATATCTGTATATCTCTATATATATATAGAGAGAGATCTATATATATATATCTGAGAGAAGAGAGAGAGAGAGAGAGAGAGCGAGATAGAGAGAGAGAGAGAGAGAGAGAGAGAGAGAGAGAGATAGAGAGAGAGAGAGAGAGAGAGAGAGAGAGAGAGAGAGAGAGAGAGAGAGAGAGAGAGAGAGAGAGAGAGAGAGAGAGAGAGAGAGAGAGAGAGAGAGAGAGAGAGAGAGAGAGAGGGAGGGAGATATAGATTTGCTTTCTCTGAGAATTTTTTAAATAGCATGCGATGTTGCTTGTCGGCAGCAGGCTCAGCGGTGTTGAAGTTATGAGTAGCTGCCACACACCCAGTTTTTTGCCGACATTTTAAAAGTCTCTTTCACTTTGTTCGATTATCGAAAGTCAAACACACACCTTGTTTGCATGCAATGCCTGTCGAATGTTGTTTTCCTGTTTCGATTTAATCTCACAGATATCCCATACTGATGAACATTTCAAACATATATACGGGAGTTAAACAAGAATGTGTAATTGAGATGAAGAGGTTAAGAAAATAAGAAATGTGATTTACTTAAAACGCGATCTGAAAGCTGTAGCCCGATTAAATCCCCAGTAATGCACGGAAGCCAAATGCGTCTATCTGCTCTGAATAACATTATCCATGGATAAATCGCTGTAAATGTCACATATACATACGTAATCTTATGGCGACGGGAATGTTTCCGGCGTCTAGCAGCATGCTTATGCTAGTCAGGTGTGAACATAATAAGAATCACAGACGAACAAATTACGTATATGTGATATAGCTCACATGATACCTCGGTATTTAGTGACCAGGCATATGTATGCGTGAGGACATAGGTTTTGAGAAATGTTTTGTAATCACCAGCATTGGTCAGTTGAGTTTTCTCGTTTGGGTTCAGTGTACGATTGTACGCGAAAGGGGATATCTTTTAAATGTAAATAAGACTACAGCTTTTCGCCTGTTTTTGCTCCGTTTCATCACAGAGAATTTCGAATAAATATGCCGTGTATCTTATGACGCGTTGTACATTTCCAACTTATATTGTAGATGAACTAAACTTTTGCGCAATGCATACAGCCACATTTATCATTCATTTTTGAACTCTTCGTTTCAAATCATCGATTCGTTTGATATAACGAATTTAAATAGTGCTCTTTTGATAGATGCTGTAAAGGTCGCATTTACATTACGAAAGGGGGAATAGTTTCCCTGTACGTTTGTCTAGACATTCGACTGTCTTTTGGGCCTCGCCTAAGGCGGCGTCAATAGTATTTACATTAAGCTCGCGCAGAAGGTTGTTGATTATATGGCGTATCTCGCTGTAGGTTGCATTCTTGTTAAGGACTTGTGGCTGGTATTGTGCTTGAAACACTGCGCCCAAGAAATATAGTTATTAGTTATGTGCTTAGACTTATATTACACAAGTGCGTATAGCACTAGACATATAAAAGATATGTATTCGTTTGAAGTACTGTTATCCATAACAGGTCATATTTCCATTTTCGTTTATTGTATGAGCTAGAAAATAATACCTTTATGAATATTGCAACAAATATAACATGCAAAAACCAACACTTTTTATCATACAGCGATATCATCGGCTCAATGATGACAATCTTGCTGCTCATGTACCGCAATGTGTTAATCAATGTCGTGAGATTATGACCTGTTTGACCTGCAGCTAGTACAAGGCATGAAGATTAACACTAATATACCTTGCCTTTGATTGGGTGATCTGGTTAGACACTGATGAATAAGCCACTCATGCGCTTATTAATATCGAACTCTTGGCTTGACTGTGCTAACTAGTTCGAGCAAGCAGGCATCAGGGCGGCTAGATATGCTCGCTCTCTATTATCAGTGAAGCTATACAGTATACGCATCTTGATCTGTGGCTCCTTACAATGTAACGATACCATATACACAAGTAGCAGGTGCAGCAAATATCCAAACACCTGCGTTTTAGGTTACACAAATAGTACTTTGGTGCGCAATACGACGCTAAAGATTATGAAAACCCGGGCGTTGCTAAAGACTTACCACACATGCAAGGAAATCTGTCTTTTTATAAGATACAATAACATCAATAAATTACTATTATAATGGCAAGCTACTAATTGTTGTATTGTAGGTTGCACATTTTGTGAATTGCATTGAATATATCACGGTGTATTGATGAAAGGTTCGATATCGCCGTAATCGTTTGTAGTTATTGCAATATAATTATATGGTTATGGCAAGTGATTGTAGCAAGCAGCCTGGTGGTCTTTAAATATGTACACCAGCTGTTCTGTGACAAAAATGTGTAAGTCTGCGGTTGAAACAATGTATTTAATGGCACATCCTTACACCAATTGCCGATATCAACATCTTTGGTAATGGAGACCATAAATCGCATGGTGCTTTTAACCTAGAATGATGGCTTCATTTTTGGTAACATTTGTTCGATTCATCAACCAACACATTTCATACATTGAATAGCTGAAGTGGGGAAATACGTAAAACGTTTTGTAAAGCCTGCTAACATTGCCACTGGGATCCGAACTAACCAATTGTACATAACAAGTAAACACGTTCAATCAAGCAAATGAAATTTGAGTGTTGTAATATGTGCATAACACCGACAAACACTAGTTGAATAGAAGTATGTAGCGGAATTATTTGTGTCAGATATAAATTGCTCAATAAGAGAGGGTCACATTATGGCGATGCTACACTGAATATTGAAACGTTCTGGACTAGTCGAAAGTCAGTTTTAGATATTTTACTAAGCGTTCTTTGTGGATGGATATTTTTACCACGCTCGTCAAAACAGCACCACATTTTCTTACATCAGATCACGAGTGAATGCTCGTAATAATATCTGTTATCGACTGTTTTCAGTTAGGCATTATGACAATGAACAAAGCGTAAACATAAATAGAGCCTATTACCCGTCAGTGTACCATCCATAAGTGGTCGTGATTGGTGGAGTCGTGATGCATCACTTGATTCTGCAAAACGTTTGTGTTGCCTTGTTTTGTGTACCTACATGCTAGGTAGCAAAATAAAGTAACAGTACATTTACAAACCTGATTGGCAATTCTGTGATTGTGACGATGCGTTGTCGTATATGCGGCCTGTTGAAATACACGTACATTAGTTAATAAATTTGGCTACAATGCAAGACGATACGCTGGATAAAATAGTATTGAGGTACCCCTCTTCACATGGCACGGATATATCATAGATTGATCAATCTGTGATATTACAAGATAATATATTCATGCGAGCATCAGAGGGCTCCTATACAGTAAATAGATGATATGATGTGTGAATTGCAAGTGGTTACGTTGACCTTGATAGAACGTCATGATTTGACATTATGCAATAGTGATGTCTTTTTCTATCACACAGACGGATAATTAGGAATATGGCTAGGAGGCATAAACAACCTGAATGTTGTCATTGTCTGTCGCCTTATTTCGTCACAATGTCCAAACCGATCAATTTGCTATGTGTTCGAGGTTTTAGCTATTAATATCATGTTTCTAATGTTAAGTAACTAGGTTAAAAGTCCTAACCTTTTAAGTCCGTATGGACGTGTCAATGAGGTAGTTATATTTGCGTGAGTTTGATCAATTCACTGCATATAGGTTTCAAAGCCCCACGCATCATATCGCATGCTGCGGTGGTACTTTGGTCAAATTCATTCAAAACGCATCATGAAAGCACAGCATTGCCAACAGAAATTAGATGTCAGGCTTTCTGGTGCCACGTGGAGAGGTCTATATATCACAACTTGGTCTGGAATCGCTTGTGTATCTTCTCCAAAAACATTTCTCAGTGGAACATTTCTCATCCTACGATTAGTTTCTGCTCAATGAAGTTACAGATGTGTTTTGTAAACCTTATGGCTGTTGATCATTCGCAAAAGGAGAAAAAACACAGAATTTCGTCCATGATACATGTTTTTTCAAACACCGCCCAAAGGCAGTCCATTACAACTTGCCACAATATCAAATTCGAATCATCGATTAAATATTTTATGAATGTTGGCAGTGAAGGGATTCTTATGACAGAGAATGTTTTGTTCGGTCAAGTGCAGTGTCTATGATTCAAACGATGGGTGAACTTTTGAAAAATGCATCATTTATATTTGTGTAGAGGAAGTCCCTATGGTAGTGAGTGATGAACCTCTTCCGTTAAGGGCTGCTTATCTCGCTTGAAGCAGGATACATTTAGCTTGAGACGTCATATGAGGCAACAGACTGGCAATTCATACCCGTCGCGGTTTTCGATTACAGATAACGATCCTAGCGGCAAATGCCCATCTATCCATTATATGAATATGAGTAACGTCGGAACGCTTGAAACGCAGAGAGATGCTCACCGTGCAGTCAAACATCGTACATTCGATACACAATGCCATTGTGCATGCAATCTCCAACGAAATGAAAGGTTGATCAAGTACAGGTGCACGGCGATATGCCATTGAGTCAACCGTATCCACGCAACAACCGCACACGTCATCTGATTATATTGCTTTTATCACAAATTAGAACTGATGTTACATTTCCTTCCCATAAAACAAAGCCACACAATTGCCACACCTTATTTAGGCCGTATTACAAGCAGAAGTGGATACGTATGTCAAATTAAGTTATATGTAAAAAGCCCAAGCGCAAATCTGTACGCGGTTTAATTGGCGAGGGGTTTCTTTGTAGCAGGTCTTTAAGGAAGGTCGTAGCGATTTAGTAAGTTGACTATTCCAAAGTTCTATCATCAATTTCAATATCACCAGCTGTGTTTCGTTCGTGATTGTAGCATGGTCACATTCAAATGGTATTAATAATGGTTTTGCTGATTCATTCATTCTCTATCGAACACACAATTCTTCTGGGTTATGTTCCTAATGACGAAAAATTAAAAACCTTTTTTTCGGCATGAATACGCGTAATTTTGTTTACACCATAGCAGTCTTATACTTAAATATGCGTAAAACTAGAAGCTTACATTATATTCGGATAGCACAAGTGACGTTGTCCCGTTGTCTTAATGTTATTTCTCTCGCACATTAATTCTATCTTGTGAATTCAAAATCTTTACATAAAAGCAACATTGATTTTACGCCGACTTTATCGGGCTTGAAGACGCAGAATCGCATATATGTGAAGGATACTCCATGACCATCGACTTGATGTACACCAAAGATATAAACGAATTTACTTGGCTCCGCTTCAGGTTATAATTTGGAAATCTTGAATACAAGACATGTCAAATAGTCACAAAGCTATTGTGTTTTTATGGCTACAATATTTTCAATGTCTAGCTTATTGGCAAACTCAACCATACATGCTGGTCAGGCCTGCTACGACTCACATGGAATATTGTTGCGCTATGCCCCTCAAACCATTCATAAGGATCGCTGCTATCTAGCTATTTATCTATGTATTTAGGACGTCTGATGTGGCTATATGCACGAATGGGGATGATTCTAACGCCACGTATGGCACTTAACATACAAATCCACGCAAAATCGCCCGCCATTGATAGAATAAAGCCACGGCAGCATGTCGTATAACAGCCGATGCGACATCAACCTCAAAAAAGCTTATTAAATAACTATATATTCAAGCCCAAAAATTCACATAGGCAATCACCTTAGCTATTGGTCATCTTGAGCGAAAATCAATGTGTGGTTATACGCCAGTTATCCGATTATGTCTCTGATTGAAGCCTATCCACATCTGTACCATGGTGCACTGATGTAACCATGTTGTTCTTATGCAATATTTTATATAGCAGATTCTGCAGCCTTCAATCAAAGACATAATATAATTCCATCCGAATTGGAGCGGACATGGACGTGACATGGCAATGTCGATGCTTTTGATATCATAGGGGTTTTTTCCGCAATTAAATGACTGTGTCTTTGATGAAATACAAATGTCAGATAGTAATGCAACAGTTTTTACATTGTTACTGCCCCGATTTCAAAGCATTATTTCTTTATGTCTATCTTTTATCACTTTAAGCAATAATTGATTATCAAGATGCCGACTAAGTGCTCTCAAGCACTTCTGCTTTGTGTCATCGAAACCATTTGAAAAGTGGATAAAGTATCTTATTAATGGCACAGGTCTGATCACTTCTACACTCAATGCGCGGAATTGCTTTCCACATTTTACCATAATAGGGATGGCAACTGGTGAATACAAAAAGTTCTTGCTTTAGTAACCACCGATCATTAGGTACATTTTCGTCAGTAGGTGCTTTACACACACATATATATATATACATATATACATATATATAAATATATATATATATATATATATATATATATATATATATATATATATATATATATATATATATATATATATATATATATATATATTATATATATATATATATATATATATAAATATATATATATATATATAAATATACATATATAATGTTATCTTATTAGTGTGCTTTACGCTTCACTACCACAGTTCCTAACGAAATACCATGCTGGTCAACGTATTTACAAAATTTAGTGGGATAATTATTATGCTGGTCTAATAATGAATTGTGCACTATTAAAGTTTGTGATATAACCTCAATTGTGCACGGTTGCTATCTGAATACATTATCGACAAACAAACATCATAAAATGCGTTTAGATTTCTCAGAAACGTCTTGGCAAAGTATAGCGAGTGTCATTTGGCGGAGCACGGTGCATTAAAGTGTAATAAAACGACCGTATAATGTTGCTCATAGTCTTAATGGGCACTCAATTGTCATTTTTGATGCTTTTATGGCATCGTAAAAGTAATGAAAGGGAATAAAGTGGCGAGTAGGTGCGTTGATTCCGTCTTCTACGTGCGATTCAATTTCACCTAGGATCGCTAGAATAGGTGATGTTATTTATCCTAACAGTGCAATTCTATGTGGAGTACATCATGCTCGGCAATCAAATGTGTGAAGCCATCATATAGAGGTATCCACTTTCGCTTTTGAATAGGGTGATATCTAACATATAATAATGTATCAGATCTCACCGACGTGTCAATGGTAGCTTGAGTACTTACATAACGACTACCTTCCAAGTAAGGGTAATAAAACCAATATTGGGTGGTGTCCGTTATATTGCTATTTTCTTTGTAAACAGACGGATCTCATGCAGCCACAAATGTTCGCCACATACAATTAATATGCCGGTAATAAATTTCAAATAGTGGCACATTTACCTTCGCTGTTTTTAAATTAGAGCGGTGCAATATCATTGCCATTGATTCTTGCAAAACAGATCTTAATAGAACATATGCATTATCTGCTACAAAGATTAAATACGTTACTAACAATATTAATAAGTGAATGTACTTAGTATCTACTTATGCATGACTACATACATGTAGTACCTGGATGGTAGAGGTCGTCTATATAATACAACATAAGTTAATACGTAAAACAATGTATCGGGCAGCGTTTGCGAGGCCAATCAAGTAGTAATCACTCACTGCTCGTGCCAGTATTTTGTCATCTGCCAACCACAGACGATCAACGTGAATGGTTCGTTCGGTTGAATTAAATCCAAGATTACTGCCCGATATATGCCGTCGGTTGGGTTAATTCCTTCATTTGTTTGAGCACTATAAAGATGTATGTCTGTTGGGAACGTCCATTCACACGAGAAAGTTCATATTGCGGCATGATTAGTGCAAAGAGCTAAACTTGTATAACACAACAGCAATGATGCAACATGAGCGCCTCTTGAACAATAACCAGTCCCTATACTATGATGCATGTGTTATGTTGAAATGCCGATGTGCAGAAGAATACTATACAAACCAAAGCAGGCTGTCCGACAATAGATAATTTAAAACATGCTTAACAAACCCATGCGTTGATGCTGCCCATGGTGTCACTTCATGAAATACGCTCTTACCAGTCAGAGCACCGCATATTCGTCCTGGGTGCCAAATCTAGTATGCCAGTTGCACAATTGATGAGCAGCTTATATTGTCACATTAACTAGCCAGGCGTACATTGCCTTCGAGATGGTAATGTTTGGATAGGGATTCTACAACAACACTTGCTTATCACAAGCGATGTTGTTTTTCTCAAGCAGGGAGCATTGATTAATCTTGAAATTCATTCTCATACGTAATAATTAATGCCTGATTTGCTTATCAGCCAATTACGAATTTCATATCTTACAAAGAATATGCAAATCTAAGCAATCTAATACAACAAGACGCAAATAATATCGATTTGAAATCAAGCTGCAAAGAAAGCAACAGCGAAATAAAACGCGAGCAGGAAGCCTCTCTATGGTGTATTACTTGTGTTGGTGTCAAAGAGAAGTATAGATACAAAACAACAATGCTATTGCAACCTACCGCTCAATTTATATGCGGATAGTGACTCACGGTACCAAGCGCTTAGAACGTGAACAAAAGAAACACATATTAGTCATCTCACGTTTACTAATAATATTGAGTAAGACGGATGCTTTCGATAACAGTTCTATGCTAAGTGATAACAGCTATGTTTAATAACGCTATTTTGCAACTGAGAATAACTAGAGGGATATATAATGGATGCTGCGTTTGTCCAATATCTTGCCTTTATACAAGCATTAATTATGCTGCGTTTGCTCTTTGTGCAATAAATCAAAAAAAGGAAGATGCATTCCAACACCCTAAAAACATGCTAAGCTTTGAGTTCAATTGTTATATGTCACATACCACCCTTCGCAGCATATCATTGGCGTAGTTATCAATTGTTATCTGAGAATGGTTCAGATGACGACTGAAATCCTAGGCAAACAGACACCTAAAATGGTTACGATATCGGCGTTGGCGCTCATAGCATCCTACATAGATACTAAACAACATCTTTCCGAAACTTGCATGAAATAGCCTACGTTAGATATCCTGTCATTATATCAATTTATTCCTCATGGCAATTATCACAACAGCCCTCTCGACATTATGAATGTAAGACACGATGAAGGGATACAATCTTCCAATCCAACGTTCTGTCATTTTTGCTAGCTAGAAGAGGGCGGGATGATGTAGAAATCTATGTCTCGAATTACACTGCTTCCGGATAATAATTACATCCCCAGTTATGGCTGCCATGTTACAGGAATCAAGCTGATAAAATTCGTACCAAAGTTTGTCCTCCACAACCGTAAGCATATTTTTCAACACTACGAACAGTAACAATGTCATGATATATGTAAATATATGTATGTAGTATATATATAAATATATATGTATATATACATGTATAAATATACATATATATATATATATATATATATATATATATATATATATACATGTATATATATATTATATATATATATATATATATATATATATATATATATATATATATATATATATATATATATATATAGATAGAGAGAGAGAGAGAGAGAGAGAGAGAGAGAGAGAGAGAGAGAGAGAGAGAGGGAGAGGGAGAGGGAGAGAGAGAGGGTTCTACTCACGCATTATTCATGGCTAAATGAACTAATAAGCTTCCCTATTCTGATGACTAGCGTCAAACGCATGGCAGATATACAGGAGATCAGAGTAATTTATGGCATAATGCAGAGCTGACCACCGTGATCCAATAATACACGACACTTGCTGATTAAAGTTTTGCCCCGTTTTCTCAATAGACAGACTAAATAATATATCACTAAATACATGCTGTTAGTTTTCTGTGTGACAAGTACTGTCGTCAGTAACTAATACGGTGCGATGGATCGATGCCAATCTGGTCATTTCATATGTAATATCCGCCAAGTAGTCCCGTAGTCCGTCCCGCACTCAAGACAACGAGGCAAAATGTTTTTTGAGGCATGTTGCATTAGTTTTGACAGGGCTGATTGTACGTTACCAACAGACATTGACATGGCAAACATAAGCTTAGGACTGTTGTCGCTTTGGTTGCCTGGGTTGTAAAGAGCGATATAATCATATTGGTTTAGATTGGTAGCTTGCACCTCAATACATTATTCGATTGTCGAGTGCTCTTCACAACACCTCAGCCTAAATATATCCAATGCATTTGAGAGTCAACTTCTCGACCGAACGATTATTACCATGCACCCCATCGACTTCTGCTCCCTTGTTCTGATACACAAAACCGGAAATAGTTTTCTGCGTGAAAAGTACAATCGGCTCTTCGCATGGTTGTTAAATAATCTGTTTGGTCGTAATATTTTCTGCTTTACCAAAGCATGAAATATGGGCATGGTGCTCAACGGTAATCGTATTCGAATGATGCAAATTAAATGAAATTTCGCAGTTGGTCCCTGAAACGCCCAAGAGTGGCAATCCTGGGTGTGCTTCGGGCTGTGTGCGTGCGGTGTTGAGGCCAGGCTCCTCTAATGGCTACCAAGGGCCTCCGGGGGTTCCGCGAGCTATAGACGAGAAATTAAACCCGCACAATCTTGGGGTTAAATTGCCCCGGCAGCAGCACCTCCGTGTTGCTTCTGTAATAAGACCTGGATCATTCACAAAGCCTCCGACATCTCTGTGTTGTAGCCGTGCTGCCTCACGAGCATCCGTGTCAGCTTCGTCTTGGCACCATACACATCTGTTTACAAACATATTGGTCTCGTTCTTATACCGTCCACCACCTTTTACATATATGATCAATTAAGCAGTGACTTCGCTTGAACGAATTGTAAGCTCTAAGCTTGAGAAAAAACCGATTGACCTGGTACCCAAAACAAGCTGGGTGAGACCTATTCGGTCGGTCTTCGATAGTGATTGAATGCAAGGCAGTGCTGATAAATTGTTTTTTTATAATTCGTCGGGGGCTTTCTTATTCGACTTCGGTCAAAAGCAGCTGAAAGCATATAGACTAGATATGGCGCTTAACGCGTTTACCCGGGACTGCATTTGGGAAAAAAACGAATAATATTTGGTAAGGTGGCAAAATCGTTATTAGCCAGAAGCCACTGGCTTTCATATCCCTGCACATTTGCGCACATCAGGGTAGAAGGGTAAATGTACTAGAATCAGGCAGTCACCTATAAATTCATCTTGTAACCTTAAACATCTCGTTATCCACAATCCAGAGCGAATTTTTAAGTGAGTGCAGCTTCACTTTGGAATGAAGTGATACGCTCATTCAGACAAGCGAAGTTACAATGAGAGGAGGGAATCGCTCGATGAAAGCAGAAACATTACACCGGACAAGATTTGACAATAACACCCAAATATCTGATGAGTTTTACAAGCGGCTATTCGCATGGCCGGAATCATTACAATTTACTTTGTTAAGGTGCATTTTTTTTGCCTGCCGTTCGACATATATAAAATATAGAACATCTCTATTCCAGAAACTGTATAGGTTGTGCCAAGTCAAACTTAGGCAATGCAAGCGTATGACGTAGAAAGGTAAATTAAATGATTGGTCAAGAAACAAGTTTGGCATTAACACACACTTTTACATTTGTAACTTAATATAATATATTTTGTCTACAGTGCAATGAAACGGGAGGCAATTGGTGAGGCAATTGCTTACTCATACCGTAAACTGAACATAAGGCACCATTTTCAATCAATAAATGGCATTTGGCACAAGGTGAAACAGCAACTTTATTTTTCATTTTCTATACGCTATGTTAGCTGTCCGCATATGAAGCCCATATCGAATAAAATCCGACTTCGAACAAATACGTGATAGTACACACTTCAGATGTGCTGATGGGCTTGGTTGTGAACGATGATACTACACTACATTCAAATAGAAATCAGCCATTAATTTTCACACGCACACACACACACACACACACGCATTAATATATATATATATATATATATATATATATATATATATATATATATATATATATATATATATATATATATATATATATATATATATATATATATATATATATATATATATATATAGATATATATATATATATATATATATATATATATATATATATATATATATATATATATATATATATATATATATATATATATATATATATATATATATATATATGATCTATTTCAACTTTGTAGATTGATGAATAAGTAGAAAAATAAAGTTTTCGGTAATGGAATTTTAAAATAAATCAAATATTTTAATTTCTTAAATAAACATATCCAACACACATGATTAAACATTATTTCGGCAATTTGAGTCGAAGTATATACGGTTGTATAGAAGATATTGTGGTTTGCGGGTTATGTCAACGAATGGTTAGTTGTTAAAACTTTATTTCGGTATTATATTCAAAATCCAAAGAAACCATGATCTTTGTACGTCACTTACATTAGACTATCATATTCAAATGGTCAAACCAAAATATTTTCAATTATTATTACGAAAAATGTGCGTTGACTGCGGTTTGTCCACTTAAGGTCACATTCGTGCTAATATATATATATATATATATATATATATATATATATATATATATATATATATATATATATATATATATATATATATATATATATATATATATATATATATATATATATATATATAGCATTTCAAACGTTCACATTTGTTGCCTTCGCTTGCAGTGTTTACTTTACGTAAGGCTCTGATTACGATTGTTGAATCGGAAGGATGCAAAGGACAAGTAATATGTAGTAACTTGCAACGTTAGCTTGGTACGCTTCAGTTAGCCACACGTCAATCGATAAAGAATTGTCCCGGGAGTTGAGTCATGTATTACAGAGGCTTTTGTAACAGTCGTTCTTTAGCTATGCAAATAATTAGGTGAAAAATACATGTTTAGGCAAATAGTAATCTCTCCTATGGAGTCAAGGCCTCTCTTATAACTGAAAGAATGTTGTTTAACATGTAGATAAGCCATCAAGCAATTAGCAATGTAAATGTAGTGTTAAATGATCAAAATGAGGTACAATGACAATGCAGCTAGAATGATTATATTTACTAGCGTAAATAGAATAGGGCATCGACTCCATAGTGATTGATAAATCAACAGCGGTAATCGATTATTCCATCATCCTTTAGAAAATTCGCTGTGTAATTAACGATTCTAAATGTTCAAAATATCCTTGACAGTATGACATCGTGCAAAAGGGCTAGCAATGGATGCTAATAAAGCTTTATCTAGCAATGGTACAGTGTAATAAATAATCAGAAATGTGTTTCTATTTTTATGCTGGGGAACCTATAGCAGTGACATAGAGAGGATGGATTGTTTTAATTAGCGGATCTAATTTTTAAATATTTCGTGAGGTAACTCTCGTGTGGTTTTTGCAACAGAAACTAACGAACGTCGCGAAATGATCTGACAATGATGCAATTCAGCGATGTGTAGGGATAGACACTTCGTCTATGTGCCTAAGAATCTAACGGAAATATCAGCTTTCACGAAACAGCACAGGTAACTATATGCTGCTACACCTGCTGACGGCTTCGTGACTAGTGTCTATAACTAAACAAAAAGAGGGTTAAATTTTCCCGCCTCTACTGTATGTACTTGATCATCACTCAACAACGGTAGAGTGTAATATGAAAAGACATTGACGCAGTTTGTATTTATAATGTATTATTAGAGCATCTGGTACAGGTTCATAGTCGTTTAGTTAGTAATGTTTTCATCATTTTGAACTGGTATGGCAAATCACGCGCAGTTCATGAGCAGTTTCCTAAAGTGGCCAGAGAAACTTCAAATCTCAATTGCCTTGGGTGCATAACAAAACTCCGGCCTGTTTCCGGGCTTAATGTATTGCGTTACAAATGTAGTTGCTGTGTGCAGCGGTCATCACATAGGCCTTTCCCAATCTATCCAAGCTTTTGCTATGCGTTCTAAAATGCCAGAGGGCATCTATAGTTTATCCAACATGACCGAATCACCTAACCACGGTGCATGTTGTAGATAATTTACCTGTAGCTGTCATGATCAATTAACAACTTGACTTTGCTGCGTAATTCTGGTCACTTCTCACATGCCTATCATGAATATGAACGAACACTACGTTTTCCATTATTCAACATTGCACATTGGTTTTGTGGGGCTTCCTGTGGAGCCGTCCCTGTTTTCCAATGCTAGGCGCTATTTATTAATCGATCAACTGGGGCTATAGGGCTTATTCAGCACGGATGAAGAACTAGAAATACAAACACAATCCTCTCGAATGTATCATATGTATCAATACTGATATGTAAGGTATGAAACGTTTTGCCAGCCGTCTGAATGAATTTACTTCATTCTATGTACTCCATTATATATGCATATCCAGGAAAAGACAATATATCAATCATGAGCAACGAGGCAAATTGCTTTTCGATTGAATCTTTGGTGTAATACAATGAGCATTCAACCTGAACACTTGATATTACCATCGTTATAAAATGCAGTCCTCGATACGGTCTGCCAGGAAATGTCTAGATTGATTGTAATATATCTCGTTCAAACATGAATATGATTCGTAGAAAGCTAAATGTTTTTTTCGGTAATTATCAGTTATTCATTTTTTATACCATGCCTTGATGTTTTTCCTGTGCACACCCACTGACACATTTATGGTAATTGCGTCAGGTTAATTTCATTGGATCAAAGTAACAAGAATTGCATTCAAAGCAAAACAGTTTACCCGACTTGTCATGTCATATAATTGACCTACCGTGGTCCAATGTATCACCACACCTGCATCTGAAAAGACAGGGCGTTCCATGTTTGTATAGCAATTAATCTCTGCCAACCCTTATTGGATGTCTCAACGGGAAGCTGCATTCGTCACTACTCATTGTGTTAATGAGCTGCCACTCTGCTGCATACGCAAGTAATGCATTTGGGACATAATTAATGAATTATGTAAATTAATGTCATTGTGCTTTTCAGACCGCTATAATGGTATCACATATCTCAAATGACAATATTGCACGGCATTTCTCATTCAATGGCCGTAAATTTTTATTTTCATGAAGTATATTGAAAATACAGTTCAATGTAACCTTTTTATAATCGTTAAGCTGTAACTCGTCTGGAATTTGTTCAACATGACATGCTACGTAAAAAGAAAGTACGACAGGGTCGAGTGTGCAGGTTGGACAGAGCAGAAAGTTTGCTGGCTGAGCTTGTGGTAGCTGTGGTGCTTAATTTGATAAAGCTCATTAGTCGCAATTGTTGTTTGCGTTTGTATGCTATACAAACACATGTAATAAAACCCCGATCGATGTTAGAAAAAGAATTTTAAGTTCCAATAATAACCAGAACAGCCCTTTATTTATACTGCTGGTAGGCCAAGGCGTCCTTCAATCACTGATGTTCTTCAAAGATTAAGTGTCGGCTTTCATCAACAAGGTATGTATAAGAGACAAAGCATGATCGTTTTCAGAATTACAACATAATTTGGTTTATACTAAATGCACATATACCACGATGAATGCTGAATGACAGAGGAAAGATAAGTTGATTACATTGACAAGAGTGACTGTTAGATGAATTTAAAATTCTCACATGCCTAGCATGAATAATTTATTCCGGTTTTAAGATTTATAATTATAATCTACATTCCATGCCTATGAAATTCCTGCACAAGAGTCAGGTACCTTTGCGCCCTTTATACTTGCTTTACCTCCGCATTGGTCACATTGACTAAAGATACTGATAACAATTGACACGTAATGGAGACAGAAATCATTAAAAAAACGGTTTGTACGTGGTTGCAGGCTGTAACCCCTTTAGGATATGCATAGCCTGACAACGACAATGCGATACTGGGGTAGTATTCAATTAGGTTTTCCGCATTAAGGACTAATGGTAATCTGTACGTATTTGTACACCACCATCAGCGATGAAAGAGTTTTATTGACATTTATACGCCATGAGGGGAAAGTAGAACGTTAGTAGCTTTCTTTGTCGTATCATCAGCAATGGAAATGCACGACCGGGGTGAGACTCGATTCATTTGGCATAGTCAGCTTGTCACAGACAATTTGCAACGCCATTTCTTGGATCAGGCAAAAGGTGCCGTAACGGGCATTCTGAATAATTGGAATGCAAATCAAACAATGCCATGCAGCAGAAATGTAAATCTTCTTGTCCCAAATCATGAGGTTTTACAGGTACCACTTCGTAAACTCAGCGATTGTAATATATACATGCCGCTTCAAACATTTCAGGGTCTCTCAAGAGAGAAGTTGGACATATGGTACAATATTGGTGGCCGTGTTCATATTTTAATGCATATATAACATGCATTGGCGATTACATTAGCGGCACTGACATATATCTGGATTTGAATTATATATCTCTGTTAAGTATCAGGTTTGCCTTTCTAAGACCTTGCATTCCGGAAGTCGTATGCATTCCGGAAGTCATAACATACATTGGCGATTACATTAGCGGCACTGACATGTATCTTGTTTGAAATTATATATCTCTGTTAAGTATCAGGTTTGCTTATCTAAGACCTTACATTCCGGAAGTCATAAGCAGTTTGGCGTTCGCCTAGTTTTGACTTGCTATAATAAACGAGAGAAATGTCAACGCCAATATCGACACTGGCAACGCAAATATCATTTTAGTACCGACATCAAGACCCAATGTCGGTCTAGTCAGCATGCAGTGCTTGTCGGATTCCATCCGTATTTAAACTTACATACTCGCCGGAACCCTCACCGCATTGCCACAATAGTCGTGCAATGCGTACGCGTATAACGCCGTATTCATATATATATATATATATATATATATATATATATATATATATATATATATATATATATATATATATATATATATATATATATATAGATATATATATATATATATATATATATATATATATATATATATATATATATATATGTATATATATATATATTATATGATATATATTTATATATATATATATGTATATATATATATAGAAATATGTATATATATTCTATAGATCTCAATATATATAGTTCTCTATATCTATATATATTATATCTATATATATATATCTCTATATATATCTCTATAAGATATATATATATCTAAGATCCTCTCTATCTATATCTATAGATCTCTCTAGATATATATATATATATATATCTTCTATCTCTTTATATATATAGTATCTTCTATATATTTATCTAGATATATATCTATATATATATATATATAGATATCTATATATATATATATATATATATGAGAGAGATAAGAGAAATAATATCTATCCTATCTATAATGTATATATATATGCAAATCTCCTGGCACATGATTCATAGATATCTATATATATCTATATCTCTCTCTCTATATATCTATCTCTATATATATCTCTATCTATATATCTATATATATATATATATATCTATATATATCTCTCTATCTCTATATATCTCTCAAATCTCCTATACATGTATATATATATATATATATATATATATATACCATTTATTCCACTTCACCTGGCACTTGTTCATGACCGATTCCTGCAAGATTGTTGCAAAGGTGAACAGTGTTTTGTTCGCCAAGCGGAAACCTAGAAGGTTCGCAAGTAAGCAATTTGTTTTAACTGCAACCTATAATACTGATATGCTTTACTTTGACAGAACAAACCATATCACATGAGCTTCACCTGAGCGGATTGCCAAAAATTATGAAAATAAGTATATTAGGTGCACATGAAAAACATTACAAACAATATTTGGCAATCAATCTCACTTTTTACAACTGCTCCTGGAACCTTCCGGGAATACATCAGTAACTATTTAGAGCTGCTGCCAATGCCCTTCATCTCCGACAATTATGTATGTCATGATGATACAAAACGCGGCTCCGCTGCTGCCCCTTTACTGACATCGGTTTACTTAAAGGGCAAATAAAACGATTTTGTGTTATCCCATATATCGAAAGATTCATGCATAACAATGCTCTGGTGAAGATTTGAAGTAAGAAGTTGGACAAATAACGAAATTATTAGAGTATAACGCTGCACAAGGTCGCTCGTCTGTGACATCACAAAAATAGTTGACCGAGTTCATAGCGACAATGGCGTCCGCAGAAGAGTCTTTAAGCGATACGGATAGTGTTAACGACGATCTCGACAAATTAACCGCAATGCTCCATCAGAGTCTTCAGATCAAATTGATGAAGAGACGGAGATTAAACCGTATCAGCTTGAACTGGAGCACGAAGAGGATCCCGGCGCATTGATGTTGGCCGAGCCGTCAGAGGAAGACCCACAATAAGACAATCGACTGTCCATCGATTCCTGGTTAATAAACCATTTCGATCCGATTACGCGATTATCACACATTGTAATTTCATTAAACCTGATTGAGATCATTTAGCTCCCGTCTCATCTTATTCAAAGACGACATGGCTAGACAAGGTAAAGTCTATATATATTTACAGCTCTACGGGGCTCTTTTTCCCTTCAGCTACCAGGCATTTTGTTTAGATAATCATTCACGTTTCCGTTTTAAGCGTTTAGAAAGTGCTCCGCGTTGCAATATGTAAAATGCTGAAAGGTTATTCTGTTAAAGTATGTACAAATATCCACAGCTTAGACCATTTGACAAGTTGAATACATTTTCCACAATTAAGTTATTCTGAACTCCATCAATGACAATGATGCATTGTCAGAACATTTTGAAAAAATCTTACAATATTTGAAAAAGTACTGTTGAAACATAATAATGCGACACATTCCACTATATTCTTTCATCTGTACTTGCTCTCACTGCCGCAAATGCTTACTGCCACATAATGTATGCTGTAAGGAAATTCCTCAGTTAAAAAAAGTGATGGCTGACTTGAATTAGTCAAATGAACTGCATGACGCTCCTGTCACATGCATTATACATCACCCCGGATTTTATGGGGTGGGTCTCAATCCGTGGGCACTCAGAGTTGCATAACGGGCGTATATACAACGGTTAAGGGATGGCGGTGAACAAGCTATGCACTAGTGAGAGTATTATTGATCCTTCATCAAATTTAAAGTTGTTTAAACTTAAGCATGGTTTATTGAACATACGTTCCAATAATTTCCAAATGTATGATTCCAGGCGGTGCTGGTATATCGCATACAAACAAATTGTGAAATGGTGCTGGGGATATCTGGGGAAGCACATCAGAGTTCCGCTACCAACAAGTGATGTGGCGCGTAACAGAAAGGCATTCCCCGGTGAC
>CM067346.1:13193109-13218109 GCA_034190875.2 Urechis unicinctus
TATTTAATTATATATAAATATATATAAATATATATATATATATATATGCATACAAACATACATAGATATATATATATATATATATATATACATATACATGTACATATATATATATATAAATATATATAAACAATTTAATATACATATATATATAAATATATGTATGTATATATATTATTCCAATAATATATGCACATATATAAATATATATATATATATTTGTATATATGTTTATATTTATCCATATATTTACATATATATGTATATACGTTTTATATAAATGTATATATATATGTATATATATATATATATATATATATATATATATATACATGTATATATATATATACATAAAACTGTAATCTTTAACATATATATGCATAAATATTGTATGTATATATATACATTTATATGATATATGATAAATGTATATATATATATATATATGTATATATATATATTATATATTATATATATATATATATATATACATAATCATTGTAATATACATATTTATGTGTATATATTTATATAAATATAATATTTGTATGTATGCATGTTTATATATATATATTTGCGCGTTTATATGTATATATATATATGTATTTTAATATACATATACATATAAATATAACATATATATGACTCTCGTATGTATTCATAGAATACATTTTAGTGAGAAAAAATAGCGATTTCCGCATTATGGCCTACAAAGATTATACTCGGCTTAACTTTATATGTTATCTTCCACATGGGATTAATGGACGTTGACTACTGTGTTATAACTTATCCATAACGTTGCTCGCTCAGATAGAATATAACAAATCATTCGCTTAAAATCTATGATTCGAATTTATATGATCTATGGCATTGCTCAATGCATGTACTTATGATGAATCTTACGTAGCAACGATTGTATCGGCAGGTAGTTCTGCGCAGATTAGTACGTATGGTCGTAAGTCATTTTATCCGGTTTGACAGGTTTTAAGTTGATTTATAACAATATAAAAATTTATTACTATATTAAACTTATGAGTATAATAACTATTATTCCCTTTGTAAGCTTAAACCATTGTTTTCAATTTCAAGTATCGTGCGAGAAGACTGTTTACATACCATCAAATTCTGGCTGCATACCAGCAATCAATCGAAACGTTTATATAGCAGCAGTTTTATCGTCAGTACCGCTATCTTGAAAGGAATATCCAAATTATTATACGACGAGCCAAATGACCCCTTATGTATCCGAGTACAACATGTAGGCAATATATCAATGGTTAAAAAAACTTGCTTTCAATTTGCAAGCTTACAACGCATGCGGACGTGATGATCCGCAAATACGCAGATGATACTTTACTATGTCTTCACAAGTATCGAATGCTACCACAGTACAAACACTTAATCAGAAGAAAAGCCTTGTTTATCGTGGACCTTTTAAGGTACACTTCGCTGTGCAGAGCGCATTAGCGATGACTTGAGCTGCTATTAACGGGCGGAAATGGACTGGTTAATTATTTAATGTCGCTCCATATTTATGCCGTTACTTCCGGCGACATGACCTGCCCGCAGATTTTTAATATTTTTACATGGTTGAAGTACGCCAATTGTGGGCCTGCAATGGTGCATTCACGCAATGTTATTTAGTGAATAACGCTTCATATAGAATGTAAGTGGACGAAATGTTCGGGCAACCCCAAAAAGATATGCACCACTTCATAGACAAACTTCAGTCCTTTTTGTCACAAATTGAGAAATGATGCGAATAAACACCGAAGTTCATTCCTTAATTCAGTAGAGATAAAATATTGCGAGTATGCGTCCACTCATGTAGGGCATGAGCTGAACTGGCTTTGCCCGGCAACAATCCAATAATTGATCCGAAAAATATGCTTGATGATAAAAAGCAATATGTTGAACAGTGGGAAAGGTCTACCATTGTTATAACTCTTGCAAAGACGGCTGTTAAAACATTTGTGTCACACAATTATCATATTTCACTTTATTCACGGGTAATGCTTACAGCTGTAGCTGACAGCCAATAAAGTATGGAAGTATATCAGCGCAACGTTGGGGCAGTTTCAATCTCAACTGTATTTTAACTCAGACACTACAATAATCAACCATGCAAAAAAGAAAGGGACATATTCCCCAAAACGCACGATCAAGTAACGAAGGAAGGACAAAGTGCTCAACTAGCTGCAATTGTGTTTATCAGGATATAGTTAAGCGTTGTCGAGGTCGTTCACGTTATTTATCTTTCGCGAAATAGCCATTTAATAGTTCAGGCTGCTCCGCGAGTCTTGCTAGCTCATGCGAAAATGCTGATTCAAAGTAACTATACAATCAAGTATGAGCTTCCTTTGTCTTCGCATATCACTGTATCAATACTGTAGGGAAGAGAACCAATGGTTTCATCAGGTACCCAAATCTGTTATATGATTTGCTGTACTGTGCTTAAATCTCATTGTTGCTATTCTTATTGCTATATCCTAAAATCTTCGCTGTTCTTATAATAATATTATATTTTTGTTTTCTTATTGCTCTTCGCTGGCCTTACAATAATATCATTTTTTTTTCTTGTACGTCTAAAATGTTTCCATAGTTCATTCTGCATGTTGACAGCATTATCGACTCAACTACTAGGTCATGGAGGATTGTTAATCTTTTGACTCTCCAAAATGGTACATTATTCCTGGTTGCATCTGCAAATACTATATAATGTTAAAGCTGCACTTTTTTCGTATCGAAATTGTCCTTCAATAATATTAATCCGATCAGCTTGCCAGCATAACCTTGAAAGACCACTGAGTGTTGCCCTACGAAAACCGCCAGCCGGGTTTGGGATACCTCGTGAAATAATTAACTCGATAATTTGATGCTCACAGGGTCAGTGGTACCTTGTTGGGCTCAATATTACCTTACTAACCGTACAATCTGCGAAATAATAAGGTGGAGTATGTTTCCACCTCTAATTGGTTTAGGATCATGTTGATGCAAAAAGTTCTCGTAGACTTTTTTGATATTATTTTAACACTGTTTGCCCGCAGAATGGTCCTGCATATTAATAATAACTTGGAAATTACAAGCACCGGTAATCACACATTGATTATCTGCGACACAAAAACAGCAACTCATTGATGTTATCACAATTGATAGGGAATTAATCGCGCAAAAATAATCACGTGTTCCATAAACGTGGCATTTATGAGCTTCACTCCTCTTCTGGTATCCATAGTGTCTTGACATCCTTTCTAAAAGGTGATAAACTATAAGTATGGTTTCAGCCTCTATATTCATATTGCTAGATCTCAATTACGATATATCCTGGTTTATAAGGCCTATCTGCATAAAATCCTTTTGAATAACACGCAAATACTCATCCCTCCCAACACACCTTCCCTTAGGTTGAAGCAATCGGTTGCTTTCACAGACATATTTTCATATGTAATTTACTAACCACACTGGTTTATAAACGGGTTGCACGTCACTCCATTAGGCTCATTAGCACAGGAGCAACTGGTCCGTTATATGTTTTTGAATGTATGGGTATGGGTCCAATATTTTAGTTGCGATATTTACCCCATTTTGGGTAGGTGAAATATACTGTTATTGCCATTATCTCCGAGTTGTGCTCCTGTCACATCGTTATTGTTAGAAAAAACACGCGATTTGAATTAAACTGTAAAGTGTAATTTACGTAATTTGGACCTTATACGCATACATATTTGTATACAAATTACCTCGTCAGCTATGTTGTGTAGCTCACAATAGTACAGAAGAAAAGAGGGAGGGTGAAATGGAAAAATGGCGAGAGCGAATAAGAGAGAAGGAAGGATTGCTAATGAGATAGGGAGAAAAGAAGAGATAAAAGAAGAGAGATTGAGATGGAGGTAGAGAAAGCGATTGTGAGATGGAAAGATTATGTGATCAAAAGAGAGAGAGAGAAGAGAGAGAGAGAGAGAGAGAGAGAGCAAAGACAAATATATAAAGAGAGAGAGCAAAGAAAAGCGAAAGACAGAGAGCGTGTTTGTGTGTACGAGAGAGATAAAGAGAGAGAGAGAGATATGTCGATGGAGAGAGATAGCGCGATTGAGCGCGATAGAGCGGGAGAGAAAGAGAGAAAGAGAGAGAGGGAGATAGAAAACTAGAGAGAGAAAGCGCATAGATAGAGAGGAAGAGAGACAACGAGATTTGAGGAGACAATGAACGAGAGGAGCTTGGCTCTAGATTAATGGTGTCACAACCGAATTCTGCATGAAAAAGACCGCTCCTCTGCATGTTGTATGACAGGAGTACGCTGTGGTCCCAGTAAGAGAGTGTCTTATGGCCCAGCAAACCAACCTCAGTCCCTGTCTAGATTACTATCAATTGAAGTAAATTATAAGCGGGACACAGCTGCTTGAATGAATTGATGCAATGAGGTGTTGTCATTATATCTATCGAGCACCGTATTGGAAGTTCCTTAAAACACGTGCATGATTTAGTGCATCTTAATTCCATGCGCACGTGGCCGCATTGATAATGTGATTCAGTATTGAGTTCGAGAAACCAGGCGAAAGACGGTGTGCAGTATGGTACCACATGGTTATTAAGAAAATTAGGCGACATACAATAATCGTTCGTTTAGTTAACGTAAAGTAGTTATAAGTGTATTTATATATAAAATGTGTTCGCCCCTGAGATGCAATAAAATCTAATGACCCAGCACACGCTGTGTGTGCACTGCTAGAAAAGTGTGTGAATGTGCAAATACTGTGTAGCAGCTAATGTCATAACCGCCATGAGGAATTAGGTTAAAAGGCAATTCACGTGGACGTCATCCTCACAGGCATCTTTCCTCGAAACTGTTCGGCCAAATCTAACATCAAGCGTAATGGTAATCAACGCAATGAATGCGGATGAAGTCCCTCAATAAATCCTTGTTGCGTGATTGAATGCACGTGGCTACACTTGACTGATAAGACTCAAGTGTCAGCTTTGTGGACCAACCGGTTTTCTTGGGCAACTAACCATATGTCAAGTAAGCTTTCGCCCATATAACACATCAATGCAATGCATGTTTTTGCAAGATATTCATGTGATTTGTGAGCATATATTGCCTTAGTTACCATGCCGTTAGAAAGTGCCATTTATTAACACTGACATATTTAGAACTATTTTACTATTCCGTGTTATTGGCAACAGCATAATGGATCACACGCGGTCTTTTATCATTATCATCGCGCGTCCTATTTCAAGTTGTACACAAGAACAAACCAAAATGCCACCAAGTTATAATATTGATTGAGTGAATCAAAATATTTATGTACACAAAAGTGAAACCAATGTATGCAGGTTATTGTTAGTCAACCGTAGCATCAGTTTCTTTTATTGCTGCTGTTGGAGCATTTGGCGGTAGAAATGATCAGTTGATGCTACTCTTTTATTGCGCTGTGTATGTATGATTGATACAAACTGCGAACAGCAGATCAATCACGTATCATTAAACATGTATCCAATTCGGTTAAATTGATATTTACACCCTGTTCAATACATTTGACCTTTGAAGACCAAAACGGCATGGGGGATATTTCACAATGCATCGTTCGTAGACGACTATAAGTGATATTGTTAGCATGATGCGATGCGCGCAACCCATGCATTACAATTGCAGGAACCGACGCCTATAGTTCTACGAGCGGTTGCTGTCCACAACTTAGACAAGGCATTTGAAGTATATTCCCTGCTGTCACTCGCGCAAAAGGCATTGACAAGATACGAGCAGTTTATAATGCATGCACCACATCCGTTGCCTAAGTTGTTTAAAATAGAATGTAGCAAGCAGTGTGTCGAGAATTAAAAATTCATTAATAACGTCGAAATTGCTAGATTTAAGATCAAATGCTTGGTCAAAGAGCTGGTGTTTACTGAATTATTTTGTTTGGTCCTCTATGCCACCAAGTCGAATGTTGCAGCACTGAACCGAATTCAATCCCGAGCGACATATTGTGTATGTGTATAGTTTGCCTGAATGTAATCAACTACTATGGAATCTGGGAACAATATTTCCTATTTACAGCACTAACCAAAAAGGGTGCCTATTAGGACACGCTGAGATGTGATCTTCTCAGAGAATAATTCGTCCCAAAGGCTAGGATTTCATAAAGGGTCGACGCAAGGTACGGCGTTTAATAACAATAGATATGAGAGAACTCAACTTTTATACGTATGGCATTCGAATGACCGGACAAATCCACAATCAACTCGTACATCAGTGGTAATGTCGGTACTGTCTCTGCAGTATTGCTCTGAAGAGAAAACTATTCCTTATTTATATCACGAAGAAAAAAATCAACAGGAATAGTACAAAAGATAACAGTAAGAGGATTAATGCATAGCATTAGTTTACTCAATCAAAGGTATACATAGTGAATTTACACCGTGTCATGAAACACAATGTCTATCAGGACTGAATTCAAATGATCTGGGATGGAAAATCACCAATATACAAAAAGCTGGATACTTTATGTATGCATTCACCATGACTTCGAAAGTTAGACAAGCCGTCGGTGGGGACGGATAGAAGGGACATTGAGACCATATCCTTCAACCTATACACTTAATCCCAATGGGAAGATGGTACAACAACAAAGCTATCCGTCTTAAAATCAATTTTTTACCTCCGAAACGTTTGTTTTAGATAAAGACATATCAAGTAAGCTATGTTGCATGAACGTATCTTGTTCCAATTGGTTGTTTAACTGCATGCATTTTAGAGCAAATTGCAAGCTTTGAAGTCATTATTATTCGTTGGTCAGTGAATTTGGATTGTTAGCATAGGACTACCTTTAGCTTGTTTCTAGGCGTCGGAAAATTCTCTACGACAGTGGAATACTTATTTGGAAAGACACAAACAGCGCTTTATCCAAAGAAGTACTCTATCGAAGGGTCTGGAATTCGACCACATGTTTTGAATTTTGTCTCTACAAAATCACATGAATTTTTATTTCCACTCCATCTTGGTCCGTGTGTATGTCTTTTTGTTTGTAGTTTATATGAACAAACACCCAAAACGAACAACAATAGTGAAACCGTTCACCAAGCAACACCTATGTGGAAGTCTAGTCACTGCCTTTGAAGCTTCTGGATAGCATTGCTATCAGCATTTGTAACTGAAGAGTTCTCTTTATTACCCTGTTTAATATAAGACAGTAGAGTTAATACTATCGAACTACCTGGATGTAAAGGTAGACGCGATAACAAGTAAGTATATGCTTTTATTAGCTCTGATGTGCTGCAATCTTAATGCAATAATTTTGCATGCGATATCCGCTTTGCATTCATGACCATTGTTTCCAGCAAATTGGTGGACGTGCATTAGCCCGTGCCATACAATGATATTACGACCCCACGGAAGAACATAAACACAATTATTTGGAAAAACCGGATTGTACGATCATCTGTAATAGGAATTGTTCATCCACGAAATTGGGTTTTACTGACTCGTGCTGCAGGATGAATGATGCAAACACTTTGAGCTAACAGGAGCTAAGCCATAACCAATATATCCGTGTTCAAGAATAATCAAACCATTTCTGTAGGTATGCATAACGGAGATATAAATAGCTCTCGTGCGACTGTACGATGACCAACGAATTCGTCGGATTCCGTTGAATTCAAGTATGGCGACGTGGGAAGTACAAACATCTTTCGCACTTAGTAACGCATTGTCGCCTGTTATATCCATAAACTCTCCTTTTGCATATCATATGCTGAACGATTTAATGCATAATTTGTCATTGCCAAAGTCCTTTTATTAGGATTTAACAAAGTCATAACGAATAGTAATTGACGGCGCAATAATGGTACGTCGATTCAAAAATCGTTTGGATAATATCGCATTGTGAACTAGGGCATGAATTTTTGCTTTGCACTGCGGGGAAATTATGCGCTTCTGTGCCACCCTTGGAAAAACAGGAGACGACAATCTTGGCACTTTGCATCTGAGCGACAAAAGAAGTTAGTAACCGTCATGTGCTTGTATGCTTCTGTGTGCGAACACAAGAGGAGAAACTACAAACTGCATTTAGGCAACACAGCTAGTCATTTTAGCACTTGGCATGGTCAGTGGAGACTAAGCTAAGGTTTTGTTTCTACTTTTTCTGTGTTTCTCTTAGTTTTATGTAGCAAAATAAAACCGTGAAAATACGCGGATTCATAGCCTCTTTCCATTTGGTTGCCAGCGAACGAAAGGAAAGCGGATTATACAAGCTTGTGAGGTTTTAAGGACTGTATACGAAGGACTGCGAACCGTTTTTAAAATTGTCTGAGACTTGAATATAATTATAAATAGCATGTCCCTGCTGCGCAGTATGTAGGAGACAACATAATCCGACTATTTTCAAGGTCAATAACAATTGTCTGTGGCATTGGCCACGCAGCGATACACGGCGGTTAACTGTCCTCCTTAAATGCCAATTGAAAGTGATTACTAGATTCCAACTGCAAACAATCCAATAACTGCTGACCAAGTAACGGTTCATTATACATTGGCCCTTAAGGAGATTGCTTAAAGCTGATTGTTAGAAAATATAATGCAAATATAACACTGTTGTGTGTCTTACATTCGATGAAACGCAAATCAGAGGAAATTAATCGATGCTGGTATTATTTGACGTGCTTGGGAGTTATTTGTGATGTAAAATGGCTCTATAGGTGTAATATGGTGCCTATATACAGCTTATGTTTCACCCAATACTATTTGAAAGTAGGTACCTAAGTGGTACAAATTGAACAGCTTTACATGATCTACTCCGCATACACAGGAATAATAATAATCTTCTAATGACACTAGATTATATTGAATCACACCATTGATACGAGAACAAACGCTTGTGGTCGTTATTGCAGATATCTTACTTCCTTTCATTGCATTAATAACGATATAAAAGTGTCACAAATATGATTAACAAAAATACGCACTCGCTGTGTGTTCTCCCTAAATACAGCAAATAAATCATAGCTGCCTAATCGGTGCCTGAATTTAACTCCACAGCACTCTGATAGAACAACATGCATGTTCGAAGATATGGTGTATCGGTTACACATTCAATGAACAACTTTGCATATTTCGTAGCAGCCCAGCACTGTAAGAAGAACTAACAATAATAATTATAGTGATCCTAACCGAAATTTAATTACACCAAAAACACGGAGCTACCGCTCCTTCATGCTATCGCAGCAATCTTGTATTCATTTCATTAACGTAACAGTGCTATAAATGAATCAAAAACGACAAATTACTGGCCCTGCATACCATAACAACAATATACAGTTGCCTTAATTGAATTTCAAATAACGCATTTTAGTGTGGTGGTCGATTAAGTATTCATATAAACAACCGTTCTTATAGGCTATCTTATGAGACACTGAGCATATATCATTTGCTATGATAAAGCACAACTCAAAAGAAGCCAGTATGATATTCTGCCATTAGAGACATGCGTAAATATGATCGCAAGCAGTTTATTTTGTTCGAGCAACTTGATGGTCAGAGCTAATAAACATCATGTAAATAAACTTCATTATTCAAACAATGTACGGTGTGATTCATCAGCTCATTTGACAAGCTAAATGGATTGCGTGATTATAAATGTGGATATATAAACACCAGATAATATAAATGCGCGAATGAATTTTCCGACGCTCGGTAGCATTTACTCAATGTATGACAAACCATTTGTGCTGTTCAATGGCTGTCAAAGTTTTCTTGGCGAAGTACGTATGGAGTAGCTAAATTAATTATGGCTATGACATTTGCTTATGTATAAATCCTGATGAGATACTTACACACCAGAGTATGTATCAAATTCATACATTAATGTAGTTCCGATTATTGATTACTGTTGCAATAAAGGTGACATTCGAGCTAAAGGTGCATACCGGGGTCAAGTCCTATTTCGCTTTTGTAATGATAGCGCATAATTGCTTGTCGAAGTCTCGTGAATTATGTCTTCCCACTCGTAGGAAAATATATACCCCACTATGGTCGTGAATAAGTATCATATAAGGTTTCATCTGAGCAGTTCTGCTGATTCATCTACTTCGGGACTTCACAACCAAATTCGTATAATCTTATTGATCTGTCATTGTAGTACTTTGCGCAGATTGCGAAGCTCGGTTCACAATAAAACTTGCAAAGAATAATCTGAATCATTCATGTAAAACTAACTCACTTAGTATACTGGCTGAACGAAATGACCCGTCTTCTGGTTTTCAGATAACTTAATAATTATCGCGCAAAATACAATTTACCTAACGCACTAGCACAGCCACATTACGCAGTGTGACAATAACTGGTGGGAAATATAACTGATTTCCAGCATTGGTGAATTGCGGTTACAGTGTACCCATATTACTGTGTACCAATGTAAACTACAACAATTGCTGCCACAACCTGCTTATTAGGAACTGATGTGGTAGCACACTATGAATCTGGCTAAACTTATTGGAAAGAACCCAGTGATGTATTCAATGTATAGAAACACACAGATTGCACGTGGTAAGATATCACTCATGTGTTATGCGTACATTGCATTGTTATGCGATAGGCATATGGCAACCACCTACTGACCAAAATAACCCAAAGGACTATTGACAGACTATTTATAGTATCCATTTAGTAAACAAAAACATCTATTGTAGACTATCCTACTGCAGAAAAATGTATTAATAGTATCGTTTATCATATCACAAATAGTTCTTTGCGCCGCATAATTACCCAACCTATAGGCCCAATTTGCATATTTCATTTGTCCACAGCTAACCGGCTATATAGATGCTCTCCTTAATTTGCTCATCCATGTTGTGCCGCCGAGAAAACTAATTGCATTGTTTGATCAGTCAAATTCGTGATAAACATGTATGCCATTGATGCTTTGGCTTATTTATAATCTTGCAGCTGTAGTGTTAGTGTGTTAAGTTGAGAGTCTAATATGTGCGTGTGTTCGACTGATTTTATTCCTTAGGATATTAATTACAAGTGCTAACTGGAGACGGACGTTAGTTAAGCTGATTGGATACTTTTTACAATTTAATATATGGTCATATGAATCATTTTCGCTGTGACGGAAATGTCGGCTATTGCATATGCTTGTACTAGCAATGCTGCATTAAAATAACTAAATCTGTCAACGACGGGCGGTTAAATGTGCGTTTTCATGATTGGTGCATAATAACTGTCCCCAGTTTTTATAATATAGTCACTCATTCAAGACACAACATTTTGTCATAGCAGCCTGCCAGTATTACATTTTACGGGGCACGTGTAACCCTGTCATAGCTGCGATTCAGGCATTAAAACCCCAACGGATATTTTGTATACCCGCCAAAGAACATCGGATGCGCTTGGGGAAACCATCTGTAGGTATTGCAACCGAAAGCGATATCGCAAATTAAACATCCTGCCTATCCGATTCAGTGTACGCCACTGATTATTGTTCAGTAGACTACATCTAACAGGATAAATGGTAATCTGTTTCGCAATCAAGCATCCACTTGTAACAAATGAGCGGTTGTGATTACAACAAAATATACGAAGTAGGCGTTAGTCTGAACATAATGTGTGTAGGACACAACATACGTTGTGACTAAGTAAGTAACAACATACCATAAATGTGTTAATATACACGCATGGCATGACTGAATAACCACCATACGCATGCATTCGATATTGTCAGAGAGTCATCGATGTGTTGTGCAAGAAAAATGGCGCGCTTCGACGATTTTTGCGAACAAATCCAAACTGTATTTGAAATCGATCGACACTTGGTTGATTAGCTAATATTTATGCAGTGATGCAAGGTGATAGTCGGATGTGTGTATATCATTTATAATTCTACCATTAAGCGTCTTCAAGCCGCGAGAAATGTATCAATCAGACTCGTTCATTTGAACATGCTCAATACGTATCTCTCTATTTACAGGCAGATGATGACGAGGTGGTTTGCTTTTTGCAGTATCTTTTAGAACGAATGAATATATGGGTAGAGAGCTCAAAGAACGCCTCCATATCTGCCGTTGGTCAGCGTTAAGTAGAGCTAGCTCTTAAAGAAATTAATGTTAATTCACAGGATAGAGATAAGTCTACGAGATAAATGAAATTAAGCTAGCTGTACTAAAAGACACTTTTACTGCTGAGGTGATATCAGAATGATAACGGATAATGGATATATATATATATATATATATATATATATATATATATATATATATATATATATATATATATATATATATATATATATAGATAGATATATATATATAATGTATATATATATATGCATATATGTATATATACATATAAATACATATACATGTATATATAAATATATATGTATACTTATGAATATATATATATAGATATATATTCATATATATATATAGATATATATATATATATATATATATATATATATATATAGAGAGATATATATATATATATATATATATATATATATATATATATATATATATATATAGATATATATATATATATATATATATAGATATATATATATATATATATATATATATATATATATATATATATATATATATATATATATATATATGGTAATTTAATCTATGAGTTTCAGGCGTTCCAATGTTAGTGGTTTTCATGCTGTGAGGCATATTGGCATTTTCCGCTAGTTTCATCATTGAAAATGGTGTTATATTGGATATATATAATGTGACCTTCTTTATCAGCTCAAGAGAATTGTATCTTGCGAGATGAAGACCGCTTAACGCAATATGTATATCACAAACTACCAGATATGCATCCCCACAACATTATTACTGATGCAATTTCTGAAAGGTCACCCAGCCATTTATCCGAGCTTGTTTGGTTGTAGGCGCATAATTGGATTTGGGCGGGGGAGTGGTTGAACATTAATGTGTGGCTGTCTGTTTTGTTGGGAAAAATAAAGCTGTTATAGGCCACCAATTATCCCATGATTCCTAAGATATATTTTCTATATTACGCTACGGATTGGCGTACAATTTGTACGAATTTATATCACGGTAGCGGATATTCATGTCATATTACGCTGACTAAATCAAATGCCGATGCGTCAATGAAACTATTGTGTCCATTTATAACATCCAGATCGATAACAAAGCACCGCACATTAGCCTGGAGTATGCATTGCCAAGAGCGGTGTCTGCATGTCGCTATACAAGGGACACGAATCGCGCCCCGTGAAGAAAAGTCGAAAGCATTGAAACGGTGTTGGTGTAATCACTATAATTCATCCCTTGAACAAGAACCTGCCACATATTTGTTACAGGTCGCTATGCTCAGCTAGTTATTGCGGTGGGGAAGTCAAGTAGCTTCTAGCCATTATCATCATTAATCATGTTACCGCAGGTCTGTGTGAAACGCGAAACTATTAATATCTATAAATCTATGTATAAATCTATATATATATACATATATATATAAATATATATATATACATATATATATATGTATATATATATACATATATATATATATATTTATTTTTATATACCTTTGTAAATATATATTTATATATATATATGAATATATATATATATATAAATATAAATATATATATTTATATGCATATATTACATAATGATAGAATAAATCGTACTATACGGAACTCGTAATTATCGGAATATGGCGTTTCAAGCGACATATGAAAGGTAGTGAACGGTCCAACATAACATTTTTTTGATTTGACAACTTTCATTAATACTATTTGCAGCAAAGCGTGGTTTGCAATTATAGCCTCAAGCATTGTTGATGATGCTTCGAGTCATCTACAGTATAACCACGATGGAACACGAAATTATGCACATCAGAACAGCCAATACAAACAATATACGCTATAATTCTTCCTTTTGAGGAATGAGCTGTATATCACATTGTGCGGTTTTTGTATCACACAGAGCTGAACAAAAATCTACTTGCTTTGTACAGACGTGCCGTAACATGTGTTGGTCACACGCTGATGAGGTAGCGAGAGTGAGAAAATATAGCGTGTATTCGTATGCAGCTGTCATTGATCATTGTATTTACATTGGTTCCTGCTGAAAAAGCAACGCTGATCAATAAGGCCGCATTAACTTATTTGCATTTGGGCTTTTCGCGTCCAACTTAATCTAAAATTCATGCTGGCAATTGGGATAGAATATGCAATGCTTAACTGCACTGTGTAGTACCATATGCGTTTGAAACGTTCTAGGGTCAATATTATGGGAAAAAGTTGTTTTGAGGAATGTGGGCATTCGCAAAAACCACCATTTATAATTACAAACCGTGAAGGATGTGTTGGCCAGCTCAGGCAATTATTATCTCGCTTGAACGAGATCATCTACTCTTAACGGAAGATATGTATTATAAAATACCACATATATTGATGATTCAGTTTTGAAAAGTAAAATCTAAGACAAATGTGGCCTCGTAATCAACTTTATGGTCTGTGCTCTGACTGCTCTTTGTTAACAAGTTCGCCCTCGGTAATTGTGGCTCGGGTTGCAGGCTATAACCTCGAAACATTGTCATATACGTCACGGGACCGACCGGAGCAGCTTCCATATGCCTGTTACACTATTTATCGCTTTGAAATACTCATCAATGAATCATTATTCTCCAAAGCCAAAATTGCTCATATATATTATGACAATTGGCATGGTATATAACGTTATTTGGACGTTATCGGACGATAAAAGAGATGGCGTACTGTCATTGGGGTTTATGTGCAAAGAAAGTGTAAAGAATTTTGTTTATGCCGGCAAAGAGAGCAAACAATGAAAGACCGCATCGACCAACACATTATTAGATCGCTATAGACGGAATACAGACCATTGCAAAGTTGTGCATTCCTGCGAGCCAACCAATATAGACAGCCAATCTAACATAAGGTAGATTCTACATTACGACACTATCTCTTTATCATGACAGCTCGAGCAACGGGCGTTTCCAAGCAGTTTAGGAAATATAGCTTGTCCGAAATGCATGTTATGTTATAATGGCCAATATACAATATACAAGGATCACTGCCCTGCATTACCTGTTGCCGCTTGCAAATGCTAACTTTGCATGAGAACATTAGAGCATTATAAGTCCGAGACACACAGGTGAATTTGCTGTGGAACGAACATTGAGTGATTCAGCATCTTACATCATCAGTGGTATTGACATGGTCTAGTATATTGGACGTACTAATTATCCAATTTAAGATATAAACCTGACGAGTAAAAAATAAACCAAACTTAAAATAAGGCAAAACTCTGGTTTAGTGTTTGTTTTGGATGGGTTGGTGATATGCGATCAGTTGCGAATACACCAATACACGTAGCAGCTCCATGTAGCGGGTCAAGTTTATGAACAAGAATCAGGAAGTAATTGAATATGCAATATGTACATTTATGCCAAGGTTAAATACGAGATAGACGTGCCAACACCCTGAATAAACTGATGTATAGGCCGCAATTACCCTCCTTAATAACCGTTAGTAGTTTTCAAAAATATCGACAGGCAACGAGGGAAGCGAAATGAATGGCCAATTCTCCTCGCTGTTGACCCCCAAAACAAGTCCATATATCATATTTACGGGATGATAACCTATACGGTATTGGAATAGTTGAACATGAACAGCATTTAAATATTGTACAAGCACAGTGCGTTGTCAATTTAGACCAATGGTGTTAGATATTGGATATGATTGAACATTAGGCCTAACGGATTAGTATAATTGGATACTTGTCCTTATAATAGTTTATTCTGGTTGGGCGAAGTACTATATGGTACCTTATTTTCTTCGATGTCCACTTTATCGACGAATATTATTTTCAAGCATGGACGCACGTTGAATCAACGGTAATTCTACAGCCCTATTTCGAACCGCCAGCAATAATTGCCATTTGAATTTTTATGCAATGTTACCCTATCCGATGGCAGCCGATTATTGTGATCAGATTTGCAATGTGGCTATGAAATATTTCAACGAACCAAACCAGGTAAGGTTAATTTTATCAACAACGAAACAAAAAAGCGTGGAAACAGATTGTGGAATTTTACATCAGTGTTATTTTTCAAAAAAAACACATTGCCAATGCCAAAAGATCATCACAGATGCTTAGCTCACCAATCCGTATTACGTTTAGGGTAAATGTTCAAATCAAGGTAAGAGACACTGCAGAAACTAGACTGGACTACTTGATGTCACAGAAGTGCAAGAACGCCATTCAAACTTTGAGCTATTTCAACTTGTCTAATCAGTTTTCATCGTCATGTCTGCATTCGTCCCCAAAGCAGGTATTCCCCCGAGATTATAAATGTAACCCGATTCTGTTGCGTTCATAATAAGGGTAAGAGCCGCAGCGGCCATTTGTTATTGTGGATTCTGGAAACAAAGTTGTAGTGGAGTGGAGTAAAATGATGATATCGACGAAAATGCACGTGTGAATATGCAATGACAGTGCCATAATACAAATCGAGCCGTATTGTTCATCCAACGAGGTCGTTGAAGATATAGGTCTTGAAAAAGTACGAGATGTGCAAAACCTATAACAGCATCTAGACAATTAAAGAGATTATCTTGAGCATTATGATATAGCGTCATGACGGAGCGTATATCCATAGATTTCTCATTTGCATGAAAACAACGTGGAAATAACAACAAATATGAAACTTTGCCCGGTCTACCGAATATAATATCGCATAACTAATAACATCCTCCATCAAGTACTAATCCCTTGCACAGAAACCACAATGTTGGCTGTTTAATGGCATCTTGCTGTTTGGCCGTCTCATCTAACCCACTTAGGTAACACCAATTTATATAAGCCTGACTGCACATCAATGAACCACAACATCCTCATATCATATCATCGATTCCTCATGTTCGGTAATTTACATAACATTTCGACGCCCTTAAACCTAGTTATTAGCCATTAAACATTTGATGGCGAGGCTGATGTAGTTACCTGCATTTGCATCGCAGTCTCGATTTACTTGATACATTGTTGTGTTGAGATAACCTAATATGGTAATACGGATGGGGATACAACACATTTAGGTGCGAATTGACATATATTTATACATCGGTTGCGAGCCTTGGCATGCTTTGTACGTAAAACTGTTCGATTTAATTTTAAATAGATATCATTGAACTCATGGATCCTTGACGTAGGAAATCATCGAATTATCGTTGGGCAGAAAACCAGGACATTGCTAACATGCTAGTTAATAGCACCACCAGTGTTTCAATCAAACGCGACCAGGTTATGCAATATCACACAATCATCATCGTTTCAGTTAAATGCAAGAAATTACATTAACACAAGATCACAGCCGATGTCTCCTTGACCTGGCATGTGTCACAAAAACTCAAATGTACAATATTGCTGACTGCATGCGGGCTTGAATCACAACAGCAATGGATGCAATAAATAATTCAATTTGGTTCATCAAGTGCTGTCACCATATGACAGCCACTACTCATAGCGTATTAGACCAATGAACCTCTTACATTAAAATATTTTCTCATCAATGATAAGGCGCCTGTCGTCAAGACTGTTGGCCCATATGTCAGTCAAGAATTTGAAGCATCTGACGGAGGCCATTGTCCAGTCGTGGTAATATTAACATTGCTCATAGCATCGCGGACATTTAATTGCAGTGTATCATGAATGGCACGCTCACGTAGAACGTATCATCTTACGAGGATATACGCTTAGGCTGTTTCAAACTGATGGGAATTGTTATGCAATAAATACTATACACTTCAAATGCGTGATTGTATCTGTATGTTACTTAATTATGGGTCGTGAATCATAAAATACCTGTTTGACTCGTTCACAGAGCCGATTCTTCTGTCCCCACAGTATCAAACCGCCACATCAACGTCCTCCTCGATCGTACTATACGGAACTCGTAATTAACGGAATATGGCGTTTCAAGCGACATATGAAAGGTAGTGAACGGTCCAACATAACATTTTTTTGATTTGACAACTTTCATTAATACTATTTGCAGCAAAGCGTGGTTTGCAATTATAGCCTCAAGCATTGTTGATGATGCTTCGAGTCATCTACAGTATAACCACGATGGAACACGAAATTATGCACATCAGAACAGCCAATACAAACAATATACGCTATAATTCTTCCTTTTGAGGAATGAGCTGTATATCACATTGTGCGGTTTTTGTATCACACAGAGCTGAACAAAAATCTACTTGCTTTGTACAGACGTGCCGTAACATGTGTTGGTCACACGCTGATGAGGTAGCGAGAGTGAGAAAATATAGCGTGTATTCGTATGCAGCTGTCATTGATCATTGTATTTACATTGGTTCCTGCTGAAAAAGCAACGCTGATCAATAAGGCCGCATTAACTTATTTGCATTTGGGCTTTTCGCGTCCAACTTAATCTAAAATTCATGCTGGCAATTGGGATAGAATATGCAATGCTTAACTGCACTGTGTAGTACCATATGCGTTTGAAACGTTCTAGGGTCAATATTATGGGATAAAGTTGTTTTGAGGAATGTGGGCATTCGCAAAAACCACCATTTATAATTACAAACCGTGAAGGATGTGTTGGCCAGCTCAGGCAATTATTATCTCGCTTGAACGAGATCATCTACTCTTAACGGAAGATATGTATTATATAAATACCACATATATTGATGATTCAGTTTTGAAAAGTAAAATCTAAGACAAATGTGGCCTCGTAATCAACTTTATGGTCTGTGCTCTGACTGCTCTTTGTTAACAAGTTCGCCCTCGGTAATTGTGGCTCGGGTTGCAGGCTATAACCTCGAAACATTGTCATATACGTCACGGGACCGACCGGAGCAGCTTCCATATGCCTGTTACACTATTTATCGCTTTGAAATACTCATCAATGAATCATTATTCTCCAAAGCCAAAATTGCTCATATATATTATGACAATTGGCATGGTATATAACGTTATTTGGACGTTATCGGACGATAAAAGAGATGGCGTACTGTCATTGGGGTTTATGTGCAAAGAAAGTGTAAAGAATTAAAATCGCTTGTATTTTGTTTATGCCGGCAAAGAGAGCAAACAATGAAAGACCGCATCGACCAACACATTATTAGATCGCTATAGACGGAATACAGACCATTGCAAAGTTGTGCATTCCTGCGAGCCAACCAATATAGACAGCCAATCTAACATAAGGTAGATTCTACATTACGACACTATCTCTTTATCATGACAGCTCGAGCAACGGGCGTTTCCAAGCAGTTTAGGAAATATAGCTTGTCCGAAATGCATGTTATGTTATAATGCATTACCTGTTGCCGCTTGCAAATGCTAACTTTGCATGAGAACATTAGAGCATTATAAGTCCGAGACACACAGGTGAATTTGCTGTGGAACGAACATTGAGTGATTCAGCATCTTACATCATCAGTGGTATTGACATGGTCTAGTATATTGGACGTACTAATTATCCAATTTAAGATAAACCTGACGAGTAAAAAATAAACCAAACTTAAAATAAGGCAAAACTCTGGTTTAGTGTTTGTTTTGGATGGGTTGGTGATATGCGATCAGTTGCGAATACACCAATACACGTAGCAGCTCCATGTAGCGGGTCAAGTTTATGAACAAGAATCAGGAAGTAATTGAATATGCAATATGTACATTTATGCCAAGGTTAAATACGAGATAGACGTGCCAACACCCTGAATAAACTGATGTATAGGCCGCAATTACCCTCCTTAATAACCGTTAGTAGTTTTCAAAAATATCGACAGGCAACGAGGGAAGCGAAATGAATGGCCAATTCTCCTCGCTGTTGACCCCCAAAAACAAGTCCATATATCATATTTACGGGATGATAACCTATACGGTATTGGAATAGTTGAACATGAACAGCATTTAAATATTGTACAAGCACAGTGCGTTGTCAATTTAGACCAATGGTGTTAGATATTGGATATGATTGAACATTAGGCCTAACGGATTAGTATAATTGGATACTTGTCCTTATAATAGTTTATTCTGGTTGGGCGAAGTACTATATGGTACCTTATTTTCTTCGATGTCCACTTTATCGACGAATATTATTTTCAAGCATGGACGCACGTTGAATCAACGGTAATTCTACAGCCCTATTTCGAACCGCCAGCAATAATTGCCATTTGAATTTTTATGCAATGTTACCCTATCCGATGGCAGCCGATTATTGTGATCAGATTTGCAATGTGGCTATGAAATATTTCAACGAACCAAACCAGGTAAGGTTAATTTTATCAACAACGAAACAAAAAAGCGTGGAAACAGATTGTGGAATTTTACATCAGTGTTATTTTTCAAAAAACACATTGCCAATGCCAAAAGATCATCACAGATGCTTAGCTCACCAATCCGTATTACGTTTAGGGTAAATGTTCAAATCAAGGTAAGAGACACTGCAGAAACTAGACTGGACTACTTGATGTCACAGAAGTGCAAGAACGCCATTCAAACTTTGAGCTATTTCAACTTGTCTAATCAGTTTTCATCGTCATGTCTGCATTCGTCCCCAAAGCAGGTATTCCCCCGAGATTATAAATGTAACCCGATTCTGTTGCGTTCATAATAAGGGTAAGAGCCGCAGCGGCCATTTGTTATTGTGGATTCTGGAAACAAAGTTGTAGTGGAGTAAAATGATGATATCGACGAAAATGCACGTGTGAATATGCAATGACAGTGCCATAATACAAATCGAGCCGTATTGTTCATCCAACGAGGTCGTTGAAGATATAGGTCTTGAAAAAGTACGAGATGTGCAAAACCTATAACAGCATCTAGACAATTAAAGAGATTATCTTGAGCATTATGATATAGCGTCATGACGGAGCGTATATCCATAGATTTCTCATTTGCATGAAAACAACGTGGAAATAACAACAAATATGAAACTTTGCCCGGTCTACCGAATACCGAATATAATATCGCATAACTAATAACATCCTCCATCAAGTACTAATCCCTTGCACAGAAACCACAATGTTGGCTGTTTAATGGCATCTTGCTGTTTGGCCGTCTCATCTAACCCACTTAGGTAACACCAATTTATATAAGCCTGACTGCACATCAATGAACCACAACATCCTCATATCATATCATCGATTCCTCATGTTCGGTAATTTACATAACATTTCGACGCCCTTAAACCTAGTTATTAGCCATTAAACATTTGATGGCGAGGCTGATGTAGTTACCTGCATTTGCATCGCAGTCTCGATTTACTTGATACATTGTTGTGTTGAGATAACCTAATATGGTAATACGGATGGGGATACAACACATTTAGGTGCGAATTGACATATATTTATACATCGGTTGCGAGCCTTGGCATGCTTTGTACGTAAAACTGTTCGATTTAATTTTAAATAGATATCATTGAACTCATGGATCCTTGACGTAGGAAATCATCGAATTATCGTTGGGCAGAAAACCAGGACATTGCTAACATGCTAGTTAATAGCACCACCAGTGTTTCAATCAAACGCGACCAGGTTATGCAATATCACACAATCATCATCGTTTCAGTTAAATACAAGAAATTACATTAACACAAGATCACAGCCGATGTCTCCTTGACCTGGCATGTGTCACAAAAACTCAAATGTACAATATTGCTGACTGCATGCGGGCTTGAATCACAACAGCAATGGATGCAATAAATAATTCAATTTGGTTCATCAAGTGCTGTCACCATATGACAGCCACTACTCATAGCGTATTAGACCAATGAACCTCTTACATTAAAATATTTTCTCATCAATGATAAGGCGCCTGTCGTCAAGACTGTTGGCCCATATGTCAGTCAAGAATTTGAAGCATCTGACGGAGGCCATTGTCCAGTCGTGGTAATATTAACATTGCTCATAGCATCGCGGACATTTAATTGCAGTGTATCATGAATGGCACGCTCACGTAGAACGTATCATCTTACGAGGATATACGCTTAGGCTGTTTCAAACTGATGGGAATTGTTATGCAATAAATACTATACACTTCAAATGCGTGATTGTATCTGTATGTTACTTAATTATGGGTCGTGAATCATAAAATACCTGTTTGACTCGTTCACAGAGCCGATTCTTCTGTCCCCACAGTATCAAACCGCCACATCAACGTCCTCCTCGATACCTTCGCTATACTGTATGGCGCAGACGATTAGTATAGATCATTTGTTTGGTATAATCTATAGATGTGTGTTGTTGTTGGGGACTATTAATTTTGTCACTGGGGTACAATAATATTTGTCAGATGCCACACGCATGAACTCGCATTATGCTGTTGCTGTATCTGAGCATGCATATGATAACATTGTCCAAAATGCAGATCTACGATGATGATTTAGCAATTCTATAATTCTCGTTCACCTGAGCCCCACTCGTTCCCGCAAATGAACTGTTGACCTTTATGATCTGGACAATTGCTTTGAGTGAATGCATGTGCTGTCTGTTTGAGCTATCGATGTAGGGGTGGGAATGAGTCGAGTGGTGGTGGATAGGTGTGCAGCTGCATGCGTTGCGATTTTTCAATTCGAACGATTGGCATAATAGTTCTTCATTTCTAAACTTCAAAAAATCTGGCATGAAGTGGAACGTTGTCGTTGCATCATTGGCAATTGTCCAAATGATCAACGCGCAAGATCGAGATGACTATTGAATTGTTACTTGTTAAACGCCGAATATTGTGGCTCAAAATTGCCAATGTGGTGCTATAACTGTAACATCTTTATACTAAACGTGGCGTCATATATATTCTGATCGCAATTCAGGTTTCAATTGCGAAATCTACCTCTTGGGTTTGTCTTACTAAGTCCCTGATCATGACTTTGTTCCACTCATTCATTCAACCGTAAGAACTTACATAAAACGCAATGCAAACCATGCAGTATTTTTATTATCTGAACGGTATGCTGAATAAAAGTAATTTAAGTTATTCGGTAGTAGGAAACATATTGACTGTTACTGAAATATGGTTTATCGGCGAAAATATGCTCTGCGCCTCAAACGATTTCAATCATCCTGATGAAAAACATCGAAGATATATTAGTCAACCTACAGATGAATCATTGGTGAAGATGCATCTCATAATGTGATGATATATCTTCATTACTTGGCATTAGTGCTTATTCTAAAGCTAGCAACAAATAGTGAAAATATGATATGCTTGTGAAAACAAGCCACATAGATATTGCCAAATATAAAACCCTGATTTGGGGAAAACACTAAATTGGGGTGGCCTGGTCTTATCAACATATCGGTCTCAGATTCCAAGGTTTTTTTGTCTTCCGGTTATGTTGAGCTTTTTCAAAATTAGAAAACATCCTTAAGGACACTACGGTAATATATCTGAAACGAATTTCCCGATGACACGAATTGTACGACATCAACAGGCCTGACCGACCCACATATTTTCAATTTGACGAAAACATGCCACATTATCACTGGTCTTTCTGATAGCAATACGAGAGGGAATATTGCAAAGTTTGGCTCAAACAACGAGCACCGACAATAGTCGAGCTGTCTGCCGAAATTACTTTATGGTGTAAAATCGCTAATAAGACAACAGTGTCAAATGGTGCGTGCGTGTAGCATACAAATACTCCAGGAATAATTGGTAATAGTTGTCACGCTTTGAGATTTATATGCAGTCCATTCAAAGGGTACCTGCAATATTTACGTCGCATGCAAACACCCAACAGGTCCGTCATTTAGGACGTTGTCGTTCATGTGATGAATACATAGCATGGGTAACTCAATGCGGCGCATTATCCTTTTCCAACCGGTCGGTATTTATACATAATCACTGAATCAGTACGATAATTATTTATCTTCTGACTCAATATCTTTTCATCCATGTTTAGTTAGGTAATTATTGAACCGTCCTTTTCATACATAACTGCACACAGCAATATCCGATGAATATTAGCGTGATGACGATGACTTAATACAAGTGGCAACGTGTGTCGCCGGCAGTTGTGTGGCATATATGTATTTGAAGGCAAGGTTGTTGCCTTCGCGTACAGCATAATAGTAAAGACACTATGAAGCTTAGCATGTTATTAGCTGTTGCAGAATACGTCCTCCTACAAACCTCTCAGGGACTCGATTTGTTAGCCTTTTAAGAAAACGAACCATACATTATGATCTTGCACCACATGTTGATTTTGTTACATATTGAATTACGCATGCTGATAAGAGCAGGGTTCTATGTCTATATGCTGTGGACTGTGACCAGGAGCACACTGATTACAACTAGATATTACACAATGTAAACGAACCGTAACGTCCGCTATATATATCCATCCCAATTCATTACAAAAAATTACAATCAATACCGAAGCGGCTAATGTCGATCGACAATTCTACAGAACAATATTTAATGACATTAATCATATAAAACATCTGCCTGCTGAGTACCAGAATAGATACATTTCGTCTGAAACTGATACAAACCCACATTTTTTGCCCAACATTGTTTTGTTTTCGCAGATTTTCTCGCAATGCATCTTGGTGATCGCGTTCACTTGAAATGGACCGTAGAATGAATTTTGACTAAAGATACGTAAATCATCTGGGCATAAAAAGATGGGAACTGAAGCCGGGTTTTATCAATAAGAACCACAGATAATGCAGAGATCTCGGTACCACTTTTTGAGCGAAAGTGTATTCCAAACATTAGCGCCATAATGATGTTTGTGGCCGAGCATACAAGCGAGTTCTTGCACTGCGACTAAGGCATTACAGCTAAGCATCTGAGGCTCTTGAGGATAAACCTTTTGCTGTTGGAAATATAATTTTGAGCACCAGCGACCACTTCGCTTTCAAGAGACATTTGCGAATTATTTGTCTAGCTTCACCTCCCAACAAATGAGCTGATTGTCATTATGCGGGTGCTACATCGCAAAGAAGTGTGTGAAGATATTTTATCTCCATGATGATAA
>CM067346.1:13223109-13273109 GCA_034190875.2 Urechis unicinctus
TATATATATATATATATATATACATATATATATATATATATATACCTATATATATATCTCCTATCTATATATATCTATCTATATCTCTCTATATATATCTATATATATCTATATATATATCTATATATATATATATATATATATATAGTGTGGTTATGCTATTGATGCAATACTTGTAATGATATCTAAGAACAGTATGAAATGACTGCTTAATGAGAATACCTAACCAACATTATGAACAAAGACGAACATCATGCAATAAACGCGCACAGATGTTGTAGTGATTTAAAGGGAACTCTTGTACAGCCAACATTCTTACTCCCTTGTAATAGCGGTTATTTACAGACTTAGTAGATAATCTACTCCATTAGTGCTTACTGGCAATCCCAGAACATACTTTGCGTACAATAAATTAGTCAAGATGAGATTGACAATTGATGTATACGTTACTTTACAAACTTCCAAGGGAATCTATTTGGCCTCTCGCCCGGCTCTACGACCACAAAACAGAGCGAAAATCGGCGGCCGTTCCGCTAGTCGAAGATAACGTATTTAGGAGCACCTCTTTTCTCGAGAGAGACATTGGCGAACTATTCGCACGGAAACGAGTGAAAACGTCTATAAAAGCTGACACCTGCTCTGTTGAAAAAACGAAGATGGATGTGCTTCGCTAGCACACCTCTAAACAAAGGAGCTGATCAACTTTATGCAGAATTTCTTTTCGGACGACATCAATATGGAGGCGGGTGACAATTACGATCGGTGATGTATAGCCTCGTAGCGACAAAGCAACACATCCTAATGAGCATTGCGGCTTGATAGCGTCAAAGCTTCCTGAAAGTTGAAGTGGAGATGTGAAATGTTCTCGCAAATGCATAAGTTTGCTATGTGCTCGACATGTTAAGGTGGTAGGTGGCTTTATTAACCCTACAGATTAGGTGAAAATATACTTAGAATTCAGCAAGAATTATATATATGTATATTTATATACATGTGCATATTTATATATATATATATATATATAAATATGCATATATATATTTATATATATATATATTTTTATGTACATATATATATATGTATATATATATATATATTGATATATATATATAATGATATATATATATTGATGATATATATCTATATATATATATATATATATATATATATATATATATATATATATATATATATATATATATATATATATATATATCGACAGAATCGTAAACACTTGTTTTAGCTTCATCCTATGGTAAATCAGATGCTCATGGTAATGGGCTTACTAGAATCCTATCAAGCAGATTTATGCTATATTATTGCTGAAAGCTATGGTGTTTGCGCAACATTTAACGTACTGTTTCTTGGCAAAATAAGAAAAAAAACATTGGCAAGGAGTCCGTTCATATAGTGCCCTATTGGTGCCAATGATTGAAGAATCTAATTTAAGTTGTTACATATCAAACTACGTGGCTGACGCAAAGATGACTTATACTGCTCGTGTATCATTAATCCTGCTCGCGCTACATATATGCAGTTATGCTCGTACTTACATAATGCCTAAGTCATTGTCTGGTATTGCTGTACAGGCTATAACTGCATGTTGATAAGCTGTTTCACTAAATTGGACATAGTGGTATATACCAGTTTGTTTGATCTTAGTTTGTGTCCCGTTTAAGAATGACATGAGCATGCAGACACAAACACCGACGCACGAAATACACACCTAAATACATACGCACCATGCAATTGCACATAACCGTTTTGTGATCACATAGTTTATTTCATGTTACGAATAAAACTACATGCACAGCGCAATAGTTTCTAAATTATTCATGGGCACTTCGTAATGGTAATTAATTATCCACCGATGATTTGACGGGGCATGACCCCATGCTCCGCCAAATATTGCCTCAAGTGATTATAGACAATAAGGCATATTGATCACTACTCTCGGGTTGTCAAGCTTGTCAATTTTATTGCACGGATGTTTCAATCATCTCGGCAATGTCTGGTCCGAAGTAATGAATAAAATAATGAATCAAGAGCTTTAATCAAGCCTTGGCGGCTGATATTACCATGCCACTGATTTATCTGAATCGCATTTATAATTGCATTATATACTATTCTTCAATTAAATGAAAACGATACTAAAATAAGCAGACACACAAAATTTAGTGCACCATGTCCAAGGTGAATTGACCTTAGGTCAAGTCACAATGTAGAATAAATTAATATAATGCAATCCAGCGAATATTGCAGGAACATAAAAGGAATCTCTAAAATATTTGGGGTCGTATTGAATGTGAACAGCCTGTAGTGACAAAGTAACCGAGGCAAGGAAAGTCGGCAAATCTTTGGGAAAGCCAGATAACCCATACGTTTTTTCTAACCAGTAAACACTTAGGGCTCTCTGCCGAAAGAACGTGAGGATTGATGATTTTATCAAATAGAAGCAAGAATTGCAACCTCTTTCGCCGGAACGAAGGTATGATCCGTGATCAAATTCATATTTCATCTATACAGACTGATTGTTATATGAAGATCAATTTAGTGTATATAATTGTAGCCAGACCGCCACGTACTCTCGTAAAGTGTCTATATCATTTAACGATGCATAACAGATGCATATTCGGATTGCAAAGGATATACAGCTAACCATATAGAGTAATCCCCTCGTATGAGAATCAATGCTGCAGATCAGCGGAAGTCTAATGCCGGATGCCACAAATCGCCCACATGGTGAGCGTTGATAATACTGCTGAGCTTGAATGAGTATCGCAGATTCATGCAGCCAACACCGGTTGAAAATGAGTCATGCCCAAATATAGATCCAACAGCTGTCCGTGATCTTCGAAAAAAATGAAAATATACTTAATTCTATCGCTTATGCAAACTATTAAGTAGCCGTAATATACCGCATATGATTAAGTCGGTCCTTCCTTTATATTACAAAATATCCTCATGGACTTTTTAAATTGAACATTGCTTGTGGCGGCAATAATGGGTTTTTTGGGGGCTTGGTCGCTTGATACGAACTGCTGATATCAGCTCTCATTGGTGGCGCCATTGAAAAAATGTAATTATGCATAACAAAGATTCAAACATGGATGCGTTAACATCATCTGAAAATGAAAGATGAAAAAACAGAATATTTGGTCATTTCGTTGAGACAGATGTCTAACATGTTTACATCCAAATGGTGATGTATCAAAATCCACAAGATAAATCCACCACCTGCAGCTAGAACGTAACATTTGACTCTTTTACATCAATGAAACCGCAGGTCACAGCCATCTGTGAAATAAGATATTTTCTTGACCTATCGTCACGGGAGCAAGTAAAACATGCATTCAAAACATCAAAAATAGATGTAACCAATGCTCCTATCGAAGGCCTTCCTGCATCCCTCGAACATCGACCGAAAAAAATACAAAACATAGTAGCAAGACTAACTACTGGACACTCAAAGTGTGATCACATCACTCCTGTTCTGCCCTCGCTTCATTGGTTGCCAGTGATACATCGAATTAAAATTTTAGATTCTGGTACTTGTCTATAAATCAGTATATAAGATGGCACCAACGTACGTCGACGATCTTATCGCTCCCTATAATTAGCGAAGAGTGCGAAGAAGCGGCAGACTTTTGGTGTTGCTGCCCCATTCTTGTGGAATAACATTTCAAACTCCTTAAGACATACCGACAATCTTAAGTCTTTAAGTCACGATTAAAAACATTTCTTTTCGTCGAATAATTTACGGCTAATGTTTGCACTTAGCACCTTGCACTCAGCGTTTTAGAGCACTTATTGTAGAATTTACGCTATATAAAATGAATTATTATTATTATTTCTGCTTTTGCGGATTGGGTCAGTGGTTTATCAAACATTTTTAACTTCAGCAAATCTGACATTTTATGCGGGCATCAAAAGTGATCGATGAAAATGCTGATTCCTCGCCAATCAAATGAAAGGAGTTATCATATATCATTGGCGCCGAGTAAAGTGCGTTATGTACCGTGCACCAACAAGGATGTTTTGGATACTTTTGCAAATTGCTTTGGCGTAATGGCACACCGTTTTCTACAAAAGTATGTTTAACAACAGGCTTGCACGACGCTCGTCTTTGTTTGACTAATAAAAGTAATACGAGCGGAATTAGGTTGGTGCGTTAAATAGTCAATACGCAATTGTGCATGACGTATAACTTGTGGCTATCAGGACGGGTTCAGGGAACGCAGCAAAACAAAAGATTAAGTCGATCGTTCAAATATTAATTTGAATGATATGAAAAACAGTTTCACTTGTAAACTATCGACTTAACGAAGGCCGCTATGAAATCGATCCGAGGTCGTCACCTAATGGGGACGCCTCCATTATTTAACTAGTGTAATGAGTCGGTGTACTATAAGATTAAACACATGATGAACACACTACCAATACACGTTATTCTTAATCAAGTCAAAGTATTTTAAAGCAAACATCGCGTAGGTCGTGTCCAACATGCATAACTGTATTGAAGGATGCATTTCCGTCTTATGTTTGGGCGTGCTGTTCCAATCACAAATATTAATAATGACTATTATAATTATAACTATTATTTTGAAAACATTCAAATAAGTTATTCGTTAGGAATTAATGATGCGCATATGCTAGGCAATATATTAAAGATTTCAATCATCCACCGGAACTGGGTGGTTAAATAATTGACCTACTATATTGTAAAGTATGAACTAATTAGCATTGGCAAAATTCCTTAACTGTTGATCGACAAAAGTTACTGCCTTCCCCAACAGGATTTTCCATTTTCCATTAAAAATCACCAATGCAGCTGCTTTTGTTGTCACACTTTTTCTTTTCTCACATTTCATTGGACCGAATATACCAGGTCGCGAAACTGCTGCCGCCACTTTTACTTTTAACTGACTGGCCTTTTTTGTATCTATTTGAGGGCGACGATTATTTCACATTCATTCAATCTGTCATGCCGCTTGTTGACGTTATAGAGAAGCGGCATCCGCCTATTTGGTTTAACAAGAACATTATTTTGGCAGGGCCATCAAGGGCCTCATCGCCCCCTTCACCTCGCTATAAATAACTGCACCGTTACCACACTTATTCATTGCATTGTAACAGTTTTGTATTAGACATGTTGACAACTTAAAACACTTTTAAAGGCAAGATACTTCTGCTTTGGGTTATTCGACCCATGGTTTACTTGCGGGCGAATCGTTTCCCACAAACGCATTATTACTGCCTCTCCATATTATGCTGTATTGATGTTGCTTTATTCCCCTTTAAACTTGTCCTTGTGAAAGCTTTGTCGTTCTAATAGCTAGCTTAATGCTCGTTTGCAATGATGTATAGGCTCTAACCATATTTGAACTTAAGCTAATGGCAATGGATGAGGAGCTGCTAATCTAGAGACTTTGTTCCTTTAAATCCAATTTCGGCTACGGTATTACATCAATAGCTACATCTTTAGTTTGAAATCTGCAAAATACTAAATCAAACGAGAAATAGAACAAGCTCACATAGTTGATTATGAGCTGGAATAGGGTCGTTTCTATCGGCTCTGCACGACAGAAAGTGGCAACAACAGTGTGGTGAATATGGAATGAACAAAGGTTACAATGCTATATAGCTCAAAGTTGTGCAGGAGGCGGTATGCACTGAGTACAAGATATCCGTACAGCAAAAGTAATTGATTCTGTTTGGCATATACCCGATATATTATATATTAACGGCTGATTTCACATAATAAGTTCCGCTTTTGCGGTGTTTGCTTTCTTAAACAAAGCTACCAATGCTACACGATTGCAACCACGGGAAAGTAGTATCTGTTTATAACACGCGCAATAGCTCAATGACTAAGTTAAGCTATTCATCACATCCTCATCGCCAACGGTATTGAAACAAAAATTGCATATTAAAGAATGAGCTTTGCAAGAATTGTTCACATAGAGTTCTTTAGTTCTCTCTGGGTCAGCTGGTCCAAAGAATTCATAGGTAATATTAAATATAAATGTCATAAGCACGTCAAGGACATCACAAGGTCATGCTAATAAACGTACGTGTTGTGGTTCTTAAATTGAAATTATTCACAAATATCCAGACAATTTTGGTTCAAAACAACAAATCACATCCATCAATTGTGTTCATTGTATGTTGCATATACTTTGTCTATTAAGCAACGTCTAAAAAAAATATGATGAGGCTTGCAAGAGAATTGTGTCCAAAATTACATATTTTTGCCATTCCCTTAAAAGACATACTAGTCATGAATTCGTTATCAACTTTGTTATATTTGGCATGCCCTTTTCTGATGTATGTGGCTTGCAAGAGCTTGACTGTTAACTGAGATTAATAGTCAATTTAGATTTAATCAAAAAGATTGCAGCAGTTTATTTTTGAACGAAGCGGTTGTCTATTTTTAAAACAAATAGTCCCTGATTCATAGACAACTTGCACCGATTATGATGACAACTGTGTTTTATACATACCTACACATATCCATGCTCTGCATTGACATTAATCAACCCACCTCGTTAGTGTCAAATGAGAAATATATTCAAAGCGTGACGCGTGGCATGTACACAAGTTTATAGTTTATATATAGAACATATTTCACTGATAAGATGTATAAGTGTTATGATATATATTGACATGTAATCAGACAATATATGTCATAGCAATCAGGCTGTGTTGCTTTAAGATATATGCGGAATATATAATTGCTAGATAGGCAGCAACGGTGTATGCCCAAAAACGCACAGTGTTTTTTCAAGCAATGTGTATCATATATTATTACTGTGTTGTGTGTCTTGGTGAACTTTGGCATTGTCTATTGCGCGTCAGGCTCTTCGCAGCAGCAAATATATAAGGCGATCCAACACGTTTGGGAGTGATTAAGCCAATGTAGCTCTTGTTGAACATTTAGTCTTAATAAATTAATTCCCTTGACTGTCGGCAATGGTTTACCTGAGCAAGATGCGTCTAGAATTCGATCCGAGTATGGCTGATGCCTTATCTAAATCAAGTCAGACATGGCAGTTATCGCGTTGAAGTTTTGTGTTCTGGCTAATGATCCAACTGAAGTTTTATATGCTACAAATATAATTCATCTAAAGCAATGAAGCATTGGACGTTGAAGACACAGTTTGGGATATTTAGATGATTTATTTATATGCCATGGTTTATGATAAACACTAGTACGAAGAAAATGTTGTACACAAATATATTAAATGAAATAGCGACAACGGTTGTTCAACCTCCAATTACGCGAACGATTCTCATGATCGACCAATGAAAGTCACCATATCTCAATTAATCGTATTTGCTTTTGCATAAGTGCTACAACATGAATTGAACAATGTATGGAAACAAAACTGCTATTTAAATGTATGTAAAGCGTAAAATAGAGCCTACGCCAACATGCTGGAGTATACACCTAGAAAAATATGGAACATTGCCGGCATCACCCTCTATTTTAGTAATTATCAATGTTCTAACCCATTTATGCTGTTTTGCTATAAAGTATTGGCACAGTTTTACATAGATTATGATCTAAAGTCCACTTGACCCTTGCCTGCTGCATTCTAAACTTCATGGCACCATCTGCTTGTTGCTCTTCTGAACCATTCGATATCGGAGGGTTAACAGATGCAATTAACTCTTCGTGATACTAGAAAAGTTTTAATAAAGGTGACTGCAGATAACCACCGTGCTGGACACTGGCTCTCTTAGTGATGTGAACTCGAATGACATTATCACTGATAGGATCTTTTCAACGATCGAACGATGGCAATAAATACGTCAGCTGCCGCAGTTGGATATCTTCATACCTGTGACTACCCAGCATGCTAGTTGACTGCCCTGCCCGTTATTGGCCGGCCGATGAAGGCAAAGATAGGCTTATGCATTTATCTCTACTAATTAGTTACCTGTACATAATTAACGTGGCTTGTATAAAAAAACAGGTATGTAATCAACTTCCCACTGACTTTTGTAACAAGGATCATGATGGTTTTAGATAGCTGTTTATTTAGTACGAATTGATAGGATCTTTTCAACGTAATAAGACAATCGAACGGTGGCAATAAATAAGTCAGCTACCGCAGTTGGATATCTTCATACCTGAGACTACCCAGCATGCTAATTGACTGCCCAGGCCCGTTATTGGCCAGCCGATTAAGGCAAAGATAGGCTAATGCATTTATCCCCACTAATTAGTTACCTGTACATAATTAACGAGGATTATAATGGTTTCAGATAGACGGTACGAATTTGGTCAGAGCTCTCTTGCCGGAGAATTGTCGATGATTATCCAACGTACCCGTTTTATAGACATTAATATTTGTAAGGAAATACCACAATAATTAAATTAATTGTTGAAACTATTTCTTATTTGAATCTATAAAAATATAACATTTGAATCATATCAGTCTTGATATCAATATTATGGTGAAGGTGCCGCTAGTATTGACAATTGCCAGAAATGTATGGGCTGAAACATTTTATTTATCCCAATTAAAAAACTTAAGTGGTAATGTGTTTCGTCCCTTTGTTCGTAGATTTGTTTCGGAGCTCCCCACGTTGATATATCTGAGGGTCCATTCCTAGTTATTAGATCAAATGTGTTGATATAAACAGAATTTAAAAAAATAGAGGACAGACAAATGCTTCTGCTGCAACAAAATGCCAGCCAGTCGGAGTATATATTTACTCAAATCCAGCCGCAGTTTGATATCTAATTGATAAGTGTGCAGTCAGATTTCACTAATATTTCGTCAAGAGTTGCTTAACACATTCTGGAATATATTTTATTCTTTTGATTTTTGTAATCAAGGTATTCGGTTATTCTGCTTCGGATGTTAAAGATATTTATCTGATTGTGATTGTCGTGGCGCTGTGTATTTTTTTCCATCGCTTTGTCAGTTTAAGGCAGACCCTAATTTTAAGGCTCGAGTACAGCGAACTACACAAGGAATAATGGCTAAGCAGCAGATACAGGGTTATTATTGCACAATGCAACCGGTACTATGCAGACGTCTGTTCAAATCAACAACAACATCGGGTGAAGAAAAACCTGTTTTTCAGGTTCAAATGAAAAGCTTTGTTTTAGTTACTTGACTTTTGCCTCGACATTTTAGAGCAATTGGCATTGTGGGTAGAATGATATCTTCGTTGTTCTCCCTTTGTTGGGGTAAAATGTTGTCATAAGCCATGTTATGCAAGGTAAGCCACTATCACGAGATCACCAAAAATCCCCAAAGTGAGTGAAAATACCTATATATTGTTTGCGTGCTATCCCGTGTTGTTTATAACGGCCAGCTCATCCTCCTGTGGGGTAGTATCTTCATTTGAGACAGTCAATCGCCCCAACGATTCCCCGGAAGCCGGTAACCTCTTTCGCTCTTGATTAAGTAATTATGAGATAATAGTTTATTGTTGAAACTTTGCCTGCGGCTCATTAGGGATGGCTTGATACCTCTGAGTAGCGTGTAAAGAATCGTCACGATAATCTCTTGAATCACCAGTCTTGATAGACTACAATGAACAAATTGGGGTCGGAGTGGTAGAATCATTAATGTTACATACGTATTTACGAGAGCTTCAGGATACGAGCTTTCAGTGAAATGCAACTATTTAATTGTCGAAATGTAATTTACAAGCACGAAATGGAGGAAATTTAAGATGTAAACATTTATTAGATCTTAAATGAGGAAAGCTCTCACAGATGTTAGCACAATGATAGGTTCGAGCGGTGCTTGTTGGTACTAGTTATCAGTGAAACGATCCCCCACTAAATACGCCTCGGTTGTTAGTGTGTCCGTCAAATATGGCATTGAGTAATATCTCATGTTAATGATCCAAACTGGATGATCTTTTATTTATTCATGTCAATTATATTATACAAGAACAGTAACACAAATTTCATAACATTATGTCTTTGCATTGGTATCCTCTTGCATGTGGCCATAACGATTGCGATGCATATCTGCTACAACGTGGTAGCTTAAACATTTCGATTTTGCCGAATTCCCTGACTATGACCTTTGTATAGTATATAGGGTCCTAATAAGATACTGACTGTGCTCAGTTATATAGTTCTTTCTGCCTGCTTTATGATAATGTCTATGATAATTGGGAAGAGAGTTTGTTGACGGCCGGCCAGTACATGCTTGAATCTCCCATATGGGGGCTGTATACCATTACCAATGGAAAGTATCTGATTAATGCCAGTGCGCTGATTGTGTCCTGTTGGATTGGAATAATGTCATTAGTGAAATTGAACACCTTATCGGCATTTGTGATATATTGAAAGATGTTGTGCGTCTTCGAGCAGTATGTTGTAGAGCCTTACTTTATCATTTAATCTAAATTTAAACTAAGCACATCTGTATGATTAGTTCTGTATTATAAAGCTGAAATACAGAGCACGCATTTAGGACATATTTGTAAGTGGTTCATTACTCATTGCCCAGTGCGGGCTTAGTTAGATTGCACAATGCAATTACATTATCGCCCATGTGTAAGGCATATTTTTTCGACTACAAAATATGGTTCCCTAAGGATTAATATCTGCATCAGAGCATATCTGAGTGACTGGCGCAGTTCTCCTAAATCACACAAGGACCGGGTTGCCCTTTGCTTGTAAATTTGCCTGTTATTCTTGTCCAGAATATAGACAAACCCTCATATAAATACACAATATCTGCTTGACAAGCATGCTACAAGGCGCAAGGCGTTTGTCGGGCAGTACAATCGTGCTCTGTCACTTTCTTTATAAACAAATATATTTCCTCTACGAAGTTTTATTGCTTACTTGTGGTCAATAATAATGTCTGCTATTGATACATGCTTCAATCGTGGATTCCAAAAGTTGAACATGTCACAGTCAATGGGGCGCTGGTAGTTGATTTTGACACAAGCGTGCCCAAAATAATTAACTTAATGATGAAAATAGAGCAAATGTCACCAGACATGAAAGCACGTCTAAAGTTGCCGACCATAGATTGATAAACATAGGTAACGTAACATTGCTAAAGCAAAGGAAATATTTATCTAGCCGACGTCTACATCATTGCGAGCAATAGTTAAATAACTAAGTATTAAAGTACAAAATGAACTATTGGACGTATTTTTCAAGTGATTCTAAAATTAACCTATCGGAGCTAGTTGCACTGTCGAAATAGTGTCATTCAATAAACCGTGTGTAGTGAGTATCCAATTCTCTTATAAGGTCTCCCCCTTATATGAGTTGTTGGTATCCTTATTATGAAGAACCTTTGCACTAGTAATAAGCGATCGACCGGATTTTGCATCATGTTTTACAGCATATTTGCAAAATAGCACAAGATCTCATATTATATAATCGCGCTTGCAATTATATCGATTGGTCCAAACGAATTCCCGTTAACTTATATCAGATAGTATTAGAATTTGCATTGCAGTCAGTCATTCCAGGTAAAGATTGGTGCAGAGATTAAGACACTTCGAGCTGGAGCAATAGTTTTTCTCATTTTGCGATCAGCAGCATTATCAATACAGCAAGTTTAGTATACATAATACGATTGATAAAAATATGTCAACTTCGAACGGTCTGCTTACTGTTTGAAACGGCACAACATATCCTTCCCATGCCCAAGCTTAGCACACAGCCTCAGGTTGTTTGGTCGATGTGCAGTAGCAGGTAGGAACAACTTGATTAAAAATTTATAGCCCATTGTTATGCTTGCCAGATTTTCATTTTCGCTTAATTCATTTCGAGATCCTCCTTTGAAAAGCGTATTCATTTGCGCCTCTGTCCATAAGAGTGCGTAAGAAAAATCAAAGTAAATGTCATACACTGATGCATTCGAGACCAACGCTACATTCACAGCGTCAGTGTTCACGCTAATTCAAAAACCAACAGTAATCTTACCCAGGACATTAAAGGTACACATAACGCAGCTCGAACTAAGAGCAACATATTACATTACTCGCCCACTACTACTGTCACGTATCCTGTAGAAATGTCCCAAATTATGACAGATGAATCATAACAACAATAATTTGTGTACCCAGCTACGTATGGAACTGATTGCATTAGCATATCTATTGGCTCCTCATCTTGCTAGCCGGCATATGGTCATCATTACTGTGAGGCTTGCCGTGGTGAAATAAATCTCATAACCTTTCTTACAAGAAAAAGCTCGTAATGAATGCAACAAAAAGTTTAATCGCGACCTGTATGCAGAACTGCTGCTTATATTCCTATCTAAAAATCATAATAATTAATCCAATATATTTTGTTGTTCACGTGACGTCAGTCTATACTCACATATATTGTGATGTGCTGTGACAAGACAACATCTGACGAGAAGCTAGTTCTCGTAACACAATTACCCGAATCCTGGAGGTCACAACTAGGACGGTATTCTTAAGCCAATCCAATCAATGTTCTATGATATGGTTTTACTTATTATAAGTCGCCATCAAATGATGGATCTGGTACCATAGACCACTGATTGGACACTGATGAATAATCTACTTCATAACAATTTATAATGCATACTAGCTTGATTATGGCTACCTTAGCGCTTGCCCACAATCCCCCAACAGTTTTAATGAACGGCAAAGTGTCATTCCATCAGGATGCAGTATGGCAGTAAGTCGAGAAAAGAGGCCATCGCCTGAGCCTGGATGACTAATAATCCGAATACATAAGATTAATAAATAGAGACATTCTTTAGTGTGCAGTAAAACTTGCAAATAAGCTGTCATTGACCCAGATGCTTCACATAATGATTTGTCACTTGCATGCAATATGCGTAGTGGAGAGCCAGAAGAGGGGTGGATTCGACGCCTGTTTATTCAAAGTCTAATTTATCCCAAAAAATATAGCCAACTATCTAAGTCACAATAGACTTGTACTTGACTAGCAATATAACGACTGATACGGGTTAATATTCTACTTTAGGACGAGACAAATATGAAGACATCACATAAAGGTTTACATAACTTAACTCACACACCCACGATCCTAATTAGCTAATTTCACTGGCAGACTCGCCATAGTTGCGCATGTAAAGTATATTTACGAGGACTCGCTCAAGGCAGTATTACTTCGCGCAAATGGAACGCCGAAGTTATATGGCTAGTCGGGGCATATGCTTAATTAAACGTTGCATGCGCCTCGAAAGTCTTAAGTGTGCGTACACATTCACTATGGCTATAACCTGTTCATTTACAATGATTCTGGCATATATCGCGAGCTAAGTTGCAGAAATTACAGCCTGGTCACTACACCAGACTAATCGGTTTGATTAAATTGTCACGACACTCTCGTCTGCGAAACTTGTTGCATGTTTTGTCGTATTGTATGGATTCGTTGACCAGATGGCAACATGACAAAACTATTTCGGCTTACCACGATACAGGCATGTGGATCGAGATAGACGCAAACATTATCGGCACATACCCCGCTACACCCATGCCTCATGAAATAGTATCAAATATACTCCTGCAGCAAACTGACCTTTTTTGGGCAAGGTATAAATGATGTAAATGCCGGTCACCAAGCAATTATAACCGATAGGCTTTGGTCACGTTTTACATAATTCATAACCATTAATAATCCGCTTAAACAAAAACATCAATGATCCAGCACCAAAAATTTATGTATCAATTTATGTCTAGGGCATTTACTTACTAAGAAAATATATTTAATATCTTATCTAGGATTGTACAAAGGCACAAAGTGTGTTTTTTATTCGCCACCGTATTATTTTCAAATGAGCCAGACTCTCAGCCTACATGCTGCGTTATTCAATCGTCATGTCGCTGAAACTGATTGTAGAGAAAGTCACTCAATGGAATCATGTGGCACTCCAATTTAATGGTTATGGCGTGATATTTCGCGGGAAAATGAAACAAAACCTTGACTAAAAGGAATAAAAGGTGCAAATATCCCCTCTCGTTCGACCAGTACCCACACGTTATGCTAATAATCAGCCTCAGGTGGTATGGACGAAGTGAACGTTATTATATTAAAGTTGATTCATTTAAAAATGTATTGTGTTTTCCTCTTTCCTTATTATATTTCCTAAGAACAATCATAGTGTATGTCCTGCACTGATACAAAACCAACGCGACTTTCATAACAGTGATACATCAGCGAAGCAATTATAAGGTTAACAATATGTTAGTATACACGTAAATTTAACTGACACGCACCCTGTGTAATATTTTGTCGGTTTTACAATATCAACAACTATTGTATCACCATAGATGTATGTTCTAGCGTCAATTAGCATATCTATTGGTTTCCCATCGTACCGGGTAGTAATAGTATGATGATGCATAACACCGGCTGACTAACTCACAATGAATGCTGTTTGTAAGCGCATCATTACTCCACCATTGCAAAAAATAACGCTTATATTAAGGTCGCATGGCGTTGCACAGGAAAAGCTTGAATGAAAAACTCGTTATGTATGCTTGCTGTGTATTGCATATAAACTCAGCATCTGCTCTTCAATGAAGGTAAACAGAGCCAACCTAAGCGGCATATATATGTCTATCGACGTAGTTGTTACTCGCATTTGCACTAACTGAATCGTTTTATTAAGTTGAATATAGCAATTCTCGTGAATATGAGACAATGGATGCATCTTTAGACCGGAACACATGCATTATGTCTTTACCACGTGATTACATGTTGCGCATATTTACATGTTAATCATGATGAAAACACATAAGCATTCATGGAAAACAACTCAATACCAGCTCAACTTAATAAACGCTTGCAGAATATTCGTCACTGAAAATAACGGAGCTGGCAAGATGCATTCCCGGAATAATGTTATAACAACAACCATAATATTGTGTGTAGTGAGTGTCCAGATCCCAAATAAGGGTTACGCATTATACAATATGGTTCAATATGACGAACAATAAGTGAGATAAACATGAGAACCGTTTATATGTAATTCCCTTTTTCGGTGGTAGTAGTAATGTGTCTGAATGTTAAATCCTTGCTCAGTTTGACTGAAGGCCATGAAATTTAGTAAATACAAGCGGGAATCACAGTCATACCGCCTCACCAGTCGTCGTTATCAGAGTGTCACATAGCACGGAGATTCTGTAAATGAAAAACAACAATGGTGTTTGTATAATCTATAAAGTATTAAGATAATTAACATGAGCTACAACAAGTTTGTTACCCAATGAGGTGAGTTATTGCGGTCTGCACTACGTAAATTGCTTAAGACTCAGAGATAGTTAGTTGGCCATGTGAGAAGAATTCCGCTAGTTGATCCAGTTTGCTGCAGCTGTTGTATTGTTGCAGGAAGAAAGTTTTGTATAAAATACCTTTGCTTTACATTCAACTTTCATCTGCCGTGCAGACGACAAACAAGAACATATGTTGTCATTAACGGGTGGCTTACAGGCGCCTTCCGTGCTAGTACCGAGGATTTAGGATGATTATGAAGGAATAAATAACTGGTAATACAGTTTGCTGCATATCTCCTAAATGATAACATCCACTAGTCTCATTTCAAATAAGTTGAACTTTGAGTGATATAGAACTGTGTTTGACAATGACTGTGATAACACTAAGTCTCAAGGTGTTCTAACGCTGCACAAACGTAATTAATCAACAAAGTTTTCAGTTTCATCATGGAAAAAAGTTCATAAACTTCACATGGTTACATTAGTACTTCAACTTAGATACGTATTTTAGGGGTCTCAGTCAGCAAACTTAATGCAAAAAACTGCCTCTGCTGAATAGCAGAGTATTTTACCGAGCGGTATGGAAACCAATTGATCATTATCACGCCACCAATGGCAGAACCAATGATTTTAGAATATCATAACTTTTCTTGAATGGGTCAGGATCATGGCCCGGACAAGTCGCCCTGCTGCCTGCAGGGTGGCACTAGAGCTGGTTTAATTAGTCACCACAAAGCAACAGTTGTATATGTTTCGCAGTCGGAAATTGCGTATTACTCACACACTAACAATATTGCATTCAACTATTTTTTAGAGAGCTGAAGCAAATATAAAAGCGGAGTTATATCTGAGAAAGGAACGGGGAGTAAGCAAGATTTTAAGACACACGAACACCATTTAAAGCAGCATGTTTTCCCTTTCGTCACGGAGAAAATACAATCACAAGGGTTAAAGAGCCAGTCAAAACTAGATGACCCTCAAGTTCGCGTTGAGAAGCGTACTTGGTACGCATAGTTTATACAATGTAAGTATGTCGCCACGAAATATTGCATATATTGACCTGATTGAAATGTACTGCTTAAGCCTAAAGTATAGGCATTTGCAAAACGTCAAGTTTCAATCCAAATATGTTATACTCAGTGGAAATGGTCGACCAGTTTTCCAATTTCATGGAATGTCCTAAACACATTATCATGCATTACATCTATGTTGGCAATGCAAATTGTCCGCAACATGCTGACAAGGCTAATTGACCAGAGGCCAACCGTGGTCGTGTATTTTCATTAATGCTGATCAGTACTTAGAATGAAAGAATACCAACTTTGTGTCTTCTCATGTCGCAAAATTGTCAATACAACTGTTACAACACATTGGGCTGAGCACCAATAAGTACCGATTACCGTTCATCTTAATGGTGGCAATGCCATATATCTTTGTTGTATACTGCCTTAGAATCGGGTTGTGGTCGTCATGCCATGCATATCGTTAAGGAGTTTCGGCAAAGTATAAGCCCTTAATTTGTAAGTAATTATTGCCTAAATATCCGCTAAGTAATAACACGTCATTTGCCATCGGTGTGCCTGGTAATGTCAAAGCCTTTGCGGCCCATTAATATGCTTATACATACCGAAATACTAGACTCTCGATTCAGGCGTTGCCGTTTTAGAGCTATGTACAATAAGCAAAGCTTCTAGTGTGCACATTTGTTCTAGCATATAAACATGTTTTGAATTGTCTAAGTCGGGATAATTATCATACAAGACCTACACTGGTACATTGCGGATCGCATCGGTCTGCTTAAAATAAGTAATACTTACAATCAAGCCGAACACAAACCTAAAAGGTCCCAAGCGTAAACATGTTCGAATATCTGGTTTAACGGAAACTATTCTGCCTACCAAAGAGCACAAACATTAGTTTTTGGTTAATGAGAATATGTCAGATATCACCGAATTCAACTTAGTTTATTAATTGGCATATGTCAATATGTTTATATTTGAGTCGAAAAGCATTCATAATTAGCTGATATTCATTGCAAAAGATTGACATATGCTCTATTGCATCACGTAACATTCAGACGTATTATAAGTTAAACCTTTTGTTAAGAGACATCATATCTGCAAGTACCGTAATCGAAATTTCTTGAAAAAAAAGCATGTGAACCGTGTTCTGCTACTTAGGTATGTTCACTATTTGTTTATTTACGCAGAGCAGCTGTCGTTGATATAAAAGAATGATGAACTATATGTTTCAGCACAACCCGAAACTGGTAATCATGGCACTAACTCCGGATTGGGTATACTATACTGCACAAAAACCCTACCGACAGCACATATGAGGTTTGATATATAATGACTTCACGATTGCCATACTGCTAATGTGTTGTTTCGCACGTAATTGAAAAATAGATATCCCCTTTTTGTTTTTGTGTGGCAGGTGCAGCGCAATATATAAGTTGTATGGATCGATTGACCTCAGTTATTGTCCCGCGGTCGTATTTGACAGCACATTTTCCCCCCTCTCTGAGCATTTGAGCCCAGCGTTATTTTGATTGATTCTAATGAGTGTTATCACGTCTGTGGTCGGAAATGTCACTTATGTTAGCTATTCACTTATAGAGGGTAGTAATACACCGGTGAGAGAACGTGCACATACTTGTTAGTTAAGATCAATGTCTTCGGACATAACGAAGACCATTTGCACTCGATAGTCGGGCATGAATCATTACCTGCACAACCGGCGTTATGCGCCAGCTTGTTTGTACGGTAGGTCGTTAAGGCCAGTGTTAGCACTGCGACTTCAAAAACTGTGATTCAATGCAAATAAAAGGGAAAGATCAAAGTGGAGCCTCTGCCATCTCTCGAACGGAAAATCCAATAAGAGTGTAATGAGCTCTACAGCTCCATTGTGAGATAAATGAATGCATAGCATGCTGACAAATCTCACGGGAAAAGAGCAGAGCATATACGTTTCCATTATGCAAAGGCTATAAAACCGGTGTAAGACTTGACCATATAATACCACCTAAAATTCGTGTATGCCTGCTTCAAGAAGAAAACGAGGGATAACGCGAGTGACATAGCACCGATGTCATTATAAGCTCGCAAAGTATATCAGTAAGACACAGACTCATTGACATTATGCAAAATTATATATAGTTTTAAGATTTGCACTTAAGCGAAAGTGTATTTGCACTTAAGTAAAAGCCAAAAGCATTATTGGCACTATGGAACGTTTTTAGCAACAGTTGTAGTCCCTGAGGCAGCACAGTCGATATGCTACATAATGTGTTGACATTTTGCGACTTACCACATGTAAGCCTAAACGTAAATATGCAGATTTTTATCATCTTGTGCTTGCATTTGATTTTCGCTGGTGTCGTTTGACCCGTATTGCAGATGTTGTCAAGCCATTGTAATATTAGTACAACAAACAAATCAAGCTAAATTCACTACTGAGTGATGTTTGCATTGAATAAATCATCTTGTTTTACATTACACGCTTTATAGTGAGTAATTTCTATCGTCATCATGCATTTTCTCACCTTTCCAGAATTTAATCTGTTTGTCTTAGAATGTACCTTAAGGATTATTCCTTAAAGATAACCTAAATAACACAAGATGTATTTAAATATAGTTAGACGCCATGTCGGGATCTTGCTGCTATTAAAACAAATCCTTCAACCACGCATGTATGTGGTATTTTCACGAGAAGGCCTTATTACATGTAAAACCCAAGACATTAAGTTTAACTTATCTACCGTCAGCCATCGTAACATAATTGTTCTAACCCAAAGACGCTACCTTGCGCCCTATATTACTTCTTGTCAACAATTACAAAACCTGTTTGTATTGGTGTTATGGCTCTATCATCATATGGTATCAGGAGCTTAGATGTCGAAGTCACATTCCACGATATTTAACGATTAGCAGGTGGTGTAATCTAATTCATATTGCAAACAAAGCGGTATGTCTTGCATGAAGAAACAATTGTAGATGTTCTGTGCTTAGTTTGTGCATGCCACAATCCGTTGCAGAGCACACAATGGGACTATTAGACATTCTGTGTTACTGTCACTTATACCCGATGCGCATCTTATTTATTAGTCAATTCAATGCTTCCGGAGAATGTTTGGATATCACTGTCTTGTCATCTACTTATAAGTCAATACAAAGGCTCGCTGACCCGCTACGCTGATATTTTTCTCTTCTTGGTTAGCCTACAGATGCAGGAATTTTTACAGAAAATAAACAAGGAGCGGCGGTAATGGAGAGGTGTATATATCATGCAGGTGCTTTGGCCCTAGAAGACAGCTCATTGTGGTGTATCTTTGCAATAATGACCCTCATGTATCCTTTTGACAATAGCTACTGCGCAGAACTAATCTAAGTATTGAATGTACGAATGGCATATTTAAAGATCAACGATCTTCAGCATGAGCGTTACGGCTGTCTTTTGAAGTTTAATAACATATTCTATGATTTATCGAGTGAGTACGTTTAAACATAATGTTATATGCCAGCCCTTACTTTGATAGACATGTAAAGCTATATGCTGACTAAGTCATTGACATTACGTACCGTTATTCTGTTACTCTATCAACGTTTGTTTGGACAGTATTTATGCTACAATACGTTTGATACAAGTCAATGTAATAAAGTGAAGCGACTCCTCGGTATCTATCATGATATTATGATAACAGTATTTTAGTTGTTATTCTAAATGCTAATTCAACGCACGTTTTGTAAAAACAATTGGTTGATCGATTGCTAGAGGTCTTTATAAAAGATGCTGCAAAAGTTGAACGTATTAAGGGCATCTTGCTTATAAGCCGTTCAATGTCAAATAGAACTGTCATGACTGCAATGTCGCAGATTCTTATGCCAGCCGATTTATGCATAACTGGGTGCTCATAGCTGTTGTCAAGGTTATGCTTACAATCTGCGTAGAGTAAGAATACAGGGCATCAAACTTCAATTTGTTGCTGCTTTATGGATCAACAAGCGATGTAAATGAAGCATTGACTGGCGTTAAACACAATCACGCTATCCGTCTGAAATCATATATTGGAAACATTGTCGACATGCCGAGCGCGAAGAACGAATGTGGCAATGACTCGATTTAGTAACCTCTTTATCCCTTAACACCCCATGAGATATAAATGATCCAGTTAACGTCACAAGTACGTTTTTATTACCCTACACACGATGTTCTCTATAAATTGAATTTATCAATTATATCTGCACTATCCATGCTAATTTCGTCATATTATTGCTATGATTATTATTAATGTAATCATTTGTATTGGTAATGACAATAGAACTCCTAACCATGCCAGCGCATGTGGCTAAATTGAGCACGTCAATATTTCTCCTATATTAAGGTATTAGTATAAACCGCCCCATTGTCCTCAAGTGATATACCCAACACCCAAACTCCGACCCTACTATTTTTGGCACAATGATAACCACCCGCGTTGGTCTGCCGTTGAAAGCTACATTCATGTTACCTATGGTTACCCTTTGACATAATCACCCTCAGATCCCTCCGTTAGTAAGTCATCCTTGTCACAGTTGAAGGCATACATTCATTCACGTAACAACTTAGCTTTGTATGCACTTATATATACGTTCAAAATTCATCACAAAGGTAATTTATTTAGAAGATATATCGACTGCAAATCCCAGACAAATTGCCATTTTCTTTTGCTAAGGCTCCTGTCTTGTCACGTCGGCGCATTACACGAGCTTAGCCTCAGTTTGACCGGCCAATGATAGCTGACCCCATATTCGGATAATTGCAAGATTTGATAACATGCGGGTCTTTTCAACGCATCAGTTATTAGACAAATATCTTAGCTTCTGACGGCAGTACCATTACTTGAAAACCTGCTGCTTGTCCTTTTCCTTGCCGCTGCGAAGACAGAAGTCTCGCATAAGATTATTAGAGAAGAGTTCAGGTATTTGCATGGTGGAAAACTCATTTCCGAAGCTGTACTTACTGCATGATTCAGTTTCTGCATTATTAAAAACAAGCAGTCGGCTCGGTTTTTCATTAGACAAACGCAAATTACACGGTGAGGTTAGGTTTGATTATTCCTATTACGATACTCACCCTGTGGGTCCGGGGGTAAAAATAGGCCCTCTGTATCCTCCTGCATGTCGTAAGAGGCGACTAATAAGGGGCAACCTGTTGGCCGTTGGTTGCGACTCGTGTCGATGAACAATGTGGTTGAGGGGAGCGGTTCTTTTGTGGGCCATATCGGCAACACACCATTTTGGCCCGGATTTCACCTAGACGAGAGGCTGAAATGGTCTGGTTCAGTCAGTCGACCGGATAATCGTTTACATTTGTATCTTTTCCATCTCCATTTTCAATCATCCTAGAAGGCAGCTGCTTAATCGGGTCAATCCTATCTATTAACCTTTCTTAGCACAATACAACACATGAGGGTTGGTGTGCCATTAAACCCCTTAACTTACCTGACTTTCCTAACACGATACACATCGACATTGTAATTATTTGGTTGTAATAAAGGCTGGAGCCGGACTTGTTGATATCGATATTGCCATTTCGTCTACCACCCCAGTCATGGAACCTTTTGTAACTTTACAATAATTTTGCGGGCCAGTGTATGGTTGATTTCAGACAGCTCTCATTAGAAACGCACTCGTGCATAACTTAATATTCGTTGCCGCGTGCAGAACGACATTTCTGGATATAAACTCATAATAAAGCTGTAGTTAAATAAACAGTACTGACGATATGAATAATCAATGAAGCGCATGCTGATCCACTAAGCACCATTAAATTTTATGGCCAAGCTTTTAATATTCGCCAAAACCACCCAACCACTACGAAACTAGCTGTTTCGGCTAGTCATACATTTATAGAATTAATCTCGTTCAGTTCAGCATCAACTACCAGAGCCAATGCATACATAATAATTATCACAAATGAATACTTCAGCGAAGTGAACTGCATTGGCTCATCATTTGCGATAGCAGCGTCAGTAAAATGGCAGATAATAAATCATTCAGAATAGTGTTTGCTTCCGCCTAGACACTCTAGTATATCAATTTTGCGACATGTTGAAGTGTATCAAACACGAACAGTTGATGTGTCGGATGTTTGGTCTTCAGGGAAGAGAAACCACCAGAGGCGAATATCAATCAGCTCGCGTCGTATATCATTTGATCACGGGGCTCTGCTCAGCATTCGACCATCAACAACACCGATCTCTCCTCGAAAGCCTCGCGTTTGACATCACAGATCAAAATGTAAAGTTGTGTGCAGAGTTGCTAACCTACTCGTAAGCAAACTTCTTTTATGGAAGTTTAAAGATAAATAAATTGATTTACACTAGAACAGGAATCAATTGAAAGAGTAGTTTGGTTTGTGTTATCATACATTCATGCTATTGTGTGTTCTGAAGTGATGCCTGTTGTGGGACTAAATGAATATAATTCTAGAAAGTGTTGCATCAGTAAGTGTTACCTGGCATGAAAATATACATGATCGACGGAGGGATGCATTACACATGCTATGAAAGAATAGCGTTACCTCCAGCTTCAAAACAGCAACATGTACTTGCTATATCAATTTCACGTTGCTTGGATGCTCAATGATTATAGCTGTCATGTACGAATTATTCGGTACTTTGACTTAACGATCACAACACACGGAAATATTAAGCCAGCGACTAATAATTATCGCGATTTATGACCCCCTTAACATTGCAGTAACAGTCTGTCTGGAGGCGCTAGATTACTTTGAATATAAGTGCCTCATATCAGCACGGGCTCCTGTGAGAGTCTGATGTAAAATAGTAAGATTAGAGGTAATTGATATAAAGCAGATGAAAGAGACAAAGAATCTGTAATGGCTTAGTAGATGTAATGGCGTATTGGACTTCTGCTACTTATCGACAGTGTCTTGGCGGGGGATTGTGGACAGAGTAAGGGTACACTTTGCCAATAAAATGGCATTTCTGAAGCCTTTGGTGGCGGTTTTTGACGCTTGCAAGTCGAAACTTGTATTCCTATGAAGAGTTTTTTTCGCCGTGAAAACGACGACGACGTCGTTATTAATGCTGTTGGAGGATATCAATAAATTGTGTGTAACTTGTGATGAGCAATGTGGACAATATCAGCGGCAAATTATTCGCTCAAATGGCTGTGCCGACATTATCAAAGTTTTGAATGTCATCATGCATTCCCTGTTCGTAAATGCGGGTTAGAACGCCCCAACGTAGACAGGCTCCATTAAAAAACCCGCCCTCGCCAGGTCATAGTGCCTGAAGACGTGTTAGTCCTGATGCATTACATAAAGGTGGCGAATGTATTTATATTATACTATTGTTTTTGTTTATCACCAAAAAGTGTAAATAAATATTCGCTGATATGTATTTAAATGTAAAGCATTATATATCTGCCATCTGCCGTCGATTGTACAAACGTCCCGTGTGAGAGTCCTGTCGGGGCGTTGCGACCCAGTGGCTAATGCATTTTACCAGGGCGCTGTCTCCCGGTTATGTTGGTCCAAATTCATATACATGGACAGAACCTTCTTCTTCGCTAATCGGCGGTTACATTACAAAGGACAATCATGACTTGACCCTCAGGGAATTCCCCAACACAATAACAAAGTAAGCACAATTATATTATTGTTGTCCGACGGATGCACTATACAGATTGTCAAAAGACACCATGCCATTGACTAGTCTGCATGAGGTCGATCGACATCCCCTGAAACGACACAACGGACACTGACGAATGGTCTATTTGTGCTGCAATTTAAAACATTCCTTAGTAGAGTATTGTCTCCCTCAGATCCTCATTGAGGGCTATTTCGAATGTGACTCGCACACTGCGCAAAGCAGATACCTTGCAAGACCATGCTTTCATGCCACACAGCACAGCTAAACGACAATGCTTAGAGCCTAAGTGATGTTCATCAATTCGGCTAATATGAGTTGCCTGTTTAGCACAACAGGTTGTATATATAAGTCCCATCATACTTTTTTAAGAAAGTTATTCCTTATAAAAAGACATGAGCCATTGACTAGAAAGAACGTATGGCATTTTGACCCCTTTCAACATATGTGTGCTCGGCTAGATATGTATGTTGTTTCGTGCTGTAGGTACTAACATAAAATAAACGTGAGACAATGAACAAGCAGCATTCAACCAAATAAAGCGAACCTGCTTTAATGGGAAGATATTGTGAATCATAAAATAGACAATTTTCTAAGTAAATGTGATGGAATGTGATACTATAATCACCTCGTCACAGATCATGGATGAGGGTAAGGATGACTGAGATAAAGAAAGGTTAGCGACAAGGCCCGTTAGTGATGCCATATCGCAGCTTCATGTTTGAATCACAACATTTCTTGATTTATTCCATGTACAGCCTATGACCCTTAACGGTGTCTTGGGGCATAGCAAGCGCTATGCCACATTTAAATATTCCCAGCAAATACATTCAATTGTTCGCGCTATACAGCAGCTCATTGCGTGTATCTGCTTCTATGACGCATCGATCCCTGCCAGAATCGCAGTACCTCAACACTTAACCTGACGGTAAAAAAACACATGTACACGGTTACAAGGCCATATTATTCACATCGGACTTAATAACAAGTGCAATGATATTGTAAAGCATTATGAGCGCAATGTTAAAAGTTGGGTGTATGATCAACAATCATACGCAGTGGTCTGTATTTGTTGAGGATAGTAGATGGTCTTACACGAATACTTTTTTTCCTTTTTCAAACGTACAATAACCTGTCATGGTAATCCTGAACAGCAGTCGATTTATATTATGGCTTAAAATGTGGCAGGTTATATATCAAATGATGCGGAATAATATCTGATGAAAACAAAAATTATTAGCGTGTGTTTATATAAATGAGTAGGGGAGTGCTGGTTGGATAATTTCAAAATAGAAAAAAAGATATATATCTTGTCTTCGGTTCTGGTAGCATACAACTACCGGTGCAAGTTTATCAGCCATGCTGATACTATGTTTGTTGTTAGAGATTAAACGGACGCAATATGCCCCATAATATACGATACAGGATACCAGGGATACGTTTCTCCTGGTGTTCCGTCGATTTTAAATTATAATCATGATACGATTCATTTATTGATGTATACTTATCAGTCAACGTCAGAACGCGCCTCCCATTGACGAGGCGGAATTATTGCCTCCGACACAAGTTTATATTTCAGAATCATAATAAGTTTGTCACCCACGTGCCTGCTATACTAGTTATCTTGATGTCTCATCAAATTGTCATGCAGCCTAACATATCGACTCAGTACATCATGATAATTGGCAGAAGCTGCTGCATTGTTCCTGGCGTGCTGCAAAGGGGAAAGAGCCCTAAACAGTCGTGTTCAATAATACCACCCGCTTCTGTACTAATGCTTATTGAATATATATTTGTTCCCAAGGAGGTCGAATGGATCGTTGAAACGGCTGTGATAATACAAAGCATCAAGCGTATTTAGACAAGTATGTACGGATAAAGTGAAATTATGATCTCTCTATGCCGTAAGTTTATAATTATCAAAGTACAACATTAACATCAACATGGTTGCAATGGTGTCCATATTTCATATGAATTATAATATCCATCCCTATACCTCTTCTAGTTCTCTCATTGATCCCGTCTGCAGACCGATAGGAAGGAGAAGCCAGAGTTGGGTTCCAATACTAGACCGGATGCAGACTTTAATAAAGCCATGGGTAATAAGAAATGCATCAATGATTTCAGTTGCCAAGGCTTAAATCATTTCTAGTAGAAGCTGTGAGATATTTATCCTCGTACTTGGTCTCCCCTAAATGGTTGATTCATTGTGTCATGTGTCGTTAACTTCTACGTGAATCGCTAAAGCGTATTGTTATCAGTTGCATGTGGAACAGCGATACTCGTGGCATTCCTCCAATGTTTACCCAAATAAATCAGCATATATGAAAATAAGCTGCCGGGTAGAACTGTTACGGACTCCATGTGTAAAAATGAAATACAAAGCTGAGTTGGTCATAATGTCCGCAACAACAAATATTGTACAGTTGAACGTCGGTTGTGACAAAATAGAGATTAGGACATATTCATTGTAGGATAATTGGTCATTGCAGTTGGTCTCTACTGTCTACTTACCATTTTAAGTTGAATACATGATCTATTATATCCCTTAATGTCATGACGCAAAAAGTCGCAGCCATTCTTTGGTCCTTTGGCGGTGGTCACATATTTATCTGGCAGGATGACGCATATGCAATACTGGGAACAATTTAAACGAGGGCTGGTGTGAGGATTCCAACAACATACAATGTTAGGATGGAGGTGGTAATCCTAAGTAAACATTAACCGATTTTGGAATTCCCAATATATCTGCGCATTGCCTCTTGAATTAACCGGAGCATATAACTGTGCTATATCTCGCTCTTGCCTATCAATCGCACAGTCATTGTATTGCAATTCTTCTCCGTGGTGATAGGTCAACAGCCTAGCCTTGTCATTGTCCTGATGTGATAGCGTGTGGTGAAATTTATAAAACCTCAAAGGAATTAAAGCGGTTATTATAAAATCGAATTACTTTTCCACATGGTTAATCTTGATAATGTTTAGGATGACAATACTAATTTTGACAACGGTTATGATCTCTGGCGTCCGATTCACGACGCATGGCTTCTCAGTGCCAAGTGGATTGATTTGCACTTATCATTAAGTCATGTAAGTGACTTCAAACTCGGTATATATACCTAAACCAATGGTATTAGCTTGATGCTTATTAAATCAGTACAATTATGCATTATGTTTACTGACAAATTACCAAAATTATCAGACTTCGAGTGTTTGCTTGCAAATGTCTAGTAGCATGGGTAAAAATGCTCCCCTAACACGAAAGTGTCAATTATTTGGTTGTATTTGCGTAATTTTGACCAATGTAATGTACATTGATCTCAGAGCCTTACGCATCATGTCGCATGCTACGATCCTACTATTGGTAAATTATTCAAAAGCGCCGTGACGGCTCACCACAGCCAATAGCATAGAGGTAAACATAACACAACCTACCAACCCACTATCCTAAGCAGCTAATTTCAATGGCGGACTAGTCGGTGTTGCGCATATGTTGTGTAGTTACAAGGCAGTATTGCGTGTCGCATACTGAATGCTGATGTGTGAATAACCTCTAGGAACACGTTGTTTTCTGGCTCGTTTTGCTCAGTCGGATGGTCATCAGCTTCATTAATCGTTGCATGCACATAGAAAGTCGTTTGCTATCAGTATCGTCTGGTCATGCACAATGGTTCTGGTAGATTTGGCGAGCTGGGTATGAGAATGTGCAACCCGGTCACGCAACCGACTAGCAAAAGGCGATGAATGGCTACTGTTGGAATGTTGGGATTATTGTAATACACCCGTATTTCATCCTTATATAGGACATACATGGATCTACAAGTTGAAACACATTTATTAGCCACGACCTAACCTGATTTATTTTTATTCAGTGTTCCAAAAGAAATGAAATATAAGTGGTAATGTGTATTGTTTTTGGCTATTAAATCGCCAGCCAAAAAATGTGAATTTGCATGCAATAGCGAGATAGAATTATTAAACGTCCCACAAAACTGATTGCACTTACCCAAAATTAAACCAAGACAATTCGAACATCGTTCGAAACCAACAAAGTGAAGTCTACATAGCGGGACAGGAATGTTTTCGTGAATGCGACGATGGGGTTCGTGAGGCTCGAATTTTGGTAAATTCATTTCTAAATGTGCTTCACATATCTCAATAATTTTACCGAAAACAATCGTAGTGAGTGTCAGGCTATCAGATATATATCTGTCAATCAATGTGTAGGGTACGCGCTTATTTAGAGCGATCGTTAACCGTACCGACCTCCTTAAAGGTACACATAAGGCAGTTGTAGCGAGGGGCAGCATATTAAATTTCTCGTTCAGTACAATTGTCAAGTACTCTGTGTTAACGTTTAGGACTATGCAGACTTATTATAACAGATGATTGATATTACCATATCAGTAGGTTCCTGAGAACTTGTGCATTTCAATTGGTTTAGCTTCATGCTGTCTAGTGACAGTATGATGATGCACCACAATGGCTTACTAACAAATAGTGTTGATTGTAAGTTTGCTGTAATCACATCACTGCAAATAGAAGCGCTTACATTAAGGTCGGATGACGTTAAAAAAAGGAACGGTGTGAATATCTGGTATGCTAAGCATCTTCCCTTCTGTAATCTTACTATTTAGAAACCGAAATGAGCCACACTGTTGATGTCTTTATTAGCCATAAAGTCCGTAGCGTTATTGCGTACAGATCTTGTGATACTTCATATGCATTTTTGTCCGATTGGATGTGGAATCCAAAGGCTATTTACTGATACATCCTCTGCACGACCAACAATCGAGCTGCGTAAATGAAATACGCATTGTATACCGATTCTCCACATAAGCAGGATAATTGGTTTTTCAAATGCTACATAAGCATGGTAAGACACGGGAATTGATTTTGGTGCAATTATATAGCTTTGAGGATGTTATTATTCCTCGATAACATTGGTATAAGAATAAGTTACCGCATAAGTTCGTTACATAGTACATACCTTAGCTTAATGTGTAAGTATCCACAATTGGCATATGAATCGCACGTGGAGCTTTTAATCTATTTATTTTGCCACGGGTGCTTTAATTCTATACATGTTAACGCCTGATCAAATGTTAACCATAACCTTTGTAAGCTTATATCTTAAGTAGATAAACTCACCCATTGCGCATCGTTACATAGTATATAGGTTCATTAGAAAATTCTTTGATTTAAATTTAATCAATACATGAACATACTATCACGAGAAACTATGTATTGATATGTTGCATTGAAGTAGGCAACACAGCAAATACATATGTCTGTTTATGGTCATAAACGTGGGTCATTTGACAATTTTGTTTCTTTTACGGTGTCGTATAAGCATTGACTGACAGTTGTGTTTATAGAATACCAAACAGGTAACTTTGTTCTCGAATTTCGACTGGATTAAGTTTCATTCGGGGTAACGTCAACAAATGTTGCTATTTTTCTTGTGAGTGCTGCTTTATTGGGAATACATCATGCAAGTAATCAAATTTTTGACAGAATGACATCACGATATCTACTATTTCGTAGGATGGAGGTAATGTTTACCATAAAGTGTCACACCACATCACCTAGATGTATTCATGGTATGCGAATTACTGTCACCATCAACACATACCAATTAAATTATAATGTCCAAAACAGGTGTTGTGCAACTTGTTGCGTTTTCGTTTGTGTGAATTAACGGTTCTCACAAAACCACTAACGTCAAAAATACATCAACAATAGGTTCATGTATTTTTAAGACGCGTTATCTGTACTCATGACATGTATTGATAACACCACCACGTCATAGGATATGTTGCAATCGACTATGTAGCCCAAGAGTATAACTGGATAGCTCCATAATTTCTAGTGACTATTGCTTTCGTTGTAAACTAGATGTCAAGCCTAGATCCCTCTGTGGCCAGAATGTTAAATTTGGCATTGACTGAGAGAACACCTTCAGCTACTTTCCTAAAACCGTTAGATGCTATAACATAACGAGATTTGCCACCGCAAGCAGGAAAATAGTGCAATTGAATACCCGCTAAGATATCTTTACCATAGGCATAGATCAAAGGGAAATCAGATGGAAATTATTGAACAACTGTATGAGCTGCCAAGTTGCAACGTCGCACATCAGTATGTAGTGATTATGCCAAAAGGTAAAATTACTTTTTATCAAGACAATCAAAGAAAATTCATTGGCGATTACATTGTCAAATCAGATGATAATCAGACAGGTTTAAAAAGTGTTGTATATATTTGACAACTATAATATTGCTTTAAACGGATCGCTGCTTTTCATTTTTTGTTCCATCAATATCTAAATTCGATACCGCCACTGCATGGTGTTCTGACTTTAAATGTATTAGACACATTTACATTAGCCTTGCATTTCCAATAAATGCAACTAGGTGTCCATTTCCCAGTGGAACATTTGCCCATATGGCTATTTCAATTGTTTGAACGGAACAAAATATGGTTTTTGACTCATATGCTTTCCAATATCATTCGACACTTTTAATCTCCATCCCAATTCTATGATGTCCTTGCTCAGTCAAGAAAATTATTTGGCGTAAATTGATTGCCGTTTTTTAAGAAATACCACCAGTGATATGAGATAAGTACACATATATACTTATTTTACATACATTATTCTTCCACATTCCTAACAAACCATCCTACAAGTGTATTGTACCCAAAAGATGAATTGTAAAGTGATACTGAATATATACTGAAGATAGGCCTAGGGGATCATGGGAACTGAACGAAAATCGAGCGAAAAATTCAATTCACGACCAAATTACATTGATGCAAAAGATGCGACGTTGCTGTTCATGAAAAAAAAATATTAAAACTTCTTCTACATATAGCAGTTAGTAAAGACTATGATCTGAAAACCGTTGGCTTTTATTTATGATTTGGACCAGAAAACTGAAAAAAGCATAGTACACATTACCGTAAAACATATTACACGTTGTTATAGATAATGTAAATAAGTTGTTTTACTGTTCGGGGTATAACCAGTGATAGTATATATCACGCTGAAGTATATTTCCAGTAATGGGATCCATGCTTCATAATGGGATCCGAAGTATAATGTGCAGGCTTTAATGAGCAGAAATCATTTGTCTGTTGATAATTTTGCCATATGTAAGACAACAGCGCAAAGGTACATTTGCAATGATCTGAATTATCTAGATGTTAACTTAGGGCAGCACGCTCAATGCAAAATACATGCTAGGACCACGCAGACATTTAATGTGTTGTAACTACTGACTGGTTATTTAGCCAGGTCGTCAGCAGGAGCTTTCATTTACCCTGTCTGGTAGTGATAAACTTAGTTGATTGCAGTAAATTGTATGTACACGTTCATGTAAGCTCACCTGATAAAACTTAATTTGATTTTACGTCGTAGCCGCAAGGGCAACCGTGGTGGCTGCATCTGATTTGATAATAATGGGAGCTTTTTATCATGTTGCGCAAAGCCTGTTGCTTTCAATATGATTGACATGTCGCTATCCTAGCCTGTTGCTTTCAAAATGATTGACATGTCGTTATCCTAATGTCAACCGCCTGTGAATTAAATTGTGCTCATAAGCAAATGACTTGTTACTTTATTATCCCGCCACCCCCCTCCCTCACTCTTCTTAACGGGAAAAAATCCTTTCCGAAATATGTTTGGAATCTACAATAGTTAAAATCGATTGAATATTGTATTTATGCGCTCGTGAAAGTAATGACATATCGCAAAATGGTGGGTCAGTAGCGTAATAAAAACCGAAATTCTATTCGGTTTTCAGTCATATTAGAAATTTTATAAACCTCCACATGTGCTCACCATGCCCCCAATCAATTCTTGCGAACATTCGCACAGCAAAGCAGATAAAATCAAATGATCCTGCTCTGTCGTATACACCCTCCTGGCAATGCATTTGGTTGGCATTGACACCGCTGTAGCACAGCAATGGGTTATTCCAATATTGTCTCGTCCCCTCTATGATTGCCGATTGCTTCGGGATATTTGGTCCTGCAGGAGCTGATTCGCCCTGACAACTTACGCTTGGTCTTTTGGTAATGTGATCAAATTTTATATATTGCCAGGGCTTCCGTATGACGTCTTTTGGGGTTACAATGAATATTGCTTTATGTCGAGTACTGATGGCAAATCATTATTTACTCAACCCATCGGTGGAATATATTATACGGGCACGATTGCTCTAAAATGACACAGGGTAATATGCCTAATAAGTATTCATTATTTCGTTCTCTACTTAACACTGTACTATCTCAAAGGCAGACTCACGCCAAAGATTCGATTCGTTTTGGAATATCAATTGCATCATTTGTGTTAATAGCAAGCGGCGTCTAGACGAGTTGCTTGCCAAAGCACCAATAATTACAACATTCTTAAAAACGCATTATGTGGAATTCTGTTATAATTCTTTTAGTGTTTCTGGGCACCAATTACGCGCTAGGTTGAAAACACTTGCTTGTTGCACACCAAACCATAGGGAGGATATAGAGTCAATTGAGGATATTTATTTTTCTCCAAATACTAGTTGTATATGATACCATACGCGTGGTGCGGGTGCTTGTTTGATGTTGGCTGACCATCTTAACCCGAGTAAGCATTTGACGTCTGTATTTATAGATAGATTATATAACAAAAGGCTCATCATGAACGACAATCAGAGAGAAAACAGGTTATTTATGCAATGAGTAAATTGGTCAAAGTGAGCTGGACATGGAAATGCTACATATTAATATAATTGCAAAAATGTATTTGCAAAAATGCGGCAGTGAATAAACAGCTTATTCACTTTCAAGCACAAAGCCGTAAAGAATGCAATAACAAGTGAAATCGCGACATGTACGCAGAAACTAATAGAAACGTAACAAGACCTGGTTACGTCAGTCTATACTCACAAGTATTGCGAGGTGCAAGTCGGTTTAATGCGATTAGACACCATTTGACGAGCAGCTAGTACGCATAATAGTACCTGAAACGTGGAGTTCAGAACTTTGAAGCACATTCAATCCATTTTCCATGATATGGTTTATGAATTGAAAGAAACTTACACTGCCTTGTATTGATGCATCCGGTCAATGAACCATATGCCTCTGATTCGACCCTGATGATTAAGCCTATTGGCTTGAAAATACGCCCCAGTTCGAGGCGATACGTTCAGTTACATCAACATCGACTTATAATATATATATATATATATATATATATATATATATATATATATATATATATATATATATATATATATATATATATATATATATATATATATATATATATCTATATATATATATATATGAGTGTATATATATGTAAATATATTTATATTTATGTGTATATATATTTATATATATATGTATATCTATATATATATATATATATATATATGTATGTATATATATATATGTATATATATATATTATATATCTATCTATATATATATATATATATATATATATATATATATATATATATATATTATATATAGCGGGGCGATACGTTCAGTTACATCAACATCGACTTATATATATATATATATTATATATATATATATATATATATATATATATATATATATCTTTATATATATATGAGTGTTTATATATGTAATATATTTATATTTATGTATATATATTTTATATATATATATATGTATATATATATATATATCTATATATATATATGCATATATATGTATGTATATATATGCATATTTATATATTTATATATGTATATATATATATATATATATATATATATATATATATATATTTATAGATATATTACATTTATGAATATATTTGGGATCATCCGCAAATGTCCATTGTCGTAATCAAAACAATGACTTACGAGCAATGTACGCCCACCAAAACGACAGCGTCAGTCAAGGCTGATACTGCAGGCCGCTGCTAGCGCACCACTTCACTGTTCATCTGTATTTAATGTAAAAAGCTAATGACTGAAGATCGCACATTCAATGAATGCAATCCATGCAAGTACGTTTCGAGGTTTGTGAAATACCTTTGCCTTTTCGAACTAGTGGCCCCTAATGGGGGAGTTACAATATCAACCGGCCATTTCATGCAATCATCGATTTGTATCCCCATGTTTCTCGTTTAAAAAAACGGCATCATCATCCTATTTGTGATCCCTTGAATATGTCGGATTATAAAGTTGAACATTGGGCTCCACTAGCGTCATCTTAAAAGAAAAGAACGGAACCCATTTATCTGGACGGAATCATCATCCTATGTGAACCTGTCCCTGATACGGCCAGAACGTCTAACCTTGAATATATCGGATTATAAAGTTTGTGAACATCAAAATGGGCTCCACGAATTTATAGCGATAAGGTCATCTGTAAAAGAGAAAGGAGGTTTACCGAATAAGAGCCTGCTCATTTATCTGATGTCATGTCAAATAATGTAACGTAGATTAGCTGCTCTGCCAAGCGGACATCTCTCCACTACAGATGTTACGTTGTCGGTCCCGGTGGTATGTGTGTATGTTTGTGTATGAATGTGTGCGTGTGTGTGCGTGCTTAAGTGTGTGTGTGAGTGTGTGTGTGCGCGCAGTTGCAAGTGTGTTCGCATGGGTAAGTCAGCAGGTGAGTGAGTAAACCAGTGAGTAAGTGAATGAGAGAGTGAGTGAGGGATGGAGTAGACAAGCGAGTACGTGCATGAGTTAGTGGTCGGGTGAGTTACCTGGCTTCTGAGTTATTACGTGAGTGAGTTTGTGACTTTGTGTACGGAAGCGACGAGTGCTGAGTATCTATGAATGGATGACCATCTAAGCGCTAATAACCAGCCGTGGAAAGGACAAGCTAGAATACTACAGTGCAGTCATCTGGCGCTTATTGCTCGTCATCTATACGAGGCCTCCATTGACATATTGAATGCAGTGCCATCCTACATTAACAGTATATAGCGAACCACATTCTTTGTTCAAACTTCTTCCTATTCGACTATGTCATTTATTTCATGTGCACCGGCACATGAGAGAAGTGCACATAACATCACGCCAATGATTCCCTCCATTGGGCTCAATACACACAAGTTGAACTACTGCTCATTATCACACCACCAATGTCTCGTTTGGCACAACCAATTACTTGATAATATCAGAACTTCCTGAGGCGAGGCTTTTTCGTTGAACGGGTCAGGATCATGGCCCAAACTAGTGAGGTCACTGCCCAAAGTGGGGCGACAGAGCTGGTTCAATTAATTCCCACAGTGCAACCCTCGTATATGGTCCGCCGGCGAATATTGCATATCACCTTGGTGGAATTTTAGTGCCAATCATTGCATATAATCCGCCGGTTGGGTTGGAAGCCTTAACTGACGAACTATTCGATGTCAAGGGCATTGTGTGTGCGATGGTAGGGATGTTCCAATTCCTAGTAAATTTACCAAAAAAGACCGCATGTTGCCTGTTTTCAAACGGTTGGAAAGGTCAAGCACGACATTGTGTTGTGAAAGGATGGGTTAACTCTAATATGCCAATAGTCACAGAGCAACATCAATATTGAAAAATGCTACGAATCACAAATGCGCAGTTTTTAGCGCGCGATGCATTAACAAATGTTTATATGACAACCTAAATGTTGCAACCTCCAAAACACTTACCGCTTATATGGAAATACCCATAGGATGACTCGAATAAGCTAGAAATCGCATCTGTTCGTTTGTGAGAATGGTGAAGATCGAAAGGGCGAATCTACTCTAGATGAGGCGTCAGATGAAAAGGGTTTCAAACGATTTAATACAGTAGTCGCAAAAGAGAAGAGAGTCCTTACGATAATAAGACATACGTTCATATGTCGCCTTGACCAACCAATGATTTTATAATTAGAAGAGGCAGCTTTAATTGTAAACGATTTCATATAGTATAATTCGACTCTTTTTTATCGCAACGACCTGAAGGGAAAGCTATGTAATAAAACATATTGTTGTTTTATGTGCGCGTATGCTAAACAGAACAAGCAGTAAACAAACCCTTGCTGGTACAATGCTAGCCAGGTAGACATTCTTAAAATAGGTGATATTCAAAATCAAGGTGATCAAAACCCAAAAATGTCCCAATCGAAGACATGTTTGGTCCAGAACAACAGGCAAGAATATGTGGTGCAACGAGATTTATTTTCCCTCTCGATTAGCGCATACATACGCTTTTAGTAAATGAGACTATGTCAGATATCACAGAATCCAACTTCGTTAATTATTTGGCATAAATCAATATATTCACGCTTGATGGTAAACGCAGTCAAAATTAACGGATATCCACTGTCAATATTAGGACGTTTTATCGGTGCAATCTTTTATTGAGAGGCATTATCCTCGCAAGCACCGTAATCGCTTTACACACTTTTTTTAAATACGATGTTTAAGTGACTTGTGCAGACGATTAATGCTTAACGGCAAAATATTAAATCACCTACTTCTTGTTGGTTTCGCCTTTATATATATGGAGCATCATGATTGGCTACGATATATTTTACTTTAACTTTGAATTAGATAGAGGAACATAATAACCTTTAACCGTTACAGAAACACCGACACAATTGTTTCACGTAGCTCGTTCAATGTCATATAGCACGGTGTCTGTCACGACTGCATTGGCTGCCACTGTTAGGCCATAATTAATTTTGAGGTTACTATTATTAATATTAACGACCATGCTACCTATATCCGTGCCAGCACCTTTTGCTAAGTTAAGCACGGTAATATTTCTCCTATATAAGTAGTCCAGGCGGTTACCATTGACCTCAAGTAATATACCAAATTCCCCCTCTCCGCCCCAGACATTTTGGCACAATGCAACATGTCGGTGTGACATTAACAACACCCTTTTATTACCTCTTGTTATATTTCTACACAGAACCATCTGTTTGTAATTTGTCCAAATCAACGATGAAATCATACCTTCATTCAATTAAGAAATGAGCCTTATATGTACATGGTATATCCGTTTTTTCAACAATGGGGCAGCTTTTTTGGAAGAGATATCGACAACAAATACCCAGTAAATTGCCTTTTCCATTAAGTAAGCCTCTTGATTTGTCACATCGGCTTAGCCTCTGCTGAACTAATCAATAATAACGGACCACACTAATCTGATATTTGTAAGCTTTCACGATGATTCGATAAAAGACCAGTTTTGTAACTGTAGCAGAAACTACATTGCTGTTCTGAGTGATGTTTGTCATGGGTCTAGACAAATAAAATGATAGTAGGACGTGTTACTCAATTATTAAGTGTCAAGATCTACGGAGGGATGAATTACACCCATCTGTGGCAGTGTAGCATTTCCTCAGTTGTCGAAGCAGCAAGACTTATTTGCTCTATCAATGTTAGGCTGTGTGGGCGCTCATTATTACAGCTGGAATATTTCGAATTATTCTGTAGTACTACCCTAATATTGTAATTGTCAGTGTTGAGGCGACAGATACGGTTAAATATGAGTGACTTTTATTTTACTTTTATAAATATTTATTGTTCAAATTGTAAGTTGCATATTACTTCCTATCAACTCTGCCTTCGTGGTAAATTTGACACATGATTATAAGAAAAATCGGTTCGTCACTCGCAATGGAGAGAGGATCAGGGTAACGATGACTGAGATTATCAAAATAGGCGATAACAGAGTAGTGCCACATCGCAGTTGATATACCACTCATTGGCTTGTTGTATTACATGCGATGAGTTTGGCCGTTGTTCGACGGTGTCTTTAGACCCAGCAGGTAAATAGCCAATCTTTCTTGCATTGCTACATCGGTTATGTGTAAAATACGCAATGGGCTGCATTCGCCAAAGAGAGTTACTATAAATAGGCTGCTTGTCGTAGACTAATATTCCCGACTGGGGGCGCTTCATGATCCGCTGATAAGCAGCCCGGTGCCTCGACTCGTCTTGTCGTTTATCGTATTACAGACATGGACACAAATGCCAGGTGATGTGCTTGGCATTATTGATAAAGGAGTAAGACACGCGATGTTATTTTCGGGAAACAGGGCCAAGCACTCACTCTGCAAGTTTAATCCATCTTGTTATTATGTGAATAAGAAGACCAAGATTTTTCGTTTGTTTTTCAAGGTAAAATGGACTGTTATGGTAATCCTATGCAACAGTGGATCTACATTTTGGAACAAAATACGATAGGTTAGATACCCAGTGAGGGGGCATAATATTATTTGTAATTGAACTAGAATTATAGTGCGTTTATATGAAAGTGCTAAGGTTTAAATGGTGATAGTCTTCGCTTGCAGTAATCAAGTCAAGACGACATGGATATATTCTATTTTGACAACCGCCGAAATGTTTCGAAAACAGAAAAGAACCTTTCTGTCTTCGAATACAGTCACATATGACTTTCTCTCATCAATTAGTGAACATCATATGTCAAATTGGACAAGATTTTCGATACCTTTTCAATTTAATTTGGCAAATCTGTTGCTATAATAGGATTATACTGACAGAGACTTGCTGTACGGTTTTTCGAACTCAATCCATATTCATGTCAAACACATATATCGTTGCGCAACTGTCAGTCTATGACAGAACGTGTCGCCGCTTAATGAGGTAAAATGATTGGTTCCGGCACTAAGGTATGTTCCATAATCATACGCAAATTGTCGCCTATGTGCCTGGAACGATCTTTATCGTGATGGAATTACCATCGATTGATCAAATCGCCACGCATCCTCAAATATCAACTCAATACATCATGGTATTTGGTAGCAGCTGCTGCATTGTTCCTGGCTTGATGCAGAGGCGAATTAGCGCCAAACGCAAGCTTCATTATGACTGCATATTGTAAATATTTGTTTCTGGGGATGTGGAATAAATCGTGGTAAAGGCGGTCAAAATCGTAAGAGAAATATCTAAGGCATATTCAGCCAAGAATATGCATGAATTTTAAATGTTTGTGCAACCCTACCCCTTTCATTGCGAATACTCCTCTGATCCGTATGTTTATGATAAACAAAATATAACATTAAGAACAAACAACTACAATTTAAGTTAAGTTATCCAGATTTCGCCTAAAATGTAACATGCATCCGTATACTTCCTTGTGTTAGCCAGCGAGTATAGGCCTTAGGCCGGGATGCGGTTTTAGACCGGTAACAGACATTTATAAAGGGGTTGGTACATTAAAATGAATACAGCTAAGTTTGTCTTTACAAAGGTACTGACAATAAAATGTGAATGAAAACTTTATATTTTCTTTCATTAAGTAATCAAACATATTGGTTTATGGTATATAGCGATGAATGGGGGATTTGGAGCTCTTGGGACGCTCCCCGTGTACGTGACTGGCACCTCTGATTCGGGGAATAGCCAACTTAAGTGCAATATGCACATTATCTATTCAATGCTAGCACCACGTTCAGATACATCAACGCAAAGATGTCGCACTGATCTTGAATATTGCCTGGTAAAGGTCTTAGATTGTATCTGCAGTTGCTCATGTTCCAATCCTGCAGTTAAATTACACGTTAAAGGGCCACTAAAACGATATTTCCATATACCGAAAGATTGCATGTGAAATGCTCTGGTGAAGGTTCGCGGTGTGTAGTCGGACAAATAACGAAGTTATTAGAGTTTAAAGTTGCACTTGTCGCGCCGTGCTGCGCAAACTGGCCCGGGTCAAGGTGACATCACAAAAGGAGCTGACCGAGTTCACAGCGACAAATGGCGTCCGCAGAGGAGTGTTTGAGCGATACGGATAGTTTTAACGACGATTTCGATGAATTTGCGGTTTACCTCGATGATGAAATTGACTGCAATGCTCCGTCAGAGTCAACAGATCAAATTGATAGAGAACCTGAGATTAAACCGTATCAGTTTGAACCGGAGCACGAAGAGGATTCCGGCGCATTGATGTGGGTGGAGCCGTCAGAGGAAGACCCACAAGAAGAAAATCGACTGCAGCTGTGCATCGATTCCTGGTAAATAAACAATTTCGATCCTACCACTCGATTATCGCACATTGTAATTTGATTAAACCTGATGGAGGTCATTAAGCGCCCGTCACTAACCTATCGGTTAGCATCATATTCAAAGACGACATGGATAGACGGTATAGTCTATTGATATTTATAGCTCTACTGGGCTCTTTCCCTTCAGCTACCGAGCATTTTGTTTATATAATCATTCACGTTTCGGTGTTTACCGTTTAGATAGGGGTTACGCGTTGCTATAAGTAAAATGCTGAAAGGTTATTTTATTAGAGTATGTACAAATATCCATAGCTTAGACCATTTGACATGTTGAATACATTTTCCACAATTAAATTCCATCAATGACAAAGATGTTATATCAGAACACTTTGAAAAATCTTAAAATATTTGAAAAAGTACTGTTGAAACATAATAATGTGACATATGCTGTTGTATTCTTTCAGGTGTACTCGCTCTCACTGCACGCAAATGCTCACCGCCACAGAATGTGTGTGCTGTCAGGAAATCCCTCAGGTAAAAAAGTGATGGCTGACACTCAATGAATCAAATGAACTGCATGACGCTCCTGTCACATGCATCATACATCACCCCGGATTTGATGGGGTGTGTCTCAATCCTTGGGCACTCAAGAGTTGCATATCAGTCATATATACAAAGGTAGAGTAATGGTGGGGAACAAGCTATGCACAAGTGAGTGGATTATTGATCCTTTATCAAATTTAAAGTTGTTTATACTAAGCTTGGTTTATTGAACATATGTTCCAATAATTTCCAAATGTATGATTCCAGGCGGTACAGGTATACAGCTTACAAACAACTGGTGAAATGGTGTTGGGGATATCTCGGGAAGCACATCAGAGTTCCACTACCAGCGTGTGCTGTGGCACAGATCAGGAAGGGATTCCCCAGTGAAGTGGCACAATGTAAAGGATTTAAACCTCCTGATCTATCGTGAACACCATGAATTCCTCCTTTAAATCTTGAACTATGTAGGAGTACAGCTGGGGCTTTGTCAGGTCTGACATATGACGAGCACATTGGTGGAGGAACATCAAACTCATCAAGCAGATGTGCAAACTTCTTTGGGTTGACAGCAACTTCATTGAACAAGAAATTGTTCAAGATGTTCACATAGTCTGAAAATAATATAATACAGTTTTATATTATTATATGCTTACTCATCACATATTTCATTATTAGTGTCTCTGATCTGTAAGTATATATATACAAAGTAAATTGTTAAATTCTTACAGAAAGTTTGTTGACAAAGCCTTGACAATGTAGTCTCCTTTTTTGTACTTGGGATACTTGATGGGATAAATTGGTTCCCCTTTCTTGTTAACTGCCTGTGTTCGACAACTGTTGTCATTGAAATGCATCCCAGCCAAATAGAGTCTACAAACATCGAAAAGAAACACAAAGCCAGCAGTAAGTGTTAGTATGGTTCATTGAGTTTGTACTACCGTCAATGTTTAATTTTCATTGACATGACATTAACTTACTGGGCTTAATCCATTGTTTCTTCCTGCTGGTCTCTTGATCAAGTGTGTCATGCTCACATGCAGGGTATAAATCACTGTGACCAGTGTGCTTATCCTGTACATGGTAGGCAACAGATTGCCATTTGGCTACTGTTAGCATGACCAAGTGAGGACCTAGCACACCAGTACAGGTGGTTGGAAATAGATTTTAACCATGGTTCAGAGCATAAGAAAGGCTTTCGCATATCTTTTTATGTGTGGTTCCATTTTCGCTTGATACAAATGAACTGCTTCCACTGCCTGTGGGTTGCTTCAGGGAATGCGAACACTGACACACCCCTACTGGCTGTGTTACAGCACCATTTGGCTACACATTTCTCTGGCATGATGACAGGTGACAGTTGAACTTAATACAGTGATATTCTCAAGTATCTCAAAACAGTAGATTTATCGTCGCAGGTAAAAAGTTTGAAAGTTCCACAAAACCAACGCTCGAGTGAAAAAAGCAACAAGATGCTGAAATGTACGCAAAATGATAGCGGAGTCGTCTGACAAGTGAGGGGGGTGGTACTAACAGGAACGCGCATCGGAGCGATCTGATGATGTGTAGAATGCGCGACGAAGGTGCGCTGCGAGGCAAAAATAATAGCTGCCGATTAAAGTGCCACCACCCTCGCACAGCATAATTTCACGCGGGTCTCGGTCGCCAGCCTCTCCAGACGCAGCAGCCCTTGCTGGCTTCCCGAGCGGTTCCTTTTGTGAGTCATAGGGTAATGGCCGCGCTGGAGATCGTTTACTCGAGATTATCCGATTTAGACGGCGAATTTCATCACTTTAGAGTTCAAAGTTTTGAAAACGGATTGCACAGAAGGTTTTAGATTGATGCATATTTGCCACTGAGGAAATCTTAAAGAAAGTGAAATTTTCATTTTAGTGGCCCTTTAAAGTAAACCCTTGCTGTCATTCTATCTCAAAGTACATGAGTACTTCAATGAGCGTATCCACGTGTCAAATCCTTCTGCGCAGCTTTTGGATGATAGCTTCAAAGAGTTTTGCTCGCATGATGTCAAACCACAGCCAGACGAATTGCGTTCCACTGTTCCCACCAGTGCAGAGTTACTGGACACTGCTGTCTGCCTATTTCCATTATTGCCTAAGTATCATGACAGTTAAACGAATCGTTCAAATATCGGGCTTTTGCCTGCCAACAATACAGAAATAATATGAATCAACCATATTAGGGATACAGTATTTTGCCAAGCCTAGCCCCTATTTTGTAAATACATTCATGAAGTATTAAAACTATACTTAAATGACATTAAGCATATCAATAGACGCGTGTCGTGTCTAAATGAGGGACACTAAGCTAAGACCTTGTTGGCTGGGCTCTGCCTGTGAATCTATTGATCGGAAGCGGAGATGTAAGGATGGGAAAATAGCCACGGTCACTTCTAAAAGATTAGTTCTTCTCTTGTAAATGATGCTCTATGCCGGATACTTCAAGTGAAATTATTAAATGTTAGTGATACAGGGTGATATAATAATTTCGATGCGCGATATCACACAGATGCAGCTATGGCAGCTATAGTACTTATAGTTTTAATCAATAATAAAACTCATTTCCTGTAAGGTTTGCTCTGTCATTCTTTGACCAATGTTTACCGTAACCTCAATCCCAGGTGCGGAACGAGCGCGATAAGCTGATCAAAACTTTGCATTGGTTTTAATAATAGAACACTACATAAGTGCAGATTGCCTTATGTCGAGCACTCTCCACCTATTGTCCTGCTTCCCGTAATCTCTTGTTTGGCAGGATAGAAGGCTCGGCATTAACGGGTTTTCCTATGTTTTGCTGAATATAGCTTCTGCTGCAGATGGTTGGTATCAAATTGTATTTTCTATTTTGCTGTTTGCATTGCGCCGTCTTTTCCGTTTTCTATCTTTATACACAACCAGCGCAATTTAAAAAGGCAGATCGAACTCGTACCTGAATGGTATTCTGGTTCTTACTCGGTGTTGGAGGTTGCTAAGAAGCCACTTTGTCAACAATCTAACTAACAGCCACTTACCCTTTCGTGTCATAATAGCGCCACGGCACAAAACGACTTATTTTTTCTTGCCAGTTATTTCGCGTTCCTTAACTTTTTAGCTCTTAGCTTCCTTTGTTCAGCCTCGTGCAGCAAGAGACAACAGAAAAAAGTTTGAGCAGTTTGTTGATATCAGCTTACTTTACTGAGGTGCACGACGGGTAATTAAATATATCACCTGTAGTGTTGTACCTATTTGTGGAGTTCAATACAGACGATCAATGTCCTCATAAACATCACCGCCACATCTTAATTTGTGCATCCATTATAAGTGCCATTTGTATACCGTCAATAAAGAATAGAATAAGCGCCTCAGAGTAAGTGCACAATGCATGTATAGCCCTTGCGCAATGCGCCAGATATTAATTCTCTTCGTAATTTATATAACATGCTATTGTGAACGTGCATGACAAAGAGCTGTATTGCGTGGTGCATAGCTGCAAAACGATTGACGCAGCGCCTGATACCTATGCATGTGTGAGCCCATTTGAATAAAGATACTGATTACAAATGACACGTAGTGGAGATACAAATAATTTTGAAAAAAAACCTGTTTATACGTTGCTGCAGGCTATAACCCCATAGGATATGCGCAGCATGACAGCAACAATGCATACTTGGGTAGTATTAAATTAATTTTTCCGCATTAAGGGCTAATGATTATCTGCACGTATTTGTACACCAGTATCAGCAATGAACGAGTCTTATTGACATTTATATGCCATGAGCGGCAAGCAGAATGTAAGTAGCTTTTTTGGCGCATCGTCGGCAATGGTAATGCACGACCGCTGTGGCACACGACTCATTTGGCCTTGTCTGCTTGTCACTGGCAATGTGCAACGCCTTTACTTGGCTGATGCAAAAGGTACCGCAAGGGGCATGATTTTAATGCAATTCGAAAATGCCATGCAGCAGAAAAATAAATCTTCTTGTCCCAAATCGTGACGTTTTACAGGTGCCATTAATTACACTCGGCAATGGTGATATATACATGCCACTTCAAACATTTCAGGGTCTCTCAAGAGAGAAGTCGGACATGTTGGACGTTAGCGGTGGCCATTTTCATACTATAATTTATATATACAAAACATGGAAGATAACATTAGGTGGCACTAGTTATGAATCCCTATAATAAAAGAAAAAACTGGAGTCGACAACGGCAAACGCCAGTACAATTATGATACGGGCATCAAGGCTGAATGTCCTATCTAGTCAACGTGCAGTGCTTGATGGATTCCATCCATATAAAAACTTACATACTCGCCATGACCCTCACGCATTGCCACAATAGTCGAGCAACTGCATCAATGCAAAAACAACCGTTTCTATATAAACTAACTATGAATTAGTAAAGGAGATAATGCCAATATTGCACTCCTTGTCCATCATCGCTCATATATGGGATATGTAGTATATTGGGCCAACGACCTTTTTGGTACTCTGTCTTTGATAGCTTGTTTCTCGTTATTATCAGATATATCATTATCGAAAGTTCTGGTATATTGTTTAGAGTAACTTCCCTCGTGAATAAATCCTATCCACGTGACATTCGATAGCGGGAATAATAAACAAATATATTTGGTTTCGAAGGTTGTCAATGAGCTGGAAACAGATATATATTCGTGTGGACACACCAAAATGCTAAGGCAGATCGGTTTATTCGTAAATTTCCTCGTGTTTTTTCAGACAAAGTAATGTTGCTGGTCGATAATATCTTTTAATTTGATTTGTTCCAGAATAGTTGGTATAATACGTGTCTCTAGATTACGAACTATTTTGGAACACCCTTTTTGGTACACAAAATATATTTAATATGTTTAATAAAACATTGAAAAATCAAAAATAAGCTCACGAAACCGAAACATGTTGATGACAGACCAACAGAAAACAAGAAAGGATCCTCAAAGTGAATTTATTTTTAGTCGCCTCCAATGTCCCAAAATGATTGCATACGTATATATATATATATATATATATATATATATATATATATATATATATATATATATATATATATATATATATATATATATATATATATATACATATATATATTTATATATATATACATATATATATATATATATATATATATATAAATATAATATATATATATATATATATATATATATATATATATATATATATATATATATATTTATAAGTATTTATACAGATGTCGTAGATAGCCTCATTGTCACCATGAAAGCAAAGTCAGAGTGCTCCAATGGTGTGGTGTTGAAGACAGACCAACAGAAAACAAGAAAGGATCCTCAAATTGAATTTTTTTTAGTCGCCTCCAATGTCCCAAAATGATTGCATTCTAGAGATATATATAGATAGAGAGATATAGAGATATAGAGAGATATATATATTTACATATATATACATATATATATACAATATATATATATATAAATATCCTATATATATATTTATATGTATTTATATATATATATATATATATGTATTTTATATATATAAATAGATAGTCTATACATATATTTGTATATATATAAATATATATTTTATTTACAACGAATCGATATAATATATATATATATATATATATATATATATTATATAAGTTGACATATGTATATATATATATCTAAATATATATATATTTATATATATATATCTGTATATATATACATACATATATATATAGATATAAAAATATATATATATGAAAATATATATATAAATATATTTATCGATAAATATATATATATATATATTGTTATATATATATATATATATATATATATATATATCTCTATATATATATATATATATATATATATATATATATATTTATATATATATATCTGTGTGTGTGATATGCTTAAGTATGACAATGCCACCCATATCACATGGGTGTTCTCCTTAGTGATTGCTATCAATTATTGCCTATTCTTTTACTTTAATTGCGTCTATTGTGTTGTTTTTAAGTATATCAGGTTCACATAAACCACTTTACAAGCATTATATGACAATCAATCTCTCTTTATGCCACAGCGACTAAAAACGTCTGGGAATATTTCAGTTACTCTTTCGAGGTGCTGCATCTGCCCTTCAACTCTGCCAGTTATTGATGTCATAAAGATACTAAATCCGGTCTGGCTGCAGCCCCCTTACTGAGGCCGTTTACTCAACAATCGTACATTGCACCACATAATGCATTACCCATAATGGACATCCGCAGCTCTCTTTATCTTTCTTCTCTCTTTTCCTATTTGATTTTGTACTTTTTTTATCCTCACCCTTTTTCATGAAATACGAGAACGCAGATGCATGTCTTTAGTATACACATGTAGCATAATCTTCATAGAGCCAGTTTTGCTGCTCACTGAGCTGTTGTGGTAGGATTTAAGATACAATTGCTCAGCAGGTGAAGGTAAACCAACGGATGAATAACTAGTTATGTGACAGATAGCAGCTGCATGCAACATACACTACGATGGCTGGACAACTGAACAAATATATTTGCGTAAGCCCACTCTGTAATTGCTAATTGTGCAATTAAAACCTTTGCAGAGTGGGCAACTTTTTCATATGGCGATCCATATGCGCATGGCTTATTAGCCAAACCATATATATATATATATATATATATATATATATATAGATATATATATATAGATAGATATAGATATATAGAGAGATATATAGATAGATATATATAGAGATATATAGATAGATATATATATATATATATATATATATATATATAGATATATATATATATATATATATATATATATCTCTATATATATCTCTAGAGAGATATATAGATATATCTAGAGAGATCTCTATATATATATATATATCTCTATATATATATATATCTATATATATATATATATATATATATATATATATATATATACTATTTGGTAAGCTGATATGCATCGGATAGGGTACAATTCCATTTGCAAGCTTACATTGCATGAGGACGTTATGTCCCGCAAATACGCTTATGAATCTGTGTTATGTCTTCACCAGTTTCTCTCATTACTTGCCTCCAAATTATCGACGTGTTTATGAATGACGAAGCTCTAACCCTAACAGATCATCTAATGCTACCTCAGTACAAACACTTAATCAAAACAATTACCATGTTTATCCTGGACCTTTTAAGGTATACTTCGCTGTGCAAATAGCATAAGCGATGACTTGAGCTGCTATTTACGAGCGTAAATTGACAGGTGAATTATCTAATTTCGCTCCACATTCATGCCCTTACCTCCTGCGACATAACCTGATCGCAGATTTTTGTTAATGCAACATGGTTGATGGACACCCATTGTGGGCCTGCAATAGCGCAATCACGCATTGCTATGTAGTGAACCACACTTCATATAGAATGTAGTTGACGAAATGTTCTGGCAACGATATAGAAATGCACCACTTCATAGACAAACTTCAGCCCGTTGTTGCTACAAATTGAGAACTGATGCGAATTAACATCGAGGTATATGCTTTAATTTAGTAGCGATCATTCAGCAACTCATGTAGGGCATGATTTCGCTGCAAACGAAGCATATTTTATCACCCTCGTGGCCAACAAAATCTGATCGACTGTGTCGCAGAAAGCAACACGCACTAGGTTAGGTTTGATATACTCATAAAATGCAATTCAACAAATAAATGGCCATGATACGTTACATCCGTTTGGCACCTATAACAGGCAACATTCTGAATTGTCTTTGGCCGGCAATATTCCAATAATTGATCCGCGAGATTTACAAAATATGCTTGATGATAAAAAACAATATGTTCAACAGTGGGAAAGGTCTACCTTTGGTATAACTCTTGCAAATACGGCTGTCAAAACATTGGTGTCACACAATTATCATATTTCACATAATTCGTGAAAAATGATTTTAGCTGTAGCTGACAGTCAATGAAGTATGGACGTTTATCAGCGAAACGGTGGGGCAGTTTTGATCTTAACTGTATCTTAACTTAGACACAACAAAAGTCAACCATGAGAAAAATGAAGGGACGTTTTCCCCAAACTGCACAAAGTACTCAACTAGCTGCAATTTTTCTTGATTAGGATACAGTGGTTGAGGTCGTTCACGAAAAATGGGATATCTATCTTTCGCATAAGCCCCATTAAATAGTTCAGGTTGCTCCGCGAATCTTATAGCTCCTGCGAAAATGCTGATGCAAAGTAGTCATACAATCAAGTGTGAGCTTGTCGTCGAATATCACTGTATAAATACTGACTGGAAGAAGACCAATAGTTTTCTTTAGTTTTCAATAACGACTATGCATAGGTATAACAATCTGTTATATTTGCTGTACTGTACTTAAATCATATTGTTGTTTTTCTTATCACTCTTTCCCAAGAACTTCACTGTTCGTATAATAATATTATTTGTTTATGTTTTCCTACTTATATTGAGGGAATTCACTGATGCCACCCTGCTAGCAACCCCGCCTCTTGTCCTTGCTAAGATACTGCATTCGTTCAGAAACGGTTGTTAGTTGAAAAGCGTCGACATTGATGGTGTGAAAGTGAACAACTATTTGATACCAGCCCTCTAAATAAGCATCTCCATCGCATCTTTTCGCCAGTTATGTTTTAACGCCAACCTATTCAAACCCAAGCAAAACGCATCAAAGCTGCGGTAATAATGCACAAATAAATGGAGGTGACTGCAAGTTTCTGATGAGCAATATTATTGCGACTGATTTGGAAAAAAACAGCTATGCGCTGCAATGCGTGACGTGTCATTAGTTGCCAATAGGTTTTGTCAGTTATTTGTATTAAGTCTACATATTGAGATCTCACGGAAGCATCTCCACGTTGTGGTGTCAGTGCAGCAAATCATATGTCATAAAAATGGTGGAGTCAGTGAAAAGTTCGATGATGTGGGTACCGGCTAACCGGGATCGGGTCAACTCGTGCCCAAACCAACTCGTATCCAGACCAATTCGTACCCAAGGTGTAGGATTAATGACCGTGTGATTTTCTAATGTACAATAACGTTGAGTATAAACATCATCAATGTAAATTTCCTTAACAGCTTAAGTACATTCATGGCCGACGCGTCATTCTTTAAATAGCCCCTAGCTTGCCGTCACAAGCGACCAGAGCGCTGGGTCCCGGGCGTGGCATACGGGGTTGCGTTTGGGTAGGGTAAGGTAAGGTAGGGTAGCTTCGGGTAGCATTGGGTAGGATAGGGTAGGGTGGCGTTGGGTCGGGTAGCGTCGGGTAGGTCATCGTCGGGTCGGATAGGTTAGCGTTGGGTCGGGTTGGGTAGTGTAGCATTGGGTCGGGTAGGGTAGCGTCGGGTTGGGTCGGGTCGGGTAGCATCGGGTCGAGTAGGGCGGGGTAGGGTAGCGTCGGGTCGGGTGGGGTATGGTAGGATCGGATAGGGTCGGGTGTGATATTAAGCTGTAACTGCTACTCAATATCATGTTTGCGTAATTGTGTATATATTGTGTATATATATTGTGTAAACGTATGTACATACATACATACGTACGTACTTACTTACGTATGAATGTACGTATGTGTGCATGTATGTATGTATGTATGTATGTATGT
>CM067346.1:13278109-13315609 GCA_034190875.2 Urechis unicinctus
TTAATAATTATAGCGCGAAAAGTAATTTACCTAACGCACAAGCACATCCACATTAGGCAGTTTGACAATATACAGCCAGCATTGGTGAATCGCTATTACAGTGTACCCATATTACTGTGTATCAATGTAAACTAGGCAGACACTATGAGTCTGCCTAAACTAATTGGAAAGAACCTGGTGATTTACTCAATGTCTAGCAACACACATATCGCACTTAACAAGATATCAATCATGGCCATCAACTGACCAAAACTATCAAAAGAACTAATGACAGACTATTTATAGTATCAATTTAAGTAAGCGAACATCTATTTTTGGCTATCCTGCAGATACATGTGCTAAGAGTATCGTTTTTTTATATCACAAATAGTTCTTTGCCACGCATAATTGACCAAACTATATGCCCAATTTGCATATTTCATTTGCTATATAATTGTTCACTCATGTTGTGCTGCCCAAAAACTAACTTCATAGTTTGATCAGTACAATTTGTAAAAAACATGTAAGACGTTGATGTATTGGCGTATTAGCTTGCAGCTGAAGTGCTAGTTTGTCAAGGTGAGGGTCTAATATATGCGTGAGTTCGACTGATTTTATTCCTTAGAACATTAATAAGAAACTCTCACTGGAGACGGACGATAGCTAAGCTGATTGGATACTGTTTACGATTTACTGTAAGGTCATATGAATCATTTTCGGAATGACGAAAATGTCGGCTTTTGCATAGACTTTTACCAGCAATCTGTCAACCGATGCCGTCTAAATGTGCGTTTTCATGATTGGTGCATAATAACTGTCCCCGGTCTTTATAATATAGTCACTCATTTGAGACAAAACATTTTGTCCTAACCGCCCGCCAGTATTTCATTTTACGGGGCACGTTTATCTCTGGCATAGCTGTAATTCAGGCTTGAAAACCCCAAATGGACATTTTGTATAACCAAAGAACATCGGGTGTACATGGGGAAACCATCTCTAAAAATTGCAACCGAAAGCGATATCGCAAATTAAACATCCTGCCTATCCGATTCAGTGTTCACCACTGATTATAGTTGAGTAGACTACATCTAACAGGATAAGTGGTAATCTGTTTCGCAATCAAGCATCCACTTGTAACAAATGAGCGGCGTTAGTCTGAACATAACGTGTGTAGGGCACACCATACGTTGTGACGAAGCTAGTATCAACATACCATGAATGTGTTTATATAAACGCATGGCATGACTGAATAAAAACCACTATACGCATGTATTCGATATTCCCAGAGAGTCATCGATTTGTTGTGCAAGAAAAATAGCGCGCTTCGACTAACTTTGCGTACTAGTCCACACTATTTCAAATCGATCGACTAATAATTTCCTACGAATAATTTTCGTTTGCATTAGCATTTGAGATTCACGTTGCTCTAATTAACACATGTACGCACATTACCATTATCATAGCACATAGATACTGCCTTATGCCTAGCGGTGCCTTGGGTGTTCTCCGTGAAGTAAATTGTTAACATTGCATTACCAAAGGGGCAGATAACAAGTCATATTCATATTTACTAAGCCAATACAATTAAGCGTCCATTAAATGGTCTAAGAAGGATATGATTCACGCGTCACGAGCAGAAACTGTCATCGTATATATTTATGATGACTCCAGGGTTCGAAAGGTTGAGAAAGATTGTATAATACGAGGGTTTTTGTTGTCCGGGGATATATACCGTATTCGCGGCCATGCAGCGATAGTTATTAATCCCACTACGGTAATCTAAGAAAACAACCAATAAACAAATCTAATATGCATGTTCTGCTGGTTTGCAAGGTGGTCAAGCTAATGTTGTAATGTATGGCACTTTTTGATTATCAAATATTTATGCAGTGAGGCAAGACGATAGTTGGATATGTGTGCATCGTTCATAATTCTACCATTAGGCGTCTTCAAGCCAAAGAAGATGCATCAATCAGACTCCCTCAGTTTAACATGCTAAACAAATATTTCTCTATTAATATGATGATGACAAGGTGGTTTGCTTTTTTTAATGTATTCCAGAGCGAATGAATATAGGAGTATAGAGTTCAAAGGACACCTCAAATAAAGCTAGCTTTGATCAAATTAATGTTAATTCGCAAGGTAGAGTTAAGTCTACGAGAAAAATAAAATTAAGCAAGAGGTACTAAAAGTCACTTTTACCGCCTAGTTGATATCAGAATGATAATGGATCAAGACAACGATGTTTGTACTGTGCCCTTTAAGCGCCATTGGTAGTGCAATGCTGCCATTGGATGTACGGTAGGGCTTGAGAGATATGTGCGATTAAGTAGAAACAAAAGAATTGCACACTACATTATTGCGTGTAGACTTGGTAGGTCCTTCTCGGCATTTGCCTACAGTGAATTATACATTGAAACCGGATATTTCAAAGTCTTGAAGGTTGTTGTGCTAAGGTATAGTACCTAAGAGGTCGTCGGTCAAAATATATATTTTTTTCAAACGCCCATAACCAATTCCTGCGCGATTCATAAGCTAAAGCTTTGCAGTGGATAAAAGTGAATAGAGATAATATACAGTGCAACATCACTTTTAAAATAAAACACTCAAAAAGGTCTTGTCTTTTTTGAAACTCAAGCCGTGTGCCAAGATGTGACTGTGTTCCAATAAGTTTGGTCGATTGTCTCAAATAGGTGGCATCCGTATAAATGTACATACATATATATATATATATATATATATATATATATATATATATATATATATATATATATATAGATATATATATATATATATATATATATATATATATATATATATATATATATATATATATATATATATATATATATATATATATATATATATATATATATATATATTTAATATAATATGATTATAATAATAATAATAACAATAGTTTGTTTCAGGCACAGGGCCCATAATAAATAAGCGTTCAATGCACTGCATATAAAAACACGGTACCAATGGGTCCATATGGCACCAGATCGTATATATATATAAATATATATATATATATATATGCATAGATATATATATATATATATATATATTCATATATATATATATATATATATATATATATATATATATATATATATATATATATATATATATATATATATATATATATATATATATATATATATATATATATATATATATATATATATATATAGCTATATATAGAATTATCACACCTACCCATAACTTCATGGGCCGTAGTTAAAACACTGTAAGGACCTATCTTTTGACAGCTATTACTCATGCTGATTAGACCTATGAACCTCTTGAATTCATAGCACGCCACTTGTCGTCGAATGTTTGAGCCATCGCGTCAATTAGAAATTAGCAGCAGCTTATAGAAGCCGTATACCTAGGTTATATTTAAATTGCTCATAATACCGAGGATGCTTAAATACAGCATTCAGCTAATTGCAATCCCATGAAAAAAGAGACACATCTTAACAGCTATTACAAACAAAACACGCAAGAGAAATTAGCGGTATAGCACATTGTGCGGTTTTTGTATCACTAGGAATTGAACAAAAATCTATTAGCTTTTTCCAGACGTGCCACAGCATGTGCTGGTCCCACGCAGAGTTGGCAGCGAGATTGAGAAAATGTGAGACAGAGTGGGTACTCATTATTCCTCTCACCCTCATATACAGTGTATTCGTATGCAGCTACCATTGATCATTGTACTTACATCAGCTCCTGCTAAAAAGGCAACGCGCATCAATAAGACCACATTAACCTATTTTACGGCCTTTATAAAAAAGAAAAATTGCGGGGTTGTGCGCCATTGACCAGAACACTAATCCCGTTCCAATATGTAAGAATCAAATGAGATTATATGCATAGCACTTGGCTTTCTTTGCTTTCGCTCATTGGTGTATCGACCTCCATCGCTGCTGGCAATTGGGATAGAATACGCAATGCTTGACTGCACCGTGTAGTAACCTATGCGTTTGAAAGGTAAATATTATGGGATAAAGTTGTGTTGAGAAATTTGGGCATTCGCTCGAATCATCAGTTATAATTGCAAACCTTGTGGGATTTGCCCTCGGTAATTGTGTCTCGGGTTTCAGGCTCAGACCTCAAAGCAATGTCATATACGTCATGGGACGGACCGGAACAGTTCCCATGTGCCTGTTACACTATTTATCACTTTGAAATACACATTAATAAATCATTATTCTCCCACAACTGTTCGTTTTATTTTTAAACGGATATCATTAAACTCATGGCCCCTTGACGTGGAAAAACCTCAAATTACAGTTGGACAGAAAACAAGGACATGGCTAGCATGCTAGTTTTTAGCACCACCAGTATTTCAATCAGGTCACGTCCAGGTTAGGCAATGTCACATAATTACCCTCATTTCAGTTATATACCAGAAGTTACATTAACACCAGATAACAGCCGATGTGTCCTTGACCTGGCATGTGTCACACAAACTCACATGTACAATGTCGCTGACAACATGCAGGCATTATTCACAACAGCAATGGATGTAATAAATAATTCAACTAGGTCCATCAAGTGCTGCCACCATATGACAGCCACTCCTCATAGCGGATTAGACATTTGAACCTCTTGCATTCAAATATTTATTCATCCGTAATGAGGCACCTGTCGTCAAGATTGTTGGCCCTCGGGCATTCAAGAATTTGAAGCATTCGGTGGAGGCCATTGTCCAGTTGTAGTAATATTTAAGTTGCTCATAGCATCGCGGACATTCAATTACAGTGTTTCATGAATGGCAAGCTCATGTAGAACAGATCATCATACGAGGATATTCGTCTTTGCTGTTTCAAACTGATAGGAATGTCTCATCTAATTCATACAAAATATGGGCAATATATACGCAGACAGTATTATTGAAGTATATGTCATGTCATACTATAGTATGCTTAAACTAATCACTATTCATAGTATGTCAGGTACTAATGAACAGCACATTTATACTGTAAGTCTTTGTGTTCGGTTATGAATGGAATCAGAGTACGTACCAACATGCATAACGGGGAGTGTCATACGCACACCCGCATAATATCGTGAACTTCAACTGCGTGACCATAAGGCATGTTACTGTTCTGTCATCTACCCAGAAGACATACACAAAAACAGGATGCTTTTATTTAATAATGTTGTTTTATCTTGTTAGCGACATCAATCCTGTGGCAACTATTGCCGTTGGAATATATTATTGGATATTTGCAATGCTATGTACACATTAGACGTTTAATAAGTAAAAATCTAACATCCCTTTACATTACACGAAGGCAGATAATACTACTCACCACTATCGGTGTGATTATATCATTAAGTTCCCAGTTATTCTTCACAGCCTGTGACTAATATCTTGTGACATGCATAACTCTGGAGGTGAGGGAGAAATGGTCGTAGATAATTCCCAAAACTCTATTACTCTTGCTTAATACGAAGTATCATTTGAGTGTAAGCGCGCACACTGCTACTCAACTCCCCACTCCATATATTGCATTAAATATGTATACTTAACGTAAATGAGCGATATTTGCTAAAACTTCTGCCTATGATGTTTTTGTTATCATTTGTTGATAATCTCACTTGCGTCGCTTGTTCTGTGATATATTTTAATGCAAGTTATAAATGTATTTCTAATTGCTATACTCCGCGTCACCTGCCAAGCCTGCAGTCTCTATGGCACAGTGTGTGGAATCGAACGTCATTTAGCTCGTCTCTCGATTTTTTTGTTACTACAAACACGGGCATATCACATTGCAAAATTGCCAATTGTATATTGGGGCGGTAGAAAAGCGAATCATTCACTCATAAGAAACAGTAATATATACTTATAAGACGCATATACAACACTGTGTTGCCGACATATCAAAGACAAATGACATATAATCAAACAAGTGCAACAAAAGGACACTTTGTGTCACTTAAGGTGTTTTGTTTGAGCTAAATTTTGGATGCAAAATAAACAACTATTTTTTTTTTTTTTATTCATATAATGATCGGTTTATTCCACTTTCCATCGTGATTATATCGCATAAGCAAAAACCAAATACTCATAATTACGTCTTATAGCAAATTCTAGCTTAACTACTGGCAATGTGCCCGATATTGTCAGAACAAATGTGGCCCTAAAATGGGACGGATACTTTCGCGATCATGGGTATATATGTACGTTGTTATTTCAACGGTAAAATCATGAAGTGGGAAACCTATTTGACCTTTGGGGAATTGGGCATGTGATTGCACTGATGTTGCCGTCTTATATGCGAATCACGTAGTTATTAGTTTAAATGCACTACTGTTGAGCCACGAATAAGTGCAATTTCAAATAAACTGTAATATTTCTGTTAGATGCATCGAAATGTGGCACACCAACTAAAATTTGTGATAAACGCAGTTAAAATCGTTAAGCCTGTTTGCATCCGAACATGCAGCAGCTGGAGAAAAGATTATTCAACATAATCTCCTGCTCTCTTTAATCGCATCTATATAAACCGTCAACCATTTGTTAAAGATGTGCTGCATATAAGTCTATGTCATCTGAGCAGTTGATAGATGATGTTCAGTTTACAAAGGTCCATTTGACGCTGTTTTAGGAATGAAAATCGGGTTTCAATGGATATTTATGAAAAGCGCTGTATAGTGTTGACCTATTTCTCCGGTACAAACGGAGAGAAGAGTCTTCCCGATCGATTGCTGCGCTTTACTTTTGCCAGCATAGTAAAAACCAAACCTACCGCTAAGGAGGAACGCCGTTTGTTTGAGTAGTTTCTTTTATCTTAAGAGCACAACATATATGAAAACCTTTGCTTTGGCACGATTTTAGCAAAAAGGACTCAAAAAGCCCAGTGCTACACAATAAATGCACAATAAACGACCGTTGAAAAATCCGTGGTCTTGTATGGTCGATAATACAATGCAATACAGCACTATTCGCATCTCAAACTAAATAGCCTGGCGTGTAAGTTACCACATATATATCACTATATTTAGTACTATATAATGAATATGTATATATGTATATATATATATATATATATATATATATATATATATATATATATATATATATATATATATATATATATATATATATATATATATATATATATATATATATATATATATATATCCTATATATATATATATATATATATATATATATATATATATATATATATATATATATTTATATATATGCATATACATACACGCAAACATACATATATACCTGCATACTTACATACATACCTGCATATAAATAAATGTAGTTCCGTCTTATGTTTGGGCGTGCTGTTCCAATCACAATATTTATAATAACAACTATAATTGATACTATTATTTTAAAACCTTTAAATACGTTATTCGTTAGGAATTAACGTACACATATTTTAGGCAATATATTGAAGGTTTCAATCATCCACCGGAACTGGCTGGTTAAATAGTTGACATACTATGTTGTAACGTACGCACTAATTAGTTTTGGTTAAAATCCTCAACTGTTGATCTACAATAGTTGCTGCCTTCCTCAACAGGATTTGACATTTTCCATTTATTTCACCATTGCAGCTGCTTTATGTTGTCACACTTTCCCTTTCTCACTTTTCGTTGGATCAAATATACCAGGTCGCGAAACTGCTGCAGCCGCTCTTACTTTGAACTTAGTGACCTTGCCTCAATAATTGCCGCTTCTTAACCATAATCCGACCTTAAATGTAATGCGTTCATCCCTTTTGGTATCCATTTGAAGGCGAAGATGATTTCACATTCATGAAATCTGTCATGCCGCTTGCTGACATTCTAAGGAAGCGACATCGGCCCGATTGGCTTTACAAGCACATTATTTAGGCAGGGCCATCAACGGCCTCATCGCCCGTTTCACCTTACTATAAATAACTGCACTGTTACCACACTTATTCATTACATTGTAACAGTTTTGTATTAGACATGTTGACAACATAAAACACTTTCGAATACATGGTAAGTCTGTTTTGGGTGATTCGACCATGGTTTACTTACAGCTGAATCGTTTCCCAAAACGCATTATTACTGCCTCTCCGTATCAAACTGCTTGGATGTTACTTTATTACCCTGTAAATTTGTCCTTGTGAAAGCTTTCTCGTTCTAATAGCTAGCTTTATGCTCGTTTGCAATGATGTATTGGATCTAACCATACTTGAACTTAGGCTAATGGCAATGGATGAGAAGCTGCTAATCTGGAGACAATGTTCCTCTGAATGGAATTTGGCAACGGTATTACATCACAACAGTCACGAGAGGCTCTTTATTCCATCAATATCTACATTTTTAGTTTGCATCTGCAATATACTAAATCAAAAGAGAAATAGAAGAAGCTGACTCTGCACGACAGAAAGTGGCAACAACAGTGTGGTGAATAGTGAAGGAACAAACGCGACAATGCCATTTACCTCAACATTGTGCAGGAGATGGTATGCGCTGAGTACAAGATATCCGTACAGCAAAAGCAATTGATTCTTAAAGGCAGAGCCCCAATATATTTAACGGCTGATTTCATATAATAAATTCCGCTGTTGTGGTGTTTGCTTTCTTAAACAAAGATACCAAAACTACACGATTAAAACCTCGTGAAAGAAGTGTGTGTTCATATCACGCACAATAGCTCAATGCCTAAGCTAAGCTATTATTCACTTCCTCATCACCAACAGCATTGAAAAAATTTTGCATATTAAGTTATGAACTTTGCAAGTATTGTTCACATAAAGTTGTAAAGTTCTCTCTGGGTCAGCTGGTCCAAAGAATTCATAGGATATATTAAGTATGAAGGCCATAAGCATGTCAAGGACATCACAAGGTCGTGCTAATAAATGTACGTATTGTTGTCCTTAAATTGAAATCATTCACGAATATCCAGACAATATATAATATATCAAATCCATCAATTTGTTTTCTTTGTTTGTTACACATACTTTGATGAGACTTACAACAGAGTTGTGTCCAAAATTACTTACTTTTGCTATTCCTTAAAAGACAGACTAGAATTCGATGTCAGTATCGTTCTGTGTGGCATGCCAATTTCTGGTGTATACGGCTTGAGAAACCATAACGGTTAACTGAGATCATTTGTCAATTTAGAAATCAAAATCATTACAGGAGCATATTCGACATTAATCAATCAACCCACTTCGTTAGATAAACCGTTGTGTGTAATCAGTGCACCATACAATATCACTTATATCTAACTTGCATCAATATCATTACGGAAATGGTCGAATTTTTTATGTTCAACCATCTGTAACGAGTTTGTTGAAACGGAAAAGCAGGCGCACTTTGACGGGAGCAGTTCAGATTGGAAAGAATGGAACTGCGTGGTTATCCTATTACAATTACATGTTACGGCTATTAAGACTGTGCCATGGGGTAGCTAAAACATAAGCTGCATTGCCCGAATATCATCGCATATAATCGATTGTACTACTGTACACATTATCATAACAATCCCGTTTGCTACTGGTCTATTGTGCGTGTATAACATAACAGAATGTTCCGTTTTCAATGACTTATAAAAATAGTCAGTATCAACAGTGATGATGATATCGGCGACACCGGTCTCGACTGTGGGTGTCAGTACAGAAACTAGATTGGTGAGGTTAACATCCTCCGAGCCTACCTGAAATTATCTGTACGAAATATATCGATAGGCACTCATATTTAGTCAAGAATACACGGCTCCGTAAATGAGAGCTCTTGTCTATATTTGTGTGTATCTAGCATGATCACATGCAAAAGACTAAATGTTCCGAAACTGTTACTTAATGGTGATAACCATAAGGATATTTGCAATTGGTCTTACTGTTGTGGGGTGTGGGTTATCTCCTGACGTATCAGTTCTTGCAAGCAGATACTGTATTGCTAGCTGTATTACAGCTCGACTTGTTGGCCTTCGGAGCTTCATTATTCAGTTTCTAATTGCCACGCATTTTCCCCGGAATTATTTTGCGTCTGCTGAAACATAGACCTTATATCTGACACCGTAACACTAGTAATGGGCTCGGTGCGGAGTATACAGTTTTACCCAAGCATAAATAATTAAACCTTGGTCAAGCGGTATTTATATCGGATATCTTCACGTTGCTCATATTTGATTATACCCAAGTTGCGATGAGATATTTGCAATTCTAACAATCTAAAAAGCCGTTCCACAATTACTGAAACGATGTTTCGCTGAATGCGATAGATTTGCACAAACACGCCTACATTACTTATAAATGAGGTCCCCTGCGTCATTAGTGAAATTTGTATGGTAATACAACACGATCATTCTCTTTTATTTGGAAGGCTGCCTAATCGGGCTTTTATGAGGAACAAATACCCAGTAAATTGCCTTTTCCATTGAGTAAGCCTCCTATCTTGTCGCATCGGCGTAGCCTCTGTTGAACTGATAAATAAGTACGGATCACACAACTCTGATGATTGTAAGCTTTCATGATGATTCGATAATTGACCAGTCTTTTAACTGTAGCAGAAACTACATTGCTGTTCAATCATCTTCTCTGGTGACGGCAGCATAATTATCTTGTCATAATGAAGTTGCAGTTATGTAAGCAGTCAAGAAAATTGACATAACTAATGAAGAGCTTGCTAATCCACTAAACACTGTTTGATTTCATGTTCAAACACTAGCCCAAAACCTAAAATGAGTGTTTCGGCTAGTCGTGCAATAACAGTTAGCCTTGCAATGAATTAACGCATGGTTACCTCGTTTGCCTGAGTACGGGATGAACTACCAGATAGCATACATAATCTCTATAACGAACGGATACTTTGACGGATCAACGATTTGGACTGCATTGGCTCATTAATTACGAAAGATGAGTAATATAGCAAATAATATATCGTTCAGAATAGTATTCTCTTCTACCAAGACAAACCCTAGGATACTAACACTTCGACATGTTGATGGGTACCGATAATGTAGAGTTGATGCCTTGGATATGTAGTCGTTAGGAGGAGCCAGCTGAGGCGAATATCGATAAGCTCGTGGCATATATAATATGATCCCGGGCTCGTAGTTTTATTTTACTTTAAAAATATATATCGTTCAAATTGTTAAGTTGCATATTATTTCCTATCAGCTCTGCCTGCGTGGTAAATTTGACACATTATAATAAAAAAATCGGTTCGTCACTCGCAATGGAAAGAGGGTCAGGGTAACGATGACTGAGATTATCAAAATAAGCGATAAGTCTCTTGAGAGTGGTGCCACATCGCAGCTTTGTATCACACATTGGCTTGTTGTGTTGAATGCGTAGAGTTTGTTGGACGTTGTCTTTAGATCCGGTAGGCGAATAGCCAATCTTACCTGTATTGCTACATCGGCTATGTGTATAATACGCAATGGACTGCATTCACAAAAGATAGTTGCTACAAATAGGCTGTCCGTCGTAGACTAATATTCCCGTCTCAGGGCGCTTCATGATCCGCTGATAAGCAGCGCATATGCCTTGCCTCGTCTTGTCATTTATCGTATTACAGATATTGAAATAAACGACAGGTGATGTGCTTGGCGTTATTGATGAAGGGATAGGGATAGTGTGTTCGGGAAACCGGGCCAAGGAGACTGCTAGCTTAATCCATCTTGCTATGTTTAGATAATATGACCAAGATTTGTTAGGAGTTTATCAAAACTACAATGAAATGTTATTAAAATCCTGTGCAACAGTGGATTTATATTCAGGAACAAAATACGATAGGTTAGATACCAATTGATGTGGCATAATATATTTAGAAAATAAACGAGTTATAGTGTGTTAATATCGAAGAGCTATAGTTTACATGGTGGTAGTGTTATCACGCAGTTATCAACTTAAGACAACATGGATAGATTCTATTTTGGCAATCGCCGAAATATTTCCAAACAGCAAAGAACCTTCCTGTCTTCGAATCCAGTCACATACGACTTTCTGCTCGTGGTAAGTTTAGCAAACTCCTGACTGCACATCCTGTTAACTAAATACAGTATTACGTCTTTAAAACATGGTGCAGATGAAGCAACGCAAAGCAATTGACTTCATGCTCAATTATTGATTTAAATAAGAAGTGACATTTAATACATATCGCTTGGTCAACCATGATGTGTTTTTGGCGACCTAAGTTCACTGCTTTTAAGCGAAAAATGCATATACAGGCTGTTAGCGTATACCAACACATCGAAATTCGGTTATCAAAGTAGGGGCGCAAGAATGGTGCCAAGTATGGGATATTCTAAGCTTAAGTTGGTACTGACGATCACGGTTTTCGATCAATAATGCGATTCTCCTCACGGCTAATGACGATATCCCTCAGTCCATGAATTATATTGACTGGTATCACTTGGTACGCCAATGACAGTTCTGCCCACCTTTCCGCCAATTTCAATCGGTTTTGGTTGAATAACTCGTTTTCTACAGCGCCAATTCCACCATTCCAATAAGTCAAGCGACTCATCATGGGTGAGCACAATACGTGATGTACATCATACGGGCGTATGGCAGTAGGGTATATTTTGTTCATATTCCAGTAAAGAGAATCATTTAACTTGAGAAATGACATGCAGACTACGGCAACAACCATATTAGTGGGTGATAACGTTTTCTTAAAATTGATTTAGAATTGAAGCAACAATCATTTACACCTGCGTTGTTATATGCGCCCTGAGCGGTTATTTCGCTCCCATATTGTGTTTGGGGTTTGAAACAATGTCGTATGATATATGGTAACGTGTGCTGTGATGAAAATGCATCAAGCCATCTGCAGACACACCAATCGATGTGACTAAGGCTACTAGCTGACGATGTGCGATTGCTTATTCCTGTAATATTATTATTAGCAAGACGTTTCGTCACTATGTAATATCTAATTGAATATTTCTGAAACGATAAGCTAACATTACGCCTATGGAAAACGTATAGTTCGTTAAAAACGAGGAGAACAAAACGAAGTTACAGCCCTTTCCCCTGGTCATGCACTTGAACATCTAAATTTTCACCGTGTGATGCCTACAAAGCGTTGAGCGGATGACTTTGAACCATTCAAACACGATAGGACGTGACCAGGTGCAATAGGCAACCACATGTAAGTCAAGATGTTGCTATCTGTATTCCTGTTCCGATCCCATACACTTTCGTAATGCTTTCTTACAGATGCAAAGTGACTCGAGGTTAATGTGGCGAGCAAGGTCTTTTGGAGCATTCGGTTAGTTATTTATGTTCGGTCTGCCAGGTTGCTGGACGCCCATTTTTGGATAAATTATGATATGGAAATTAAGAGAGTTTTATCCATGGAAGATGAATATTTTAAGCAAATATTCATATCTTTTCGTCCTATATGGTTTCGAATGTTGCGCCACGAACGTGCCTCGTGTAATAATGACCATAGCATGTCCACATGACTTATCATATATGCACCGTGGATAATACTTTGAACACCATCATAAGCCTTTTATTTGTGTAATGTATCCCAAGGCTGGTATCAGATCAATTCTGACCAACATGCGCATCTTATGTGGCATGTCTCTCCTCTACTACAGCGATGTTAAATAGTACTGCAATTAAATATTTCCGCGCCATCATCAGCATACGTTCCAGTTCAGAATGTACATACGTTCTAGCCACGATATATTAATTATATGAATGCCTGCACCTGTAAATAACACAGGATAACATGACTTGAAAATAGTTTCACCATACACAAGACAAACAAATATCCTAACAGTTGTCTTGATTTCCTTAAATGATCGAGCCGTTTAATGCAGAAATATAAATGAGGAGCCCCGAAATTTTCGAAAATATGTCTCCTATTCCAATTGCTGTCATTTGCAAAATGGGATTAACAACATTGGTTCCAACGGGAAATCGCCACAAACTTTGATTTATAACATGGTTTTGATCTATAACTGTGCACGTGAACAATCAGCATCCATCGGCAGTAAGGAGTGTATAAATATATAGATATATATATGATATATAGATATAGAGAGAGAGATATATATATATAGAGAGAGATATATATAGATAGAGATATATATATATATATATATATATATATATATATATATATATATATATATATATATATATATATATATATCTATATATATAATATATATAATATATATATATATATATATATATATATATATATATATATATCTATATTATATATATATATATATATATATATATATATATATATATATATATATATATATATATATATATCTATATATATATATATGTAAATTTATATATATAGCTTATTTCTGACATTATCGAGTAATCATCTTTGAGCCTCCTTTATATTTTTAATTGGTGATGTTTCAAAGCCCGTTTAAAATATTTTGGGTTTTAATTCAGGAGGGAGGAGCTGCTTTTTAATAGCATGGACTTACTATATAAGTAGTGGGCAATTGTTAGGATTCGGAGAGACTATGGATGGGTACTCGTGGAACACCTCTTGGGTAAGTAAGCAAATTGAATCTCTGTTTGGTTTAGAAAAGAGAAAAAGTGATGCGCATATATTTCCTTTTAAAACTGGTGCAAACAATCAGATATTTTGGAGACGTTTATACATTTACTTTGCTTATAATTTTTCGCCCCGATTATTAATATTTGACCATATTTGATCGATCCACTACCTGTATATGCTTTTATTGCAAGCCTGTGGTAAATTGGATTTTTATTGAACTACGCAAACACAAACCTATTTTGTCACATTGTTGCCACAGATACCAGAATTGAATGACCGTATTAACGCTTAACATATCCAGCATAGCGTCTGGTTGTTAGCTTCACAGAATGCGGCTCGTGTGATGAGAATCCGCCATTTGATGCCTCACTCTCGCTTTGCAGTAAATTCTGCAAGGCACGGCTAACAATCGCAATTTACAGTTAACCTATCAAGAGGCAGTTAATGTATGCCCACAGCAAAGGGCTCCTATTCAGTGACTGCATTATAAAATTTGCGCAGTGGTTACGTTGACCTTGTCTTTTTGTTGCACACAGATACTTATCAATATTGCTAGTCTAAGGCCTAAGCAACCTTATTGCATGTTATCATTTTTGTAACAATATAAGGGTCTCGCATATCATCAACGTGTTATCTCCCAACACTAAATCAACGCCAAGTTGATGGATTGCCTGAATTATAAAACCTAAAGTGCCTTTTTTCTTTGCAATGTCCATAACGATAAATTTGTTATGAGGTCCATGTTTTTTTTATTTGTTGATATCATGTTTCGAATGTAGCTAGGGTTAAATGCTATCCTTTAAAGTCTGCATGAACATGTCAATGCACTGTAAATAAGTCTCGTAACCCCACGCGTCATATCGCATGCTGCGATGCTACTTTGGTAAATTTTGTTCAAAAAGCGTGATAGAAGCACATCATTGCCACAAAAATCGGATATCAGGCTTTCCGGTGGCAAGTGGAGAGGTCCATATATCAAAACATGGTCTGGAAACGCCTATCCGGGCAAGACCACCCTCATTCTAATGCAGTTCCGAATCCTATATAGTCATGCATAATTGTGTATCATTCACAACAATATTTTCTCATTTGAATATTTGTCGTCCTACGATTACTGGGAACCACGTGTCACTGTAACTGCGAGCGTATATTACTAAACCCTGCAAATTAATGTTGGTCTACGACAAATGTCATATTAAGCTACCTTAAGGACTAGATCAATTATTCCTGATTTGCTGAGCGTAGTATATGACTCGGCGCGTAACTGACCTCAAGCGTTATGGGCTAGCGCAGTTTTATTTGCGGTTTAAATTCAAACACCAGAGTACCGAAGAAGCTTCTTTTATTGCATCACTACTAATATGATGTTGTTATTGAGTCTAAGAGGCAATTGTGAGATAGTATCGAAAATAAGAAAAGCGTATAATATAAAGCCATTTTAACAATAAACACTTGTGGGACCGTGTGAAGTAGAGTTTAACATATTATTTTGGAATGCCTCAAACGACGTGAATAAATATATGCGACGATATTTTGGGAAACACCACACAAGCTGTGTGTGTTGAGGCATGCATCGTAAGAATATCAATTATCACACTTCAAAGCGGAAAGCTACTTTTATAACAATTACTCCATGTGGAACCGTGCAGAGTATAGTTCAATGCATTTCCTTAGAATCATCGACTAAATATTTCATGATGGTTAGCAGTGAAGGGATTCTTATAACAAATAATGTTTGTTCGGTCAAGTGCAGTGTCTTTGATACATATGGCGGGTGAACTTGTAAAAAAATGCATAATTTATATTTGTGTTGTGGAAGCCCCTGTGGTAGTTACTGATGATCATCTTCGTTAAGTGCTGCTCATCTCGTTTGAAGCAGGATACATTTAGCTTGAGACGTCATATGAGGCCACAGACAGGCAATTCATATCCGACGCGGTTTTCAATTACAAATAATGCTCCTAGCGGCAAATGCCCATCTATCCAATATATGAATAAGAGTGACATTGGAACGCTTGAAACGTAGGGGTGATTACCGTGCAATCAAGATTTTACATACGATGCACATTGCCATTGTGCATGCAGTCTCCAACGAAATGAATGGTTGATAAACCACAGGTGCATGGCGATATGCCAACCACTTCCACGCAAGAACCACACACATCATCTCATTCGATTGGTTCTAACACAGATTGGAAATGATGTTACTTTTTTTCCCATAAACGAACACCACACAATTACCCTAGTTTATTTAAGCCGTATGACAGATGTTAACAAGAAGTGGCTGTGCTTGTCAAATTAGGTTATACGTAAAAGCCAAAACGTAAATCTGTACTCGGTTCTGTTGGCGAGCGTTGCCGTTTTAGCAGTTTTTCTAGGAAGATCGTACCGATTTATTAATGTGACTATTCCAATGCTCTATCATCAATTTCAATATCGCCAGCTGTGTTTCATTCGAAATTGTAGTATAGGCACGTTCAAATGAAATGAATAATGATTTTGCAGATTCATTCATTCCATATTATCCACAAAATTCTTGTGGGTTATGATCCCAGTGACAAAAAATTAAAAACTTACAATGCTATGAAAGTCTTGGTTTACTCTATAAGATAGACAATCAAGTTTTTCTCGGCATGAACAAAAGTAGTTTTGTTTACACCATAGCAGTCTTATAGTTAAATATGTCAACAACTAGGAGCTTACATTATATTGGGATAGCCCATGGGTAGTACAAGTGGCGTTGTCCCATTGACTTAATTTCATTTCTCTCGCACACTCATTTTTATTTTGTGAATGAAAAAAGATGAACAAAAAAGCAAATTTCATTTTACGCCAACCAACAGCAGGGATGGAGGCGTTCGTTGGCTTCTATATACATATATCCATCTGCGGGTGAAGACACTCCAGAAAGCAAATACACTCGTCATTATTTGTACGTTTATAGCGCGATACTTGCTTTGCATCATAAAATGAGTCTTGAACGTAGCTGACATCTTTGAAATGACTGATGCATTTGTTCAGGGTATTTGATATCCTGTCAACAATTTTTGGGGCTTGGTTCCGTTTGAGGAAATAATTTGGAAATCTTGAATACAATGACATGTCAAATAGTCACAATGCTATTGTTTCGGTAGCTGTCACATAATGTTTAATCTGTCTAGCTTATTGGCAAATTTTACCATACATGCTAATCAGGCCTTCTACTCACAGGGTATATTGTGGTCAGGCACAATGGCGCTTTGTCTCTCCAACCATTCATTAGGATGGTTGCTATCTGGCATTTATTTATGACGTCTATTGCAATCAATATACATATATATATATATATATATATATATATATATATATATATATATATATATATATATATATATATATATATATATATATATATAGAGATATATATATATATATATATATATATATATATATATATATATATATATATATATAGATGATATATATATAGAGATATATATATATATATATATACTATATATATATATATATATATATATATATATATATATATATATACATATATATGTACATATATATATATATATATATATATATATACATATAGATATATATATATATATATATATATATATAGATATATATATATATATATATATATATATATATATATATATATATATATATATATATATATATCTATATATATATATATATATATATATATATATATATATATATATCTCTCTCATATATATATATATATATATCTCTATAGATATCTCTCTCTCTATAGAGAGAGAGAGAGAGAGAGAGAGAGAGAGAGATCTCTAGAGAGAGAGACGAGAGAGAGAGAGAGAGGGGGGGCTAGCAGAAGCCTTTATCAGCCAAGTTGTTTTATTCATATTTGATTTGAACTTTCCGAATCTACTGATGCATCACAAGGTGCTTCTTTGAAAGTCAGTTTATTCACATGATGTTATCGAGTTAGGCTACTTTTCCCAACTCTACCAAAATGCATAACGACATACACTGCTAGCGAGAATATTCAGTGGCAAAATATAATGCTGGTCAAATCATGAGCTGTGAATTATAAGAACGTGTGATATAACCTCATTACAAAACTGATACAAATGTGCACGGTAGCTATTTGAATACATTATCGACAAACAAACATCATATATTGCTTTTAGAGTTATCAGAAGTCTTCAAATTGAGTCCAGCCCTGGCGGACTATAGCGAGCATCAATCGCGGAGCATGGTGCATTATGGTGGAATAAAGTGACCGTATAATGTTACTCATAGTATTGATGGCCAGTTATTTGTCATTTTCGGTACTTTAATGGCGTCGTTAAAGTAATGAGAGGAAATAAAGACGCGGAAGCAATGAGCAGGTGCGTTTGTTCCGTCTTCACGGTACGACTCAATTTAACCCAGGATCACTAAAATAGATAATGTTATTTATCCTACGAGTGCAATTCTGTGTAGAGTAAATCATGCTTGGCAATCAAATTTGTGAAACAATCATATAGAGGTATCCACTCTGGCTTTGGAATAGGGAAATATCTTACATATAATACTGCAACAGATTACACCGACGTGGCAATGGTAATTTAAGTACATACACAAAGACTCCCTTCCAAGTAGGTGAAACGAAACCTGTATTGGTTGGTAACCGTTAAATTGATTTTTCTTTGTAAACAGGTGGGTATCATACAGCAACTTATGTCTGCCACATACATATATGCCGGTTATAAATTTTCAAACAGCGATGCATTCACCTTTGCTGTTTTAAATTTGAGCTGTACAATATTATTGCGATTAATCCTTGAATAATAGATCTGAACAGGAAGAAAGCTACGAAATATGCAAGGTTATTCATCAAATGTTTTATGGACAAAGCGAATATCCGAACATGAGTGTTGAACCGAGGGACAATGCGAACGTCCCGTTGTGCTTTTGATTGGTGATTTCCCGGCGATAAGTCAGCTAGGAGCTACTACCCCGTTTAGACTCCGTGAAATACGCCGAGTCTGCAGTTAGACCTTTTTATAGTAATATCTAGCATATATAGTGGAAATCTGTAGTAGCAAACATTGTATCAACATATTGGCATGGTTCGTTTTTATTACGTAAAAAGGGTTACATCTTAGATAATTCCATGCATTAATCTGGCGTTGCATTATCAATCTGGCGGCGCAACAAGTATCAAGCAAATATCCAAAGAACCTCAAAACGACACATGGAACAAAATTGGAAAATACTCTTGTATTACACAAATCAAGATAAAAAGTAAACTCATCTTAATGAAGCGATGATTTCGGTATGTGCATGGGACTGACAAGTGAGCGACAGCCTGTATTTCATTGAGGTAGGATTCGGTTCCCATAAAGATGGATGTTAAAGCTATGGTTATAGCCACGATGAATCCGTAGCGGTGATTCTGCTGAATACAAATACACAAACGTAAGTGAGTTATGCGCGGCTGCTAGGTCGGATGTGGCAACGTATATAGGGACAGGTATTCGTCATTCTAGCTAGTGACTGTACTGTAGAATCATATGTTTTTAATTGTAGTCTGTTACATTGGTAATCCAATGTCAATATACCATATCTAATCAGTTAAACGTTTGTGTTTCGGTTAGGAGAAAAATGACCCGCTAAAGGAAACGCTCGTTCGTGAATAAAAGTTGGGATTTCGCTACCAATTTGCTACCACGAAGCAAGTTATCAGTGCCCATTAAAGTTTGTCCCTTATACAAATAAAACCCCCCAGGCTTATATTAGCCAAAAGTACTCAGTCCATCTCAATTTCACTTCCGTTCACTTTCTACATCGCGGTTTTTTTCAGGCGTACCTATTAATTCAGAATATAAAGAGAAGTAGTTATAGCTATCTTTACCATCTTTGAACCACTAATTGTGCGGCAATGATGTTCAATCACCATCTCGGTTTGAAACGCAACTCTAAGATGCAGTTTGCAGTTTGTGGCAATCAAACATACATAGCATGCAGATCATTTTTGCTCAGCGGATCGGTTCTTGTGCCAAATGCTCCCACAGAAGCAATACACGTATCTTATGCTACCGTTGCCGAATTATATACATTGGTTTCGTTGTATATAAACATTTTATATGTAATATGTCAATATTAGCAATTTCTGCAACTTTTTGAAGAAATACCTGCCCCAAAACGTCCAAATGCGCTGATCAGGCGGTAAATGTCGATTTAAATGAGCTGGATCTTTGGAGGAACAAACTAGTTAGGCTGCATTCAGCAAGCAATACTCCCAGTGGGGTGTGTGCGGTTGCAAATGACAGATGGCTGAATCTATATTGTGCGCCTTAAGTCGATAACATACATAGCTGGTATGGAGGGATGTCGACGCCTATTGAAAACATCATAACGCACAATAAAGCAAGTTTGAATTGTTTGCTTATTAACCGTTCGCACACATTTGGGAATATACATTCGTTATCAGTATAAAGAATGATCTACTTCTAATTACTTTTTACTATAACGGTTTTACTATAGCTGTCATCCCGACGCCCTATTAATTCTTCTTTTGGTCGTGGTTGTCACGGGCATAGAAGGCAACGGACAAAGCATGTAAACCTTGACCGGTTCCAATGCTATTCATCGGTAATAATTATTCGTGAAATCGTTTCTACATCCATACTTGTCCAATAATTTCAGATTTTAAAATCAGCAATAATCTCTGAACAATAGACCAGATTCCCTGTATATATCGAACGCGAGCCGGGTTCTTGACATGTCAGAGTTCATAAATGATGTTGTGGTATATCTGATCAAGCAATCAACTCTAGAGAAAGAGAAACGATATAAATATCATGGAACTACCGGGCAGTTCTGAATAAAAAAGAAATTAATTAGATTTGAGTATTTTACACTGTACCCGTGTCATCACGAGTCAAGATATGGAACAAAATAATTGCTTCACTATTCAAACTAATATCTATAAAACTAGCGTCATTTAAGGCGGAGAAAGCGTGTTGTTTAGCGTATTGCAGTCACTGGAAACTTAATTCATGTAAGTTCCGCTAACAAGAGGTAATAACAACAACACGGATACGACTGCTGAATCAACAGACCTTTATTTCTTTCCACATATCACCCTTCGTTCAATAAGTTTTCGCACTCCTCATGCAGTTGTTGTCAGATTGTAACTGTGAGATGCACTGCAGACAAGCGGTTACTTTTATAAGAGCACTCATGCCATTTCTATATATATTAACAAATAGCGATTAATATCTATGTCATTACGACTACATCTGACAGAGAAAGATAAATAGATAATTCAGAATGTTTGGTCATTTCAAGTTGAAGTAACAGCATAGAATTGTTGGTAATATATCGATTGAGTGTACCCATCCGCCTGTTGTCTTTGCCATGAGATCAACTCATCAAACAAAAATACGTTCCCCTTGGTGGTTGATTTAGAATTGTGGTAAGGCAGCATTGGTGGTAAGGTAATGAGAATAACCAACACAGCGTTTGCATAATGCTCATAACAAACGTTAACCACATCGTAGTATTAAATAGGTCGTTATTGGTTGTTAAACCATTCAAACTCACAAGTCTTAATACATTCAAACATGCAGTCACTCTTTTACAGGCTGCATCCATAGATAGCCACCATGCGAGGCGTTACAATTCCAGCACATCTAGCGTTATTTGAGACATGTATATGGTTTTGCTTTAGTATGTGCTGTATAAGCATTCATTACCTGGAATATATCGATTAATTGCAATAACTCCAGGTGTTCTGAAAATAATGGGGTTGTCATGAATAGCTTCGTCAAAGATTTCTTAATGTCAGATGTGCTTGGCTATCAAGCATTATAACTACTTCTTGATGTTATGCCGACTTTTAATCTTTCGTGAGTAAAACGGCATAATTGTTGTAAGTTTCAATGAGGGTCGGTATATATCCTATGTCACCATGTATTAGACTGAACAGCATTGCAGTTTATTGTGCTCAGCCGCCAATGCAAATCTATTATTGGCGGCGCATAATGCATTGTAGTGCAGAGCAGATGGTTACATATTATGCGTCGGGTTACCACTAAACATCTCAGCCTCAATATATCCAATGCGTTTCACACCAGTCGTGTTGTTATTCTAGTATATACTTCAATGGATGTCCACCTACGTGTAACTGAGGCGAGTTGTTTAAGTCTTATAAACCCAGTGTATGCTGTTGTAAAATAGCAAGGAATGACCCAGATGGTGAGCAAGACCTCGGCATTCGTAGTAGCGAGCCAAATGTGGCCACTGTCCGTTTTATATCGTAAGCATTACCAATACCAATGAGTTCCTTGACAGAAATAACCAAACGTCATCAATCGCATCTAATTGTCCTTGTCCTGACCATGATGTCGAATTTACAGTGGGGAAATTAAAGCGTCAGCAAAAATTTTGATCACGTTAAGCCTATGCAAAACACATAACCTGTCCCTAGAGTGAAAACCAAGTAACTGGTGGAATGTCTTTCATAGTACAACATTCATTCATTGAGGCACGGCTGGATTTGGATTACTTTGAGGTTGTGAAAACGTGTTGTAAGGGAATGGTGGCAAAACAAAAACTATTTGGAATGTTGTCTCCCCTACGCTGTGATGTGCTTTGCGAATGTCAGGCTGCCAGAATATAGAAGAGGATCTGAGAGTTCATGCATATGCATAAAGCCAAAGCAGCAAAGCAAGATGTTAATGAGATAAAAGCCCGTGAATCATATAGAATGTCAGAAGCAGGATCGACGATTCGATCCCAATACAGATCCTTGAGGGACTCAAGCAGTGAGGCCGACGTCTATGGATCTAGTATCTTATGCTCCTGTCTCACGTGACTGGAGTTGTCCCTGGAATGCCAAATAGTAGCAATCATGGGAGTGCTTATGACTGTAACGTGTAGGCTCCGGTGTGTGTCCGTGTTGAGGCTCGGCTTGTCCAGTGGCTACGAGAAATAAAACCTGCACAATTTCGGGGTAAAATTGTCCCGGCAGATACACAGATGGTCATCTCCGTGTTGCTTCTGTTTTAAGACATGGATTATCCGTGAAGCCTCCGGCATCTCTGTCCAGCAGCCGGGCACTATACACATCCGTGTCGACTCCGTGATGCGTTTGTGGTTGCCTTTGTGTGTTTTCAGTATATTTACAAACATATTGGTCTCGTATTGATAGTGTCCACCACCTGTAAATCTATGATCAATTAAGCAGGGACTTTGTTTGAACGAAGTGAAAGCTCTTAGCTTGAGAACCAAAAATGATTGACCTGGTATTCATTTTATTATCGATATTGCCTGTATGTAAGTAAGTGCTGATAAATCGTCAGGGGCTTTTCTACTCGCCAACTGTCACAAACAGTTGACATCGACTAAGTATGGCGCTTAACGCTCATCCACGTGACTGCAATTGGAAAAAAACGAATAATCATTTGGTAAGGGGACAAATTATTTTTAGCCAAGAAGCACAAGCTTTCATATCCTTAGATACTCGCCCACATCAGGGTATTTTAGAGGGCACTAGAATCATACCGTCGACTAGATATATAAATTTATCTTTTCGGAGGCTTGTAACATTAAACAATCTCGTTATCCACAAACCAAGGGGAAATTGCTCTTCTCAATGAATGGCATTCATACGACTTTGTTGTATACACCAGGCCCTCATCTGTATTCTATATATATACATATATATAATATATATATATATATATATATATATATATATATATATATATATATATATATATATATATATATATATATATATATATATATATATATATATATATATACATATATATATATATATATATATATATATATATATATATATATATATATATATATATATATATATATATATATATATATATATATATATATCATTTCGAAAGTTGAAGTTCGTTGCCTTCGCTATCAGTGTTTGCCACGTATACCCTAGCGTCGTTACGATTATTTGTATTATTTAGATTGCCTGTGCAACCGCCAGAGAGGTTTTTTTTACAGCACGAACATATATATTTCGTCGCAAGAATGATATATAGTATTGTTGGCCGAATACCTTGCGTAACCGAGTGTAAGCAACGGAGACATCCCAGTTGGATTGTAAATTACTTTGTGGTGTGTGCGTGGAGGCTTCCTGTTGTTGGTGTTCCTAGCAAATAACTAAGCTATGAATGGCGCAGATGTTTTACAGTTGAAGTTTGCTTACAATTAATATCTGTGGTAAACTAAAGAGTACGGTTATCGTATCATATCAATAAACATAGCAGTTTTCAAAGTCGTATCATATTGGTTCTGGTTGTTACCTCTTAACATGTCTAATGAGGTATACATGCACGTATATAGCTGCATATGTCATTTAATTTGGGTATGGAATCGAAGCAGCAAATCTGTTACATGATGTCACTGTTGGTTCAGGTGCTGCATAGCATTCACGCGGCATTGAATGATAAAGCCCATCGCATACAACGACATGATATTCACTTACCATATGTTAAATCATCTTCTGCTGCATCGTATACTTTAGACAAAGCGATATTATAAATGTGGAGATTGTTGAATCGGTAGGATGCATAGGAAAAGAAATGTGCATTAACTTGCAACGTTAGCTTTGCACGCTTAGACACATGTCAATCGACAATGAAATGTCACGGGAGATAATTCATGAATTACAGAGGCTTTTGTAATACATATCTCATACAGTCGCATATCAGCTACGCAAACTATTGGGTGAAAAATACTTGTATAAGCTCGAAGGCAATTCGTAAGTTTTATTGTTGTGTCAAAGCCTCTCTCATAATTGAAAGAATGTACATAAGCCATCCAACTATGAGCAATGTAAATGTAGTGTTCTCTGATCAAATCGAATGTACAATGACATTGCAGCTAGAATGATTTATTTATCAGCGTAAATAGAATAGGGCAACCATTCAAAAGTGATTGATAAATCCACAGCGGGAATCAATCCTTCCATCATCTTTCAGAAGATTCGCAGCGTAATTAACCATTCTAAATGCTTGAATTTTCTTTGTCAGTACAAAGGGCTAGCAATAAATGCTAATGTAGCTCCATCTCGCATCGGTATAGTGTAATTAATAATCAGAAATGTGTTTCTATTTTGATATTGGAGAATCAATAGCAGTCCTAGAGCCTTTAATTCCCACACTGCACGTGCTTGTGCTTTCGTTAAGTAGCTTCCGGATCGGATCTTAAAAGACTCTTACGTGACATATAGAGGAAGGCTCGTTCTAATTAGAGAATCTAATTTGTAAATATTTCCTTAGTGAACCTCGTGTAATGATGCAATTCAACAATGTGCCTAAAAATGTAACGGTAAAATCATCTTTAGCGAAACAGCACAGGCAGCACAGGTTTCATGACTTGCGTTTATAGTTAGACGAAAATAGGGTACGATTTATCCGTCTTTACTGTATGTACTCGATCATCACTCAATAACGGTAGAGTGTTATATCAAAGACAGTGATGCAGTTTGTATTCATATTGTATAATGAGATCATCATTTACAGATTCAAAGTCGTTTATTCCCACACTGGACGTGCACGCGCCGCGTAAAAGAGAAATCGAATCAGGCAGATTTGTGAGCCCCAGAGCAAATATCTTTTTAATTAGAAAGTCCAATTGGTAACAAGTAATGCAACGGTTGACCATCGTAACGATATATGGTTTGAGTAGTATTACTGAATAAAGTTATATGTTGATGTGAACACACGTTGGCTTAGCTTAATCACAAACATGGCCGGAACGTTAAAGGCGCTTTAGTTACCTGGCGGTATAACGGTGCATTATAAAGGAGTTGTATCATCCGATATACAATTTGTTTCACATGCTCTTTATGGTTTGCATTTTCCAAGCATTGTTTTTTTAAGACTAGTAATGTTTCAACCATTTTAGAGCTGGTATGACAAATAATGAGCAGTTTCCTAAATTGCGAGAGAATAGCCTTGGGTACATTACAAAAACTCCAAGCTGTCCCGGGCTTAATATAATGCATAACAAATACAGTTGCTGTGTGCAGCGATTATCACATAGGCATAACCCGATCAATCTAAGCTTTTGCCATGCGTTCCGAAATGCCAGAGGGCAGCTATAATTCATCCGACATTGCAGAATCACCTCCCCACGGTGCATGTTGTAAATAACTTACCTGTAGTCGCCTTTATGATCAATTAACAACTTGACCTTGCTGTGTAGTCCTCATATGCCTAGTAAGTAATGCATTTAGGACATAATTAATAAATAACGTACATGACTGTCATTGTGCTTTTCAGACAGCTATCACATATGTTAAATGATAATATTGCACCTAACGACATTTGGCATTGCACATTCACTAGCTGTAAATTATATACCCCATGATGCATATAGAAAGCACAGTTCTCTATCACCTTTGAAGAATCGTGAAGCTTTAACTCGGCTAGAATTTGTTCAACATGACATGTTATGTAAAACGAACGTACGACATGGGTGTGCAGGTTGGACAGAGCAAGAACATTGCTGTATGAAATTGTGGCAGCTGCGTGTGCCAAATTTGATAACGCTTATTAGTCGCAGTTGTTATTTGCGTTGGTATGCTATACAAACATATGTATATATATATATATATATATAGATATATATATATATATATATATAGATATATATATATATATATATATATATATATATATATATATATATATATATATATAGAGAGATATATATATCTATATATATATATATATATATATATATATATATATATCTATATATATATATATATATATATATATATATATATATATATATTGACAGGAGCGAATGTTAGATGAATTCAAATTCTAACATGTCTAGAATTAATAATTCTTTCAAGTTCTACGATTTATACTTCATATCTACATTCAATACCTATCAGTCTCTACACAGGAGTTACGTGTCTCTGCGCCCTCCCTATTAATTTACTTAAACTCCGCTTTTGACCAAATGACAAATCATTCATATTCGCAATCATTTCTGTGTAGTCATAGCATATTCTTTACATGATACACTCTGAAATCGTAATACGTAACATTAACTTCATCCATAAGATCAATGACAGATAAATGACAGATCAGTCCAATCTCGCGCGATTCCTGATTTCTTTCAGATGCTGATCATTAAAATCGATGCTAGTACTATTTTTATGATTGCAACAAAATTTACAGGACCTACCAACCTACTTTCCAATCACAATTTATCTCTAATGGACAATCCATTTCAATGCAAGCAAGCGAATCTGCTGGCAAACGCGGTTCATTCAGCACATAGGTTCGTATAACAGTTTTATTCATAGATAAAATAAAACTCATCTCCTCTAAGGTGTGCTTATCAAAACTTTGCATAGGTTTTTAATAATAGAAACACTGCATAAGTGACGGTTGAAGATTGCATTTTGCCGCGCGATCTCTTCTTATTGCCACGATTCCCGTAATCTCTTGTTTGGCAAGACATTAACGAGTTTTCCTATGTTTTACAGAATATAGCTTCTGCAACAGATATCAATATCGCGTTTCCCCGTTCCGTATTCTATCTTTAAAACATAACCAGTGCAAATCAAAAAGGCAGATCAAATTCGTAGCTGGATGGTGGTGGCCCGTTAAAAGCTTTTGATGTCTGGGAATGAGTCCAACATTGTAGCTGCGATATTTACCACGCATCGAGAGTGTCTGATGCCCAGCTAACCATCCTCAGTTTCAGTCTAGATTACTAGCAATTTAAGTAGATTTTGCGCGGAATACCGCCGATTAAATGAATTACTGCCATCACGTGCTGACGTCTGATGCCATTGTATCTATCGAGCACCACACCGGAAGTTCCTTAAAACACTTGTATGATTTAGTGCTTTTAGTTCCATACGCAGATAAGAAGTGTAGCATGTGGCTGCATTGATAATGTGATTCAGTCATGCAATATTGAGTTCGCGAAACCAGACCTATGATTTTGTGCAGTATGGTTCCGTCTGGTTATTATGAAATTAGACGACTTATAGCATTCGTTCGTTTATTTAACGTAAAATAGTTATAATTGACATTCTGTTACATCAGTTGACTACAATATAAGATACCTTCGGTTCCGATGTTTGTCAGCGGGATTGCCGGCGAATGACTATCGGTTCTTGGTTCGTCAGTCAGGCTGGTAATACGCTAGTTCTTGCTCCAGAAAGATTAGTTCGCTCCTGAGATTCAATAACGCCTACAAAAAACAGCACACGCTTTGTGTGCACTACTACAAATGTGTATGTGTGCAAATTGAGAAGAACAGTTAATGTCTTAAACGCCATGAGGAATTAGGTTGTACACTTCTAATGAATTTAATCACGTGCACGACATTGACATGGTTCGCTTTGCGCTAAATCAAGTCATCATCGCATGCATCATTCCTAGATACTGTTCGGCCATTGTAATAACAAGCCTAATGGTAATCAACGCAATGAATGCGGATAAAGTCCCTTTAGAAATCCCTGTTGCGTGACTAGAAGCACATGGCTGCACTTGACCGATAAGACTCAAGTGTCCGCCTTTTGGTCAAACCGGTTCAACACGCAACGATACTTATGTCAGTTACATTTGCTCCCATTTTACACACCCATGCAGGCATTTGCATGATATTTATGTTGTTTTTGGGCATACCTTGCCTTAGTTACCATGCCGTAAGAAAGTGCCATTTATTAACACCTACATATTTATAACACTTTTAGCATTCCGTGTTAGTGTCAACAGCATTATGGATCATCCTCAGATTTCAAGTTGTACACAGAACAAGCCGAAATGCCATCAGCGTTCCCAAGACTATAGTTATAATATTGATTTAAATCTTAAAAGTGTATATGTACACAACAATAAAACCGATGTGTGCAGGTTATTGTAGGCAACCGTAGCATCAGTTCCGTTTATTGCTTCTGTTGGAGTATTCGGTAGAGGCCATGATAGGTTGATGCTCCTCTTTTATGATCTGTGTATAATTGACACCAACTGCAGACAGAAGATCAATCATGTATTGTAAATCACGTATCTCTAATTACACCAATATATATCAATGCGGATTAGATTGCGGGAAATACTTTGAATTACGTTTCGAACCAAGGCGTTGATTTAGCCAAATTTCCGCATCATTAAAGCTGTGAAGATAACTAAAAGCACTTGGTAATTTAATGCTTGATCAATGAGTACGACTGGCAAAAACCATGGTAGCATGCAGTCGAAAGTGAAATCAGGCAAAACCAAGTACATGACGTGAAGGCAAGTCTGGGATAGTTTTCTAACCTTGAAAAAAGAATGAACATTCTCTTATCACAGTGTTTAGCAGGTCATTCCGCCTCAAACCATGTAACAAACGTGTAACGTTTTTCATATAAAAAGTGTTTTGAAACGAGCCAGCTCTTTTACAAAGTTTTCCTACTAAGGCATGTTATTAATAACCGCAATATTTGAAGAAAATGTATCCTATCTACATTTGCTAACCAAGGACACGAAATCGCACTATTGTCGTCATATAAGCAGTTGAAATGCATGGAATATATAACTAATTGTTGTCGCATTGTTAAGCTGTAAACACCGTTAGACCACCTTCTTAGAGAAAGTATACTGACGATTGCAATGTAACATGCATTTACAGAAGCTTCACAAGAATTAAATAATAAGATTTTACACAACAATCGCTATTTAGAATTCCTCATTTAATGATGCATGTCTAGCTACACTGTTTTATTGTTAGTTTGAGTAACTGTGAACATAACTTAAGTGCCTAATTACTGTTATTTAGTTATGTTCCTGTTTTAAGTCGGGTTCAACATAACCAGGGTGAATTCCTACTGTCCAACAATGTGCATTATTATAATCCGACGCAAGCAGCAACAGTATAACTTAAGAGTTCGCTATGCTACCCTGATAAGAATAAGACAGTAGAGTAAATACTTTTGAACCACTTAGATATATTAACCTGAATATTACAACCTGGACACGACAACAAATAGGTATATGCTTCCATGAACTTTGCTATGCAGCATTCTTAATATCATAGTTTTGCATGCAATATCCGCCTAGTATTCTTAGCCATTGTTTCCAGCAATTAGCCCGTGCCATACAATGATATTACTACCCAGCGACGGCACATAAACACAATTATCTGGAAAGACAGGATTGTACGATCATCTCTAATAGGAATCTTAGGCCATGAACTTGAAATTTACTGAACCGTGCTGCAGAATAAATGATACAAACACTTAAATCTAACAGGAGCTAAGCCATAACCAATATTTCCGTGTTCGAGAATAATCTAACCATTTCTGTAGATATGCATAACTGAGTGGTAAATAACTCTCGGGCGACTGTACGATGACAAACGAACTCGTCGGATTCCTTTGAATTCAAGTATGACGACGTATGCAAACATTTGTCACACTTGGTAGCGCTTTGTTAAGACAGCAAACCACGGCATTGTCGCCTGCTATATCCATAAACTCTTATTTCGTCTATCATAAGCAGTACGATTTTATCAATAATTTTTCTTTGCAAAGGTCTCATTATTATAATTCAACTAGAAAATAACATAAAGTTTGCCCAAATACCGCAAGATGCAGATAACTTTAAACAATCCACCAACTGTTGACCAACGGTTCAGTATACATGGGCCCTTAAAGAGACTAATCAGAGCCACATATGAACATATAATGCAAACATAAAACTCTAGTGTGTCTTACATTTGATGAAACGCAATCCAAAGGACATTAACCGCTGCTGGTATTATTTGACGTACTTGGGAGTTATTTCTGATGTTTGCATTAAAGCTCTAATATATGTAATATGGTGCATATACACAGGTTATGTATCATACCAATTCAATTCGAAAGTAGGTACCTAGGTGTCACAAAATGAATAGCTTAACATCGAGCAAGCGCTCCTGGTCGTTGTCGCAGCAATCTTGTATTCATTTCATTACCTGAATGGTGCTATAAATGGATCAAAAACGACAAATTACTGTCCCTGTATACCATATACAACAATATACAGTTGCCTTTATTGAATTTCAAAGAACGCATGTTATAAGGCTGGTGGTCGATTATGTATTCATATGAACAACCTTGGTTATTTGTATCGGCTTTCTTATGAGACACTGAGCATATATCAATTGCTTGTCGAAGTTATATTTTGCCAGTAGAGACATGCCTAAATGTGATCGCTAGCAATGTACTTTTTTACATTATGGGCACCTGCTAGTAAACGTGAAATATGTCGTTCGACTCGTAGGTATCACGTGACTAGATACCTAATTAAGGTCGTAAATAAGTTTTCATCGGAACAGGTCTGCTGATTCATGTACTTCGGGACTTGACAATCCAATATGCATAATTTTATTGATCTGGCATTCTAACACTTAGTAAAGATTGCAACGCGCGGTTCCCAATAAAACATTTCAAGTATATTCTGAATCATTCATGTAAAACTAATTCACTTAATAGACTGGCTGAACGAAATGACCCATCTTCAGGTTTTCAGATAACTTAATAATTATCGCGCGTAAAGCAATCTACCTAACGCAGTAGCACAGCCACATTACGCAGTGTGACAATTACTGGACTTGGGCTAGCATTGATGAATTGCGAATATATTGTACCCATATTTCTGCGTAATTAAATTACCAATGCGTACCAATGTCAACTACGATAATTGCTGCCGTAACCTTCTAATTAGGAACTGATGTGGTCTTACACTATGAATCTGCATAAACTGATTGGGAAGGACCCGGTGATTTATTTAATGCATAGCAACTCACAGATTGCACGTAATCATATATCAATCATAGTATATGCGTACATTGCGTTGCTATGAGGTAGACACATGTTACCAACCATTAACTGTTCGAAATAATCAAAACGACTTATGACAGACTATTTATAGTATCAATGTTAGTAAGCAAACATCTATTGTAGGCTATACTAAAAATGTATTACAAGTATCATTTATTATAACCAAATAGTTCTTTGCCACCCATAATTGACCAACCAATAGGCCCCATTTGCATATTTTATTTGTAAGAAGATTTGTTGTGTTTTGTCTACAGCTAGCGAGCTATATAGATGCTCTCCTTAATTGTTTATCCATATTGTGCTGCCGAGAAAACTAATTCCATTGTATTATCTGTAAAATTCGTGAAAAACATGGATGATATTGATGCATTGGATTATCTATTAGCTTGCAGCTGTAGTGCTAGTTTTTCAAGGTGAGGGACGATAGCTATGCTGATTGGATACTTTTTTACAATATAGTATAAGGTAATATGACTCATTTTCAGTATGTCAGACTTAATGCCTATTTCACAGGCTTTTACCAGCAATGCTGCATTGATATGCCTAAATCTGTCAACGAAGGGCAGATAAATGTGCGATTTCATGCTTGGTGCATAATATCTGTCCCAAGTCTTTACAACAAAGTCACCCATTTAACACATGACTTTTATGACAACCTGCCAGTGTATCATTTTACGGGGCTCGCTTATCCCTGTCATTTCTGCGATTCCGGCATAAAAACTCGCCAAAGAACATCAGATTTGCATGGGGAAAACATCTCTAGAAATTGCAACCGGCAGCGATTTCGCAGCCCGTGGTAATTTTTGTGTTAACTGTGGTACGCTGGTCAGGAATACACGGTCTATTTACAAGTTGTATTTGCATTTAGGGTGCTCAAAGGCATACAAGCATCGTCACTATCCAAGCGAAATTTGCTCATTAGTTAATAATATTACCATGTATTTAGGAAAAAAGTGCCCGTAATTCTCAGTATTTACATATATCATACACAAATAATATATCCTGCCTATCCGATTCTGAGTGATCCAGTGATTTTAGTTGAGTGGATTACATCCAACAGTGGAAATTTGTTATGTGATTAAGCACCAACTTGTAACAAATGAGTGGTCGTTATTTTAACAAAATACATGCAGACCAAATCTGATCAGTAGGCGTTAGGCTGAACATAATGCCTGTAGGACACCACATACTGCGCGTTGTGACGAAGTTAGTATCAACATACCATAAATGAGTTTATATACACACATGACATGACTGAATAACCACCAGCAATTACCATACGAATGCATTCATATTTTCGGAGAGTCATCGGTTTTTTGAGCAAGAAAAATAGCGCGCTTCGTATCTGAAATAGATCGACTAACGTTTTCCTACAAAGAGTTTGTCATTAGCATTTGAGATTCGCGTTGCTGTAATTAACTAATTTATGCACATTACCATATATTTTGCATTTCCCGCTGGTATCATCATTTGAAATGGTGTTTTATTGGATATATATAGTGGCCTTCCATGTCAGCTTAAGAGAATTGTATCTTGCTTGATGCGAAATGCGAATCTCTAAACGCATTATGCATATCACAAACTACCAGATATGCATCCTCACACTATTATTGCTGGTGCAGTTTCTGTAAGGTCACTCGGCCATTTACCACCAGAACTTCTGGCTTGATATATGATAACCATGTAAAATTGAGGGCTAAATTTACCACTATTGGGCCGAGGTCCAGCTCCCCTGGCTTTAGGCGCATAATTTGATGTGGGCGGGTAGTGGTATTTTAAACACAACTTGTTGTACATTAATGTGTCGCTGTCTGTTTTGTTGTGACAAATTTTTTTTTAGGCAACCAGTTATCCTATGATGCGTTAGTTAAATAGGCTTACAATCTGTACGAGTTTATGTCAAGGTAGCTGATAGTCATGTCATATTACGCTGACTAAATCAAATGGAGAAATTGATGTATGACAGCCTACGATCACAGAACTATCTTTATTACCTGACAGCCAAGTTGCAGGCGCAAGTCGGCATTTACCGTGCAACCCTGAAACAATGGGCGTATCACAGAATGCATGATACTGTATCGGGATCCGAAGATTAGAACCATAGATGATCCTTTAAAATTATAATTTCCCTTACAAATAAGAATATGAGGTAAGAAAAGTTATATTGCAGGACGCAGTATTGCGGATAGAGTCTGGCACCCTTCTTTATGTCTGCAACGTGCTGCTTGTTTAATTCAAGCATAATTAAGAAGTTTAGATATAAAACATCTGCTCTGAGAAACTTAGTCGAGATATTTGCTAGCCCATTGGCATGGGTTTTGTCCACAAAGTCTTTTGTCGCCGAAAGTATATTGTAATCGTCCAAAGCTCATAAATAATATAATTATAGGCCGAATATACCAAGGGGCCAAAAGAAGGTAACAAAATGCCCAGATATCTTTTGGTAGGTAAAACGCTCTATGTAAAGTTAATTTATATATGTTATTTGCACCAGGGCAGACCCAAATGACTATAGAACAAAATTCATAGGTTGTATGTATTACTTTGCTTACATGTGCTAAGCCGAACGGCACATCATGAGATGTGGTGAAATTATTGATGTTTAATATCGCTGACTTAATCCTAAAAGCAGCAGATGCGATTAATAATTCACATTGGCTTATCATGTGTAGGCACATTTTGACAGCTTTTACTGGTGCTAAAAAGACCTATGAACATCTTGAATCCAGTTATTTACTCATCCATAGCACGATACTTGTAGTCGAAAGTGTGCGCTCGCGTCAATATGATATACGCAGCTGCTTATGGAAGTTGTATTCGTTGGTAATATTTAAATTGTTTATAGCGACGAGGAAGCTTACAGCCTTCAGCTTAATGCAACCTAATGCAAAATAAATCATCTCACGCGTATAGGCGTGACAAACTGATTAGAATTACACTTCAACTGCTGGATATTGACTGTAGCCAGTATGTTGCAGACATTGCAACTTGACGTCTTTCGACGAAAATATTTACACAGGCTAGAGTGCGGGGTTTTATCTACTGATAGATGCCGTGCCCGGCGATAGGGAAAAACTACATTGCACCATAGAGTTTTTAATTGTTAGTTATTCAGCAGAGAAATTCAATCGATTTAAATTCTCATTGGTCTATTGATTTTGTTTCTTTAGTACGTGAATATCGATTATGTAGATCAAATCGTCGAATATCTGCATGGATGTACCCATTCATAACGCGGGTGCAACGTCGATGGCAGTATTTTTCCTCCCCTCCAATTTCCTCTATTTTACCTTTATCTGACTACATATCACAAGGGATGCGCAAGACTAGCTCGTTCAGAATATCTTACAGACAAGCACTTCGTGTTGGGTTGGGCCCTATGTCGTCGCTGTGGTACATTAGGATCGCGGTCACATGTCACGGAGTGGAACGCGCACTATGTGTCTTGATCTGAGCACACATATGGCTATAAGGGGTCAAAATGATATTAATTGATTAGATGTGACATATGACATTACTTTTCCCTTATGGTATGTTGTTAATGGCCTTTAAAATTGACCATCATATGACACAAATCTCATTGATGTCAATGTTACCTATTGTGTTTAATTGTCCATTTATGATATCCAGATCGATTACAAAGCACCGTTCATTAGCCTAGTGGACGCATTGCTCAGAGCGGTGGCTGCATGTCGACCTCACGCCCCGTCAAGAAAAGTCAAAAGCATTGTATCGGTTTTGTTATATTCATTTTAATTGATCCCCTTACAAAGAATTTGTCATATATTACCAGTATATGATCACCTATATATATACATACTGATATATGATATATATATATATATATATATATATATATATATATATATATATATATATATATATATATATATATATATATATATATATATATATATATATATATATATATATATCTATATATATATATATATATATATATATATATATATATATATATATATATATATATATATATATACTGCTGTATATATACATATATATATATATATATATATGAATATATATATGTATGTATTATGTATATATGCTTATATATAATATATATATATTATATATATATATATATATATGTATATAATATATATATATATATATATATATATATATATATATATATATGCATGCATATAAATATACATATTACATTATAATATAATAACTCGTACTATACGGCAGTCATAATCAACGGAATCTGACAAATGAACGAGTGAACGGTCCTACAAAACATTTCTCTGATTTGACAGATGTCATTATTACTAAGAGCAGCAAAGTGTGATTTGCCATTATAATCTCAGGCATTGTTGATGCTTCGAGTCACATAAAATATAACCATGATGGAACACGCATATGATATTGACGATGTCGGATACTATTGGTTTTTAAATAGACTGCGGAATCCTTTAGTCACACTATGGGATCACATAACCCATCGTAATGACCAGGGCGAATGCACTTAATGAATATTTTGAGCTAATATCCGCTACATAAAATAATCCTATTCTACCAGGGATATGTAGACCGAAATGGTTAGGCAGGTTGATTGCGCGGGGGAGCAGCTATTACAAACAAAGCACGCTACAATTCTTCCTTTTGAGAAATGAGCTGTATAGCACATTGTTCGGTTTTTGTATCACAAAGAACAAAACAAAAACCTGCTCGCTTTATGCAGACGTGCCGCAACATGTGCTGGTCACACGTTCAGGTGGCAGCGAGAGTGAGTAAATGTGAGACAGAGTGGGTACTCATTATTCCTCTCAGCCTCATATACAGTGTATTCGAATGCAGCTACCATCGAGCATTGTATTTATATCAACTCCCGCTAAAAAAGCAACGCTCATCAATAAGACCGCATTAACTTTTTTGCCCTTGGGCTTTTCGCGTTCAAGTTAATGTAACATTCATGACCGCCTCTCGCCAATCTCTGCCGGTAATAAGGCTTTGATAAACTAGGGTTATTGTTGGGTTTTGCGCCATTGACCAGAACACTAATCCCGTATCAGGCAATAATTCAATATGCAATATGTACATTTATGCTAGGTTTAATACGCGATAAGTGTGCCAACACCCTGAATAAACTGACGTGTAGGCAATTATCCTCCTTAATACCCGTTAGC
>CM067346.1:13320609-13385609 GCA_034190875.2 Urechis unicinctus
CTTTGTAATTTCATAGAAAAGTCTAGCTTAATTACTGGGCATTTGCCCGATATTGTGGTCCTAAAATGGGGCCGTTAGATCCGCCATCATAAGCATGCTTGTAAGTTGTAATTACAATAGAAAAAAAATCATGCTGCTATTGGAAGAAAGATCATTGTACATACCTTCCTGATCTCTTTTATCGTACCTATATAAACCGTCAAACGTTTATTAAAGATGTGCTGCAAATTACTCGCTATTTTGTGATTGAACCTGGAACAATTAGTCGAGAATGACAGTGTTAAACAAAATGTATTCAGAGGCATTTGATAAATGGTGCCCAATTAACTCTAATGTTCGTTTGATGCTGCTTTACAAATAAAAATTGGGTATCAAGGGAGTATTATAAAAAAACCGATTGAGCCCATCGAAAGCGCTGCCTTGTGTTGACCTCATTTTCCGGTATCGATTGCTTATGTTTTACTTTTGCCAAACTGGACAGCGCAGAAATGATTCGTTCAGCATGATATAAACCAAGCCTACCCCATTTGCGAGTAACGCCGTTGGTTGGAGTAATCATTAGAGCAAATCTTTTATGGTAACTCTGGGTTCGGCACAATTTAAGCAAATACATGCCAAAAGGGCTAACATTGCACAGTGTTACACAATAAGTGCACAATAAACGACCGTTGAAAAAATCACCAGTCTAGTGTAGTCGATAATACAATGCAATACAACGTTATTCGCATCTCAACTAAATAGCTTGGCGCATAAGTTTCTACATAAGTCCTACATAAGAGTATTTGGTATATATGTTTACTTATATAGATATATAGCTATATATAAAATAATTATATATATATTGTTATAAAAATATATGCATACATATATATATATATACATATCTATCTATATATATATATATATATACATATATTTATATAGCTATATATAGACATATATATATTTGTTAATGTATAGACATATATATATATTTATCGATATATTTATATAAATATATATATATATCTAAATATATATACATTTTTGTATATATATATATATATATATTTATGTATATATATATGCATATGTATATGTACTTATATATATATATATTTATATATATATATATATATGTATATATATATATATATATATATATATATATATATATATATATATATATATATATATATATATATATATATATATATTTATATATATACGAAGTTGACACATATAGTGTTGTGACTTTGTTGCCCTTATTTAGAAAGGATTATGCTCAATTCCGGGAATTTTTCTATGTGTTTTGCCATGCAAGATATTATAAAGCTATTCCCAAGATGGTGCTTACTGATGGCCCAGGCTTTACGTCGATCCCCAAATACCAATGTGCCTCTTGTATTCAATTGCTTTTTTTCCTGGGAGGCACGTCATCAGCAACAATTTTATTAATCTAGACTTTATGTGCCCTGTTTTATGGGGCAAGGCACATGGTTCGATATTCATATCTATACTCAACTACACCTAATTTGTTTTGTCGGTGACTTGATAACTGTAACATGTATATATAAGCCGAGTATACAAATTGTGGATGCATATATATTCTGCTGGCGTTTCAGGTTTCAATAGTAAATTCTGCATCGGGAGTTTGTCGTAATTAGTCCCTGATCATGACGTTCGCTCCTGAAATATGGTTCGTCGGCGTGAATATGGTCTGAGCATACGACGATTTTGATCAACCTTATGATAAAAACATCTAAAATATATGCGTTCATCCGCAGAAGAACCTCTGTGTAGATGCATCTCACAATCTGACGATAAACGTTGAAAACAAACCACATGATTGCCAAACGGAAATGTAAAACTCTCATTTGGGGCAAACACTTAATTGAAATGGTCTGGTCTTATCAACATCGTTATCTCAACTTGCAATGTTATTTTGTCCTCCGGCTTTGTTGAGCTTTTTTTAAAATAAGAAAGCGACTTTATTGACACTCATGTAATATTACAACTGTGCCCAACGACAAGGAAGTAGAAAGCCTTTGATTCGGATTTACCAAGACGACTTCAACAGGGCTGAAAGACACACACATTCTCTATTTTAAGGAAACAAGCCCAATTTTAAGTGACATTACTGTCTCTTCTGAATCTAATAAATTGTAATAATTGCAACGAACACCAACAAGAGCCCGTCGGTCTGCCAAGCTTGCGTAAAGGTGTCAAATGGTGTAGGTGCGTATTGCATAAAAAATATGTCAGGCATAATTGGTAATACTAGTCACGCATTGAGGGTTATATGCACTCCATTCAAAGAGTACCTGCAATATTAACGTCACATGCAAACACCCAGCAGGTCCGTCATTTGGGACGTTGTTGTTCTTGCGATAAATGCATAGCTTGGATGCTTCAACGCGGCACATTGTTTTTCTTCTAACCGGTCGGTATTGAAACGTATATTATTCCACATTGCAAATCACAGAATCATTATGATAATTATTCATCTTCTGACTCAATACCGTTCAATCCATGTTTTGTTAGGTAATTATTAAACCGCTCTTTTGATAGATAGCTCATGCCAGCAATATCTAATGAATATAAGCATGAATGATGACCATGACAAATTACCAGATGTAATCTAGCCATCGAACAGTGTTTGAATCATGAACGGATACCTTTGTAACATGTATTATAATTTCTCCTTCCCAATCCTAAATAGTTTATTTCATGCAATTGACCTAAAATCTAGAATACAAAATACATGTATGGAAGTCGATGATAATTTTTTTTTGTCATCAGCCTTTGCAAACAGTCTGTTATTTTGCTCAAATGGCGGCGGCAAATAACTATGATCTTCCCACCAACCTAAAATTGTGGTGAACTATCCTTCGTGGCAATACTCAGCAAACGAATCGTCAACGGAGCGTGGTTATGCCATCGTAACAAGCTTTGCTGTAAAGCTCATAATTATTGTCTTAAGGCAGGATGAGTCTCACAATACAAATGTACATCACTAAATACCATTAAAAGCATAGGATGCAGCATTTTTAGAATATTCTGCATTCATAAGACGTCGCGACATAACTAACATTACTACTTCCGGGGATAATGTCAAGTGCAAAAGGCAAGGTTGATGCTCTGCTGTTGGATAGATTTGTGCGTTCTGTAATGTTCCACAACAGCCTCCGCGTACAGCAAAATAGTTAAGACACTATATTGCTTAGCATGATGTTTACTGTTGTTGAATACTGTCTCGGAGACTCGATTCGTTAGCCTTTTAAGAAGACGTACCATACATTATGGTTTTGCGCCACATGTTGATTGTGTTACTTATCGAGTGGAGCAGAGTGCCACGTCTATATGCTATGGGTTGTGAACAGCAGAACAATGATTGCAACTAGATATTGCATTATGTTAACACTTACTGATCAATTGTATTTAAAACAAAGCGTAACAACGACTATCCATATCCATCCCATTCATTACCAAACATTGCAATCAATACCGGAACGCACAATGTCGATCGACAATACTATGAAATAATATTTAATGACATTAATCATATAAAACATATTCCTGTTGAGTACCAGAATCGATACACTCTGAAAATGATAAACACCCACCTTGTTCGCAGAATATTGGCTACTTTTTTTTATGGAGTTTCTCCCAATACATCGATTATTGAGGGCACCGTTCCCTTCCTCTGCGCAAAAACCTTGGAATAACCTTTGGAATGGATTTTGACTCAAGATATGTTAATCATCTGGGCATAAAATCGCAAAGGGCACTGAAGCAAGGCTTCATTGTTATTACCAAATATATTGCAGAAACCACTATTATCTTGGTACCACTTATTGGCGAGAACGTATTTAAATAAAACGAGCATTGTTTTCACCATAATGATTTTTGTTATCGCGCACACAAGCGAATGTTATGGTTGCATAATGTATGGCTGAATCTGAATTTCCGTCGGTAGCGCTCTTGTGGGCCATCCTTTCGCGCTAATTGAAGCGTTACTGTTTAAGTGTGCTAAAATGTGCAACATTAGCGATTCACACATGAATGTCTATATCTGATTTATCAAACCATACCCATGGCAACATTACTGTCCAAACATAACTGATTATATTAGTTTCAACTTCCCCTAGTCTTAATCATACTGTATGTAATTTTTTCAACACCACACACCGAATCACGAAAAACGCTCATAGTTCCTTAACCTCTGGCAGGACAAAAATGACTGGGTTCCAAGATCGTCGTCGTTGTGGGTATATACGCGTTTAGCTATCACATACATTTGTGTAGTTCGGATAAGCAGGAACACGATAGATTATTGCGGACAAAAAATCCGTCCAACTGACATAGAGTTCTCCGACGTAACCTCGTGTTGGAATACATAGGTTTGCCAGGTGTTAGTAAGTAGTATAAGTAACATGTTTAGCGTTAACCGATTGCAATCTGGTTCAGTGGATGAACGTGACACATTTGCTGATTTGTTTTTCGTATGTTTTCAAAACATGGCAGTCACATTTGTTGAGGGTGCAAATATTGAGTAGTAAAGTTCGTCATCAACTGCCTCAACATGTGTCCCGACTCTTCTAAAGGGTAGGATATGGCTTTCTTTAGTAAAGATGATATCCAACGTAAAGCTCCAATTGCAGACAAAATTCACAGCATGATTGTATTGCACTTCAGAAATATCTTACAATGATATGTAAAACCGTACATGAAATAATGACAAGTTATTCATTCAACAGAATTCTTTGATAAACACGTGACAATATATAAAGAAAACAGCACCGATATATGAACGCTCACCTGCCTTCTGGCAGATTTTGATTTGGCATATTACTGAATATTCATGACATTTGTACGTAGTAGACCGGTCGGGAGAGTGCATAACCAAAAAAATGAATACATAAATCATATTACTTTATGGGACTTAATTCTAGAAAATCTATATATATAAATAGATTATGTAAATATATATATATATATATATATATATATATATATATATATATATATATATATATATATATATATATATATATATATATATATATATATATATATATATATATACATTTATCAACATAAATATATATATATTTGTATTAATGTGTGTTTGTGTTTGATCGTATGATCCTGTGCGTGTGTATATAAATTCCGACACCTACATGACCCTTGTTATAAGCTTTGGGTTATTGCTATATTTATCAAAGTGATGTCATGCATATTGCCTTGGTCTAATCTGGAACAATCAGCATGCCCTGTAACATCTTGATTTAAAGCTTACGAATCGGCCCATTGCCTACCGAGCCATGCAAATGGAATATATTGTGATCATAGGCAGCAGTGTTATGCATTATTCGACGAGGTAGCCTGGCGTTATATTTGGCTTATTTGTTATGTAATGTACCGTAAAACTTTGTAACGATACAATCCGAGTCGGTTGGATAGGCGTCGATGTCAGAGGATGAATTAAATAAATCAAATCTAATTCTTCGCGAGCACTTTATAATGTACAATTGTCATATTGATTGTCAATATAGCCACGGTAAAAATATAGGATGTGATTTTCTTCCCGATGATGCAGAATTAGTATTTAGTCGTGGGTATTTTTATTTGAGCAAGTATCAACACTATAATGATAATGATAATAATAATAATAATAGTAGCAATAATACTACTGATAATAATAATTCCTGAAATGTTTGTCGCCCCTCCAGCTCATAGCTGCGTGAAGGCGCACCATTCCCTTATTCATAACCAGTTTTGCAATATCGTGTGGTGATCAGTCTCCCTCAAAACTGAGATGTGTGTATTCACGCGCCTCTTAAGTGCTTCGCCAGATGAGGCCGGGCGAATGTCGAAGGTGAGGCTATTTTACAGTGAAGGAGCAGCAATTGTGAACGCCTTATGTGTTTTCGCTGATGGAACTGCAAGAAGCGCTTACCAGGTGAACGTAATGCACTGCCTAGCGTTATTGTAATAGGCATATCCTGAATACAGACTGGCCCTGGCCTCGGCGTTGTTTTGCCTTGTAGGTCAGAGTCAGATTCTTGAATTTGATCATGTACTGAGCTGGCAGCCAGTGGAGGGTGTGATGTGGGTGCCCCTCGGAGTTCTGGCGATCATGCGGGCGGAACTGTTTTGCAGACGCTGCAGTATAGCCACCTGAGTCCAGGAAGCAATCCGTGCACAAATACCTTTAATTACACATAATAACGCACATGGCGTCATAATAGGGCCTCGGTAACAGTACTCCACCTCATATTTAACATGTATTTGTGAGAGATGATATGCGTTGAATGTTTTATATCTGTTCCAGTAATATCTTCCACTTTAAACTTTTCGTTGTGATTTTTACCTGTCGTCAAATATATCAAGTCAAACATTTTTGACTGCTCGAGACCAAATAGTATGCTGTGCATTTATTGCTAATTTCCATATTTCATAGTTATTCGTGACACTTGTGCACGCCCTATACAAGAAAAAGGCTAGCTTCGGGTGGTTCTAATGTTGTAAAGTTATTCGTTAATCAATTCAAGACGCGTCACACAAACAACAACTTATTATTGTCAATAAGTTTACTATTTTACGATTGTTCTCCACGGAAAACGAATCCCGGTTGCGGAACAGTTTTAATGTCGTTAACGGCGAAACAAAACAACACATGTGCATCCTTAGAGCACATCGGGTCTCAAGGTTGCCCCAGCCATTGTTGCAGTACCATACCAGGAGATATGACACACATTGATTACTCCTCCGATGTGCAGATGTGTCTTGTTTATATTACAATGGTATGTACGAAGTAAACAGCTGAGCACATATCTGGAAATTAATACGATATTCAGCAGCAATGCAAGTTGATAATGCTGATGAAATAAGTTAATATTGACTAATCACCCCTTTGCGCAGGTAGCGGAAGCCGGTGTAGTTAATATTTGAGAATCAAACTTGTGACACAGAATGCAATGAACAAATCAAATGATTGCCTCTGCATACACGTGATGTCACTTTTTAATGAGATTCTATTCACTTAGACATATTTTGAGCTTTGACGTATTAAGTCAGATAAGAGAAAAGGGTGTTTGTTCCCTTAAACACATTCTGACTGATTGCAGTGCCCATGAATGAATTAGATTTAGTAATATCAAACACAGCATATTGAATACTATCCTAACCTGATGCTATGGATCTGATCTCTTTACACTGTACAAAGCCACAGATATAGACAAATATATGTTTTAATGTCACTATTCACATAGAGCAAGTTTATTCGACCTTCTTATCGCCCGGGTGCCAGCTGTTTTAAATTGCACACATGATCAAGGCAAAAAGCATCATCCATAGGCACGAGAATGGTTTATTAATCAGTGTTTGAAAGTGGTGAATGAATTTGTGTACTTGAAACCTCCGCGATTCGGGTAATAGTCTTATGCTGCCTAATCTCATCACACCGACTAGCACATCGCCATAAGTATTAATATAATGACGCATTGTGCTATTGGTTATCATATTTACTAACGCGTTTTTTTCTAGGAAGTTGATTGGTTGCCTACTCATATCAGTAACTCCCATAATAAACATCCTTTCCATGGGTATAACATACCAGTTTTGTGTTAAGCTCAATTTGCGCAGTCAGTAGTAGAAGATTACACCATAGTTTTCGTTCAATTTAAGTGCAACCAGAATGCATTAATTCCAATGATAGACAAATGAAGCGGCGAACATCCCGTCATGACAGACTATGAAAGCGGATGTCGAACATTGTTAGTATTCGAAACTACACCAACTTTGTAATATTCAAATAAAACATTCATCAATGGTAATAGGCTTAATCAAATTCTCGTGCAGATATAGCCTCCTTTTGTGGTGCAGTGTCTTCAATATTAACTCGCCAATTAATTATCATGAGTCCCACTATACATCTAACCCTTAAAAAAACCTAGATTTGTGCGAAGTATTGCGTTTTGTGATTTTGTAAATTCATTGAATAAGCTTACAACATAAGTGTAACTTCACATCGATGGTGAACATATTTCCCAAATTGAACTCATCATCAAATTCATGTGGACAAAAGCTGTTGATGAGACGCTTAACCATCTACATCATAGAGACGGCTGGCGTAGTACCCGCATAATAAGTTAGACCATGACACTGCAGCAGCCATATATACACTGCGCTTCAATGTGAAATACAGCTGCTTTTGTCAGGTATTTGAAGTTTTTGCAATATTTGCGAAATCCGTCCCGGAGAAAGTATAACACTTATGGCCTAAGTGATTGGACCTTCAAAAATAGACTTTAACGACTCAGCCAAGTAAAACAATAACAGACTAACCCAAGAGGTGCTTAGAGATTAAATGACATCTATCCCGCCGCCAGCAGGTCTCAGGGTAGATCGAAAACGAATGACCTTATCAGCTCAATTGTAGATATTTTGTGCTTAGTTTATGCGTGCAACAATCCTTTGCAAAGCACACAAAGGCACTATTAGAAATTATGGATAACTGTCACTTATAGCCGATGCGCCAGTTACTTATTTCTCAATTCAATGATTCCGGAAAAATGCTGGATAAAGATGTCTTGTCAATACCATAGTTCATTGACCCGCTCCGCTGATGTTTTTTCTCTTCTTGGTTAGCCTACAGATACATGGTGTTATACAGAAAATATACAAAGAGCGGCGGTAATGCAGAGGTGTAGATGTCATGCAGGCGCTTAGGCCCTAGAAGACAGCTCATTGCGGTGTACCTTTGCAATGATGACACTTCTCGTGTATTTTCTTGACAATACTACTGCGCAAACCCAATGTTAGTATAAACGTAGCAAGAGCATTTAAAAACAACTCTGTAATCATCAGCATGGGCGTGGCGGCTGCAGCATTCCTAAACGAGTTGCCTTTTGTAGTTCTATAATGTATTTAATGAGTACGTTTAACATAATGTTATAGGCCAGTTTTAACAGTACTAACTTTGTAAAGCTCTATGCTGGCTAAATCATTTAAATTACGACCGGTTTTACTGTTATTCTATTAACGTTTGTTTGGGCAGTATTTATAATACAATACGTTTGATACAGGTCAATGTATGAAAGTGAAGCGTCTCTTTAGTATCCATTTTAATATTATGAAAACAGTATTTCAGCCTATTATTCTGAATGCTAATACAATGTACGTTTTGAAAAAAGCTAGAGGTCTTATTTAAAATTGCCTTGAAAAAGAAATATATTATGGAAATCCTGCTTGTTAGCCGTTCGATTTCCAATAGCGACTGCATTGGCTGCCATGTTGATCACTGCCATGCTAGCCTGTTGATGCATAATTCGATGCTCTCTCCATAGCTGTTGCCAAGGTTATGCATTAAATCTGCGTAGAGTAATAAAACAACACATCAGAGAGCAATTTGTTGCTGTTTATTGGATCAATAAGCGATGTAAGTGAAGCATTAATTGTTGTAAAACTCACTTACGCTATCTTTCTATAATCTCATATTGGAATTTTTATCGAAATGTACGATGTCAATGCCGAATGCGGAAAACGAATGTGGCAATGTCTCGATTTGGTAACAGCGTTATCCCATAACACTCAATGGGGTATTTTTGTGCTATTTGACGTCGTAAGTACGTTTTGTAACCCAACACACAATGTTCTATATAGGTTGCGTTGTGCCTGAATGTACAGAGGATATCTGCACTTTGCATGCTAATTTAGTCATATTATTACTATGATTATCATTAATGTAACTATAAGTATTGGTAATAACAATGGCACTCCTTTCCGTGCCAGCGCAGATTGCTAAATTGAACACGTCAATATTCAAATATATCAAAGTATTAGTCCTCTGAACAGGCCCCATTGTCTTCAAGTGATATATCTAACACCCCCACTGCGACCCTGCTACTTTTGGCGCCATGACATACAACCGTGCCAGTCTGCCGTTGAAAGCCACACTTATGTTACCTATGGTTACCCTTTGGCATAAACACTCAACAGATCCTACCATTAGTTAGTCGTCGCAGTCACAATTGAAAGCATTCATTCATTCACAAAATAGCCTCGTATGTACATGATATTTTCATGTTGAAAATTCACCAGTGAGGAAGTGTATTTAGAAGAGATATCGACTTTTTTGTTAAGCCTCCTGTCTTGTCACATCGGCGCATCACTCGAGCTTAGCCTCTGCTTGACCGGCCAATGATGGATGACCACGCAATCGGTTATTTGCAAGATTTGACAATAATTAGATAGCATACCGGTCAACGCATCAGTTGCTAGAGTATTGTTCAACCGTCGACAAATATCTCTGTTGGTGACGGCAGTATCATTATCTATTCAAGTTCTAAGTTTTCAACCCAATTTTATCAACCTGTTATCTCGATATTTATACAGTAATATAAAAATAACTGTCACGGAACAACATAGTCCATGCTTAAGCGTTAACAGAGAGAATACTTACTTGCATATTAGTTGATGCTTTTAAGTATTAGCCATTTCATTAATCATTTGTATTTGTGGTCAAATATCAACGTGTGAGCTGCAACTTTGCACGTGACTACATAGACAACGGTAACCTACATATCGTTGGGAGCCAGTTGTGTAACCATTTCATTGATGCTGCTACGATAGGGGTCTCGCGTAAGATTATTCGAGAAAGATAAATGTAATTGCATGGTTGGAAATTGATTTATGAAGCTGTACTTACTGCATGATTCAGTTGTCGTATAACTCAAGACGATTCAGTCGGTTCGATTTTTGATTAGACGAGCGCACATTACACAATGTGGCTAGGTTTGATTAGTCCTTTAACGATACACAGCAACATTGTATTTATTTAGTTGAAACATAGGCTGGAGCTGGACAATATAGGAATTTCGTCTGCCACCCCAGTCATGGAATTTTTTGCCACTCTAGATAATTGCGCGAGTCAGTGTAGGACTGACTTAAGACAGATCTCATTAGATATGCACTCGTGCATTAGTTAATATTAGTTGCGGCGCGCAGTACCACATTTCTGGACAAAACTCACTATAAAGCTGCAGTTATGTAAACAGTACTGAGGATATTAATAATCAATGAAGCGCATTCTGATCCACCAAGCACCATATCCTTTTATACCCAAGCTTTTAATATTCATATATATCATTTTATTCCCAATGAGTGTTTTGGCTAGTTAGGCATTTATAAAATAAACCTCGTTTTTATGAGTTCAGGATGCACTACAAGAGCCAATGCATACATAATACGTATCACGGATGAATACTTCATCGAGATGAACTGCATTTGCTCATCAATTACGATAGCAGCGTCAGTAAAATGGCAGATGATAAATCTTGCAGCCTAGTGTTTTCTTCCACGTAGGATATTATCATTGCGACCAGTTGATGTGTATCGAACACGTAAAGTTGATGTTTGTATAAAAATGGTAAAACTGAGGCGAACATCATTAGCTCGTGTCGTATATTATTTGATCATGGGGCACTGCTCTGCTTCGCCCATCCATAACTCCGATCGCTTCTTGATAGCTTTACGTTTGACATCACTTATAAAAATGTAAAGTGTGAACAGAGTTACTGATCTACTCGTACGCTAACTTCTAAAATGGATGTTGAAAGATAAATTAATTGATTCACACTAGTGGTTCAGAACAGGAATCAATTGAATTAGTAGGGTTTGGTTGATTTGACAATTGTGTTATCATACATTCCTGATATTGTGTGTTCTGATGTGATGCCTGTTGTGGGACTCAATAAATATGATTATGGAACGTGTTGCATAATTAAGAGTTACCTGCCATGAATATGTACATGATCGATGGAGAGATGCATTACACTTGCTATGGAAGAAATGCATTACCTCCAGCTTCGAAACAGAAAAACGTACTTGCTATATCAATTTTAAGATGCTTGGATGCTCATGATTACGGCTGTCAAATATGGTACTTCAACTTAATGACTTCTTTCAAAGCACATGAAACTAAAAAGCCGGCAAATAATATTTATATTAAATTTAAAGCATTATATATCAGCCATACAGCAAACTGTCGATTTAACAAACGACCCGTATGAGCGTGCGGTCGTGTCGCTGTGATATGGTGGCTAGTGTGTTTTGCCAGGGCGTTGTCGACCTTTAAATTGGTCCAAAGCCAATTACAATGACAGTACCTTCTTCCTCGTTAATCGGCGGTTACATTACAAATGACAATAATGACTTGAACCCCAGGGAATTCCGCAACACAATATCAAAGTAATCACAGCTACCTGCAGTGCAACAATGATTACATTGTTGTCCGACGGATGCACTATGCATGTAAAAAAACACCTAATATGCCATCGACAAGTCTGCTCGGCATCCTCTGAAACGACACAACGTACACTGACGATGGTCTACTTGCCGGCAATTTTCAACAATCATGCGCGGAGTATGTCACAAAATATACCACATAGTATACGATATAGGGTACCAGCGGTATAATCATGATACAATACATTTAATGATGCGCACTTATCAGTGTACGTCAGAACGCGCCTCCCCTTGACAAGACGAAATCATTGCCTCTGGCACCAGGTAATATTTCAGAATCATAATACGATTGTCATCCCTTGGCCGGTTATTCTCGTTGTCTTGTTAAAACGTTAATTGTCTCATCAAGTTGCCATGCAGCCTAACATATCGATTCAGTACATCATAATAATTGGCAGAAGCTGCTGCATTGTTCCTGGCGTGCTGCATAGGCGAATGAGCCCTGCGCCGGAAGATGCATGTTCAATACAGGGAATGGTCAAACCAAATTCACAGGAGCATATAACTGTGTTGCATCCCGCTCTTGCCTATCAATCGCACAGTCATTGTAATGCATTTCTTCTTTCATGTGGTGGTGGGTCAACAGCCTAGCCTGGCGAACAAGTGGGCTTCGTCATTTAACACGATGCTTGCCTCCTATGCTTGATCGCTTAGCCATTGTTATTATTCGGATACACCAAATATAGGGAATAGGGCTGAAATCATCTAACCTTTGATTAGGGATTGTAAAGAAATATTACAGCGTAATGTTTTATGTTCATGCTCGGGTGCATATGATCGCTTTTTAGTGGCAGCGATTACCTTTTGATTGCGTCAGGAAGATGCTGTGCACCGTTTTATTTGCGTCACCCAGAAGAGCTCATTGGGGTTTTTATCGATACAATATGCGTTGCGTCGCCCAGCGCGGTCAAGGAAGCGATTTGCAAATGAGGAGATAATAAAGAATTGCAACAGTAAAGATACACGCATAGCGCAGCGCCAAACCGTTACAAACGACATGTCTACTTTGTAACGGCTATCGAACGTCTAATTATAATTCACTCAGTCCGATAGCGCATTTGCTCACAGCATCGCTGATAGCTTCCTTTGTTGACAGCTGCGCATCCTATGAGGACATTATACAGAACAGGAAACTGCAACTGATTTTACTATCAACGATGTTGGTTATTCAAAGACAATCTCTAATGGCGTTGTATTGTAAGACGTCCGCCAATGCAACGAATGTCTCGATTGACAGTTCCAGATGCGGGGAGATCATTACTTATCGGATATAATACACCCTTCTTGGTTCTTGCATTGATTAATCAATATTCCATAATAAAGAGCATATTGAGCACAGACCGTGGTGACAAGGTGGCTTAAACGTGATTATGTGCACTGTATAGAATGGTTTGTGACGTATTTAAACCTGAGATCGGACACGTACGGATTTGTTAATGCGCAAGTGAGCATAAAAAAAGATAACAAGACATCCTAAGATCAATGTGTCAGCCAAGCTATAGTCAGATTGAGACGTCCTTTTGTTCATGCAACTTCCGAAACTTCCCTGTCCATGCTTTTAATCAAACCCAGTTCTGTGTTTTCAGCATACTTAAGTTTTCTCTTACAAGTCTATATATTTGTTTATTTGCGGGTATAAAGATAATAACAAATGCCCTGTAATTGCTCGAGATCGTGAACTCGGGATTGCACCGGAATGCAGAGTGTTTTAGGCAAATTGAACCGTTCAAGGCGGGCTCCATAAAATATAAGATATTGCTTTGAATGTTCCCTGGTGATGTCTCTGTTTATATTCATACTGAATCATAAAATGCAAATCTTCATAGATTTTATGTGTTAACTTTTGCAGCGTTATTATTGCCATTGCTAGCACGATAAGCAAGATGGACAACTAAGAAATGGTTTTACTGTTGGGTCAAGGCGTGAAGAATCTTTGTTTTCAGATGTAGTTTGAGCAACGAGGTCTCATATTTGATTATTATCGCTGCCACCCACATACACACCCGAGGAACATCGCGTATGGTCGACTAATACCTAAGCATGAGTGACAACAGCCACCATCAAACATCCATTGTACGCAGGATCTTACTTCATGCTGTGAAAACGATATTTATGCCTGATCGCTTACATTTGTGAAGCATTGGCATTACTTGTCACGCAACTTAATTGCTATGAATGATTATAAGCTGAGGAGCTCTAGGTCAAGAATACATTTCAATTCCCCGTGGTTTTGCAGATGCTATGTGAACCGAAGTGAGCCTCAGTAGAGCGACCCTGCAATGTTCGCTTTGAAAGACCAATCTGACTTTGTGAGATACCTGATGTGAACTTCCCTTAATTTTTGAAAATGTCTAGATGTATAAATTACACTATATAGCTTAACTTTAAATTAGTTTTGCCAGATAATAACAACACATCTAAACTATGATATATGCCTCACAGTCATACAACGGGATAATACACGCAATGTAGATGTTCTGTGAGCTAATAACATTAATGCTTTTTCCTTACATTGTTGGGACACTGTGATGCAGAACTATAAATCAAAATAGTGACATTCGGCAGCACGAAACTGTCAACGCTATTTACTCTATCTCTATCCTTTTTGATGACATTTGCAAAGTAGAATTTGCGTGGTGTTGTTGTTACAGCCATAGTCTATCACATCGGTCTATGCTGAAACTCGCCACAAGCAATGATATATGACTTAATATTGTGAGTTAACTGCGCATGAAATTAAACGTCGCCCCGCTACAGTAAGAAATATACCGCTTTCCCGGTGCTGTGAGTCAGAAGTATATGCTGTTGATTATTTTCCGCAGGATCAACGTTGTTGCAGGCACGATACGCTGCCAGGCATCTAATTTGTTGGCGACCGTTCACTAGGGTCCATTATAGCAAATTTTGGAATAGCCATGTTTGCATGCAATGCCTGTCGAATATAATTATAATGTTACTGCTTAATCTCATCAATACTACACGCTTTCTGTGTAACGATTGTGCCAACCAGACATCCGCAACAGCTTTATGCCAAGTAGCTGTTTGCGACGTTGCTGTCCCTATCAATCGTAACTAGGATACCTGAAAAGTGTAAATGACGTCCCAATTGTTTTGTTTTATTATATCTCATAAACATCAATCTATCTTGTTAATTTACCATAAATAATTAAAATGCAAGTTTGTATTGATATCCAGTCACTACCTACACAGACCTGTATTCATTTGGCCTAGAAGACCACCATCATTTGCACTGAAACAGCATTATACTTGTCCTTCGCAACTGGCTCGTGGGGAAGTATATCTAGCCCCGTACCTCATGTTGCGTCGTATTTAGGAAACAAGACATAGCATTCGATACAAATGCTTTATTTAAGAAATTGTTCATAATAAAGGGAGATATTCACCTTGCACCACCATTCATCATTTATAAGTGCTTATTCTTTGCATTCAAAACTAAACCTCGGTCAATCATAAAGGCGATTTTACATAGCGCGGCATTGTTATAGTACCCACTCTGGCTGATGCAATTTTATTGCAGGCCGGTTTGTTGAATGGATATCGGGGCTTTTTTCTTATGTTCGCAATATGTATGCGTCCGCCTACTACCAGAACTTGTCACCGTAATTGAATGTTGCAATGCATTACATCTAATACTCTTATAAATGTCTAATTATTCATGATGAAAACAGCGCTTATTACCATGATATATGTTAGCAAGATACCGTTGCGAGATTTGATGCATCTGCTAGCCTTTGATCAAATTAACGTATGATACGAGCTTTTATTGCTCTGTGGGTCGTGACAAATATGAGGGCATTGCAAAGAGGTAAACGTAACATAACCGACCCACCTACGATCCTAAAGCAGCTAATCTCAAAGGCGGACTCTTCGGTGTTGCGCATATGTTTATGTATTTATGAGGCAGTTTTGCGAGTTGCATAATGAACGCTGATGATAACCTCTGTTTTTTGGCTCGTTTTGCCCAGTCGGATGGACATGTGACTCATAAATCGTGCATGCACCTCGAAAGTCGTTTGCTCTCACCATCGTTTCTGGAAGATATAGTGAGCTAGGTATGCGAAGGTGCACCCTAGTTGCTACATGACACACTGTAATCAGTGTGATGACATTATCATCACCTACCAATTACTTGTTATGTTTTGTCTGGTGGATTAGTAGTCCAAATGGCTACGTGCCTCAACCATCCTCTTGCAAAGTACTCATGCTTTCAATGCCGTTAACCACACGAATATGAACGATTGGTGCGCCTCAAGTCCGTCGTATCTTGTAACCCCTTACAATAAGCTAAAGACATTAATTTTACAATCCTGCTGAAAAAAGGTTTTCATACATTTGTGTCCAGATTTTATTGATCGGATAATGTATTGCACGCCATAACTGGAATTGAATTCAAAAATGCAAAATGTGCAGGTCGCAACGGGTGCATCGTATTTGCAGGTTCATGTGAGCCATATACATGCTATGTTATCCAATCGTCATGCGGACTAAGCCCATTGAAGGCACCGTAATCGAATTGCATTCGGCACATGTGACACTCCCCTCTCAAAGCAATAGAAACAAAACCCTTGAATACACAGATTTGAAACGTGTGACTCGACTAACCGACTATTGCTTGTCTCATGCATACTTATATAAATAACCCCGCACATTCAATACCGTTCAATCCATGTTTAGTTAGGTTGATACATTGCTCATGACAGCAATATCTGATGAATATTAGCGTGAATGATGACCATGACAAATTATCAGATGAGATCTAGCCATCGGACAGTGTTTGAATCATGAACTGATACCTTTGTAGCATACATTATAACTTCTCCTTCCCAACCCTAAATAGTTTATTTTATGCAATTGACCTTAAATCTAGAATACAAAATACATGTATGGAAGTCGATGATAACCAACTTATGATTTTGTTTGTCCTGATCCTTCGCAAACAGTCTGTTATTTTGCTTGTACTATCCTTCGAATCGTCAACGGAGCGTGGTTATGCCATCGTAACATGGGTTGCTGTTAAGCTCATAATTATTGTATTAAGGCAGGATGACACCTGTTGGGCTTGGCAGAGTCTCACAATATAAATGTACATCACTAACTATCATTAAGAGCATAGGATGCAGCATTTTTAGAATATTTTGCAATAAAAACGCAAAGATGTTGCACTCATTCATAAGACGTAGCGACATAACTAACGTTAATACTCCCGGTGATAACGTCAAGTGCTAAAGGGTATTCGAAGGCAAGGTTGATGCTCTGCTGTTGGATAGATTTGTGCGTACTGTAATGTTCCACAACAGCCTCCGCGTACAGCCAAATAGTTAAGACACTATATTGCTTAGCATGATATTTACTGTTGTTGAATACTGTCTCGGGGACTTGATTTGTTGGCCTTTTACGAACCATATATTATGGTTATGCACCACATGTTGATTGTGTATATAAATTCCGTATGTTCTCGACACCAACATGATCCTTGTTATAAGCTTTGGGTTATTGCTATATCTATCAACGTTATGCCATGCATATATCCTTGGTGAAATATGGAACAATCAGCATGCGCCAGTAACATCTTGATTTAAAGCTAACGAATAGGCTCATTACCAACCGAGCCATGCAAATGGAATATATCGTGATCTTAGGCAGCATTGTTATGCATTATTCGACGAGGTAATCGAATGGCCTGGTGTTACATTTGGTTTATTTGTTATGTAATGTACCGTAAAACTTTGTAACGATACAATCCGAGTCGGTTGGATAGGCATCGATAACAGAGGATGAATTAAATAAATTAAATCTAATTCTTCCCGAGCACTATATAATGTACAATTGTCATATTGATTGTCAATATAGTCACGGAAAAAAATATCGCAAGTGATTTTCTTCCCGATGAATTAGTATTTAGTCGTGGCAATTTTTTTTGGAGCAAGTATTAACACTATAATGATAATGATGATAATAATAATGACAATAGTAGCAATAATACTACTGATAACAATAATTACTGCAATTGATTGTCGCCCCTCCAGCTCATAGCTGCGTGAAGGCGCACCTTTCCCTTATTCATAACCAGTTGTTACATTTGGCAATATCGTATGGTGATCAGTCTCCCTCAAAAAGGAGATGTGTGTATTTACGCGCCTCTTAAGTGCTTCGCCAGATGAGGCCAGGCGAATGTCGAATGGGAGGCTATTTTACAGAGAAGGAGCAGCAATTGGGAACGCCCTATGTGTTTTCGCTGCTGGAACTGCAAGAAGCGCTTATCAGGTGAACGTAATGCACTGCCTGGCTTTTTTTTTTAATAAGCATATCCTGAATATAGGCTGGCCCTGGCGTTGTTTTGCTATGTAGGTCAGGGTCAGATTCCTGAATTTGATCATGTACTGAGCTGGCAGCCAGTGGAGGATGGGATGTGGGTGCCCCTTTGAGTTCTCGCGATCATGCCTGCGGCACGGTTTTGCAGACGCTGCAGTTTAGCCATCTGAGCCCAGGAAGCAATCCGTGCACAAATGCCTCAAATTCCACATAATAACGCACATGACGTCATAATAGGGCCTCGGTAACAGTACTCCACCTCATATTTAACATGTGTTAGTGAGAGATGATATGCATTCAATGTTTTATATCTGTTCCAGTAATATCTTCTATCTTAAACTTTGCGTTGTGATGTTTGTCTGTCGTCAAATATGATATCAAGTCAGACATTTTTGACTGCTCGAGACCAAATAGTATGCTGTAAATTTATTGCTAATTTCATAGTTATTCGTGACACTTGTGCCTGACCTATCCCAGCAAAATGCTCGCTTCAGGTTGTTCTAACGTTGTAAAGTTATTCGTTGATCATGTCAAGACGCGTCACACAAACAACAATTTATTATTGTCAATAAGTTTACTATTTTACGACTGTTCTCCAAGGAAAACGGTCGCGGAAACAGTTTTTTTAATGTCGTTAACGGTGCTTCAAAACAACGCAGGTGCATCCTTGAGCATATCGGGTCACAAGGTTTCCCCAGCCATTGTGGCATTACCATACAAACCCCTCGTCATTATTCAATGGCAACCCATTGTCGCCCCTCTTCAATAATACTTGTATAAAGAGACAGAAGATATGCCACACATTGATTACTCATCTGATTTGCAGATGTGTCTTATGACTTGTCTTGTTTATATTACAATGGTATGTACGAAGTGAACAGCTGAGCACATATCTGGAACAGCAATGAAAGGTTATAATGTTGTTGAAATGAGTTAATATTGACAAATCACCCCTTTGCGCAGGTAGCGGAAGTCGGTGTGATCAATATTGGAGAATCAAACTTGTGACACAGAATGCAATGAACAAATCAAATGATTGCATCTGCATACACGTGCTGTTACTTTTGAATGAGATTCTATTCACTTAGTGCTGAAGCTAGCAGGAAGAATAATCCTTTTAACGCTGAGACGTATATTGAGCTTCGGCGTAAGAAGTTAGATAAGAGAAAATGGTGTTCCCTTAAACACATTCTGACTGATTGCAGCGCACATGAAAGAATTAGATTTAGTAATATCAAACACAGCATATAGAATAATTTCTTAACCTGATGCTATGGATCTGATCTCTTTACACTGTAAAAAGCCGCAGATATAGACAAATATATGTTGCAAGGTCACTATTCACCATCTTTTTTCAAGTTTATTCGACCATCTTTTCGCCCGGGTGCCAACAGTTTTAAATTGCACACATGATCAAGGCACAAAGCATCATCCGTGAATGGTTTATTAATCAGTGTTTGAAAGCGGTGAATGAATTTGTGTACTTGAAACCTCCGCGATTCAGGTAATGGTCTTATGCTGCCTAATCTTATCACACCGACTAGAACATCGCCATAAGTATTAGTATAATAACGTATTGTGCTATGGGTTTACATATTTACCAATGTGTTTTTTTTTCTAGGAATTTGATTGGTTGCTTACTCATATCAGTAACTCCCATAATTAACATCCTTACAATGGGTATAACATACCAGTTTTGTGATAAGCGCAATTTGCACAGTCAGTAGTAGATGATTGCACCACAGTTTTCGTTCAATTTAAGTTCAACCAGAATGCAATAATTTCAATGATAGACGAATGAAGCGGCGAATATCCCGTCACGACAAACTATGAAAACGAATGTCGGACATTGTTAGTATTCGAAACTACACCAACTTTGTAATATTCAAAAGACACATTCATCAATGGTAATAGGCTTCATCAAATTCTCTTGCAGACATAGCCACCTTTTGTGGTGTAGTGTCTACAATATTAACTAGCAAATTAATTGTGAAGAGTCACACTATACATATAACCCTTAGAGCACCTAGCTTTATGCGAAGTATTGCGTTTTGTGATTTTGTAAATTCATTAAATAAGCTTACAACATAAGTGTAATTTCACACTTAAGGTGAAAATAATTTAAAAATTGAACTCAACATCACGTTCATGTGAACAAAAGCTGTTGATATGACGCTTTACCACCTACATCATACAGAGGGCTGGCGCAGGACCTGCATAATAAGTTAGACCACGACACTGCAGCTGCCATATAGACACTGCGCTTCAATGTGAAATACAGCTGTTTTTGTCATGTATTTGAAGTAATTGCAATATTTGCTAAGTCCTTCAGGAAATCCATTCCGGAGAAAATATATAATTTATGGCCTAGGTGAATGGACCTTCACAAATAGCATTAACGACTCAGCCAAGAACAACAATATCAGACTCACCCAAGAGGTGCAAAGAGATTAAATGACATCAATCCCGCCGCCAGCAGGTCTCAGGGTAGATCGAAAACGAATGACCTTATTAGCTGAAGAAGCTAGCTGGGATCTACAAGGCAGGGTAACATTTGCGATGGCATGTAGGTATATCACGATATTGTGCTTCATATCAAAATGAGGGAAATTATATGAAGAAGAGTTGGGTTGCATCAAATAAAGAATTTTTTATGCCGCTATGCAAACACAAACAAACTATTTGCAACATACTACATTATTCAATATAAATGGGGCATAAAAGGTCATGAACAAACTCTCATAGCGCATACTTTCGGTTGTAAACCAAAGGAAGCGCGCTGGTGAATAATCATCGCTTGTCAACTCCCTAAATGCAAAAGTTAACATTTCCCTCTTTTTCACCAAAAAAACACAAAATATATATATATATATATATATATATATATATATATATATATATATATATATATATATATATATATATATATATATATATATATATATATATATATATATATATATATGTATTTATATGTATATATATGTATATATATTTGTATATATATACGTATATATATACGTATATATATATATATATGATATATATGTATATACACATGTGCAAATAAATATATCAGTAACTATGTTTGTATATATATATATATATATATATATATATATATATATATATATATATATATATATATATATATATATATTTTCATATATATATGTAATTATATATATATTTATATATATATCCATTTATATGTATGTATATATATGTGTATATAAATATGCGTATATATTGATATTTTCCACATATATACCTATGTATATATAAATATATATATATATATATTTATATATATATATTTATATACATTTATATATACATGTGTGTGTGTGTGTTTGTGTCATTGTGTGTGTGTGTGTGTGTGTGTTTGCGCATGCATGTGTGTGTATGTGGCTTAAGGTGTATGCGAGTTTGAGTGAGTGAGAGCGATTGGGCGTGTGTGTTTGTGTGTGTGTCGGTGCATAATTTCTGTGTGAGCGACTGGGTGTGTGTGTTTGCTTGTGGTGGGGTGTGCGTATGTTTGCGTGTGCGTGTGTGTGTATTACTGTATAATTACCAGCTATCTGCAGTCGCGCATAGATCGAATATAGAAATTAGTATGCTGCTGTTGCGACCATGTCCGGTAATAGCAACGGAGTGATGCAGTCAGTCAGGAAACATGCCAGCTTTCTGCTCACCAAGGGGAAAGCGATGGGAGTCTGCGCTATTCACTATATAATGTGTCTAGCAAACGTTTGACCGTTAGCATCTAGCAAGCCACTGCATGGAGCATTGGCCCGATTGTACCTTACAGAAATAACTTTGCCTTAGTCATGACATTCGCAAAAGTTGATTATGCAGCCTCGGAAAAAAGACATCGATTACGCAGAGATGACACAGTATGTGATCGCCATTAATGTACCAATTATAACAGAAAAAGCCGGCAAAAGCATAATTTAAGTAAGCTAAAAATCGGTTGTATCTTTCCGTGGTAACGAACAATATTGGAAAACAACAGCTGTGCATGGAAATCGAATTATATTGAGTGATATCGACATTTAATACATATATGTACAAATAAATACAGCGGCATGATTTACACACACCTTGCAATGATCAAATACCAACGCTAAAACCATTGAGCATAAAATGCATATGCACCATTTTTAGTCTTGGCGTTAGGGTATTATAACATTGACTTTCTTACGAGATAACTTGGTCCCTGCTGTCTCTGTTGATAATATTCACATGTTTGGGATTTGCATGTAACCCTGTTGCTCACAATTATTTAAACCAAATATTTCGAACGCTACTGAAATGTTAGGAATAGCTACAAACCATGCCATTCATTATCCATACTTAATGGGCGTATGTAATCGCTTTTGCATAATAACGATCAGCTGAAGATTATGTCATCTAAGCCACTGAAAAGGATAGGCTGATATAGAGTAAAAGTGGCCATTATAAATACTAACTTTATATCATTTTTTTTTTATTACGTGTGTTACAGTCATAATATAGATCATAAATTAATGTTGTAAAAGTGTTGCAGGTATTGGTTTCGTTGATATAAGATAACGCTCAGTTGGGTTTTGTACAACCTTTACTCACGATACTACGACTGTGTAGAGCATGAATGATAAATGTGGTCCGTCAGTCTTGATGATCCAACCAGCATAGAAAAATACACTTGAACCAAGATTAGAAGTTGGTGTCCTATCTTTGCATTTCTTTCCTGGTTCTAAATTTACTCAAGTGGTATTGGCGAATGATTGTTTGCACGCATACATGCATAGTGCGATCGATAATGTCAAAAAAAAAGTTGTAAATTCGTTTTCTTTTCACGATACGACTTCAAACTAGCAGGTAGCTGTTCGTCATCCTTCGCAGAACACTGAAAGTATAAAATTTATGACGAAAGAGGGTCTATTAACGCTTGCTTATTGGCACTAGACCGATGTCCCAAGCACATATTCACGTAGTCCATTGTATTGAGTCACATTAGCTTATGAATAAACGCATACTTATTTGTCTGGAAACTAATGGCACAAAGGAGCTCATGGTCTGAGGCTCTCATCGCTCCAATCAACCCGACTGTGTCATTGGACACCATATTCTAAAGCAAATCATTTACCTTGAGCGTATTTGATTCATTCTAAATCCCGTCCCCAAAGAACTGAAATTTAAAGATAATGTAAAATGTTTCGTGTTGAGCCCTTGAACCAAATGGGATGACGATCTTCGACTATTATAAACCATCGGCAATGATATGCAAGATGATGCCACTCGAAAATTGCTATAACCTTCTAATTTGCACAGGTTGTGCTGCAAATGCATCTGCAAATTACCTTGGTTATGTACAAAACCACATTACTCGACAACAGCATAGCACTGATGGCAAATATTCCGGCCATTGAAGCGCCTAAACCGGTATAACAGAGTAATTGCAATGTGTGACTTACTTGATAGAAATGCCATTCAGAAATACCATGAGATTATTGAGCATTATGTACCAAGGAAACGCAACTAAACCATACTAACACATAGCAATGGAGGAGAACAGATTATTAATGTCCAACGTAGAACGCCACATTCGATTGACCATTCAATTTCACAGTCAACATGGTATTGGTTATCAAAGCAAATGAGCCTTCCTTGATCATCGTAGATAGTAAGGTTGACAGCCAAATATAAGAAAAAAGTCGAATTTATATGAATCTTAAATGAACGCCGACCATCCTAACAGCAATTTATTGTACGCAAATCATTCATCTCTAGGTCCATTGTCAACGTAGAGGAATTACGCAATTGATTAAATACTTGTAATGATGTCTAAGAACAGATTGATTTATATGTATTCTTCACTAAAAAACCTTTAGAGCATAGTCGAACATCATGCAATAAACGTGCAAAGATGTTGTGCTGTTTCAAAGAGCGTCCCTGATACAGATTACGTTAATACTCCCATGTGACAGCGGTTATTGGCCGACTCAGTATATAATTTACTGTTGGCTCCACTAGTGCTTACTGGAAAGTCCCAGAACATACTTTGCGTACAATAAATTAGTCACGATTAGACTGACAATTGATGGATACCTTACTTAAACAACCCCCAAGGGAATCTATTTGTTGGCCTCTCGCACGGTACAACGATCACAAAAAAGAGCGCAATATCAGCGGCTGCGGAAAGTAGCGTACACATCTGTCAAAGCTGACAACTGCTCTGTTGAAAAGAAAAATAGATGTGCTGCGCTAGCACACCTCTAAACAAAGGAGCTGATTATCATTAAGCAGGTTTCGTTTGCAAAATACATATATAATATATATATATATATATATATATATATATAAATATATAAATATATATATATATATATATATTAATATATATATATATATATATATATAATATATATATATATATATATATATATATATATATATATATATATATATATATATATATATATATATATATATATATATATATCCTGTTTGAATCTTATTCTATTTTATCTTAAACATGAAGAACTCACTGAACTTGCTGACCATGGAATGAATATCCAAATCATAGAGTGGGGAGTCTTGCTTGTTCCCCAGAAACTTGCGCATTATGTTTAAAATCTGATTTGTATTCACTTTGCTGCTAGTGATTACATTTCTGTAGTGATTGACTTCGGCTTGCTGTGACTTTTTCGAAACTTGATCACGTTGTTTGATACATCTCTGTTAATTCGCAGGTGTGATTGTCTCCAGGACAAATCTGCCTGTCGTTGGTTTTGTTTTGCTTCGCGAACTCAGGTGCGATTACTCAGTCGGATGTTGCAGATTGCTTCAGGCACGAGGCTGTAGACAATATTTTATTCCGGAATGGCATTATTTGATGTTGTGGTAATTTGCCAATGAAAATCGAATTGTCCATTGGAATGAAGCGACTCAGCAGGGGACGAGAATTAACAAATCCTTTTATTAGGACTATTGTGAGATTTGGTGCCGTATTGTGAGCTTCAAAATCACATGTTTTCGCATCTGTTCATGAATTAAGGCTTGTAAAAATAACATTCAACGAGTGTGAGGAGTCTAGCTTGTCCAGGTGTCACCAGAGTCACTCACCTCAGGTACAGTGAAATTAAATGGCAATAATGGAATTGCAATGTTTTATACGATAATTTGAGGGCCCACATCATCAGCTCAAACCCAGTTATTTCCAATTAAATGCGCCAGTGCATGCTTGACCTTATTTGACGCCCTGTGAGCTTGAAAAGATGGTAAATTTTAATAAGCGAGAGGGTCACTTACATAACGCATAAAACCTAAGATACATTGTGGTTAAGGAACCGCACACATATTATATGTTTATTAGTAACATGAACCCTTTTAAAGACTGATACTTTTTCATAGTTTTATCAAAGCAACACATTTTCATCTGCAACAGTAACACTACTCAAAGTATGCATATATCTAAAGCGGTTTGTTTATATATATATATATATATATATATATATATATATATATATATATATATATATATAAATATATTTATTTATATATATATATATATATATATATATATATATATATATGCATTAATATATATTTATATAGAAAATAAAAATGTATAATGAATGTATATACATATTGTTATACAGATATGCATATGTAGACATATTTATAAGCATTCATGTATATTTATATAAACATATATGTATATATATAAATATATATGTAAGTACATATATATATATATATATATATATTTATATATATTATCTGAATAGTTATATATATATATAATATATATATATAAATAAATATATATATTTATATATATACATTAATATATATGCATTAATATATATATATTTGTAGATTAATACATTTACATAATACATATATATATATATTCATATATATATATATATGTAAATAAATAATATAATTATATATATACAAAATATATATATATATATATATATATATATATATATTAAATATATATATATATATATTTATTAGTATATATTTATTTTATTTGTATATATATATTATATATAATATATATATATGTATATATATATATGTTTTATATATAGATATAAATGTTTACAAATACATATATATACATATATATGTGTATATTATATTTATATATTTCAATATATATATATATATATGTATATATTTGTATATATTATTGATACACATGTCTTTCCCTTGTGTAAGCTGTTTTTTATGCTTGTGGGAACAATCCCATGGTAGTGATTACTGCCATTACTCTGGTCATCCAAACCACTACGTTCATCGTCACAATCGCTTTTGATAATTATGTTTATAATCAGAATATGACGTCAACATCTGAATATATTCCTCATTTTGATAAAATTGTGCTAGTTACTACCGGGCAGTACCTGTGGCTTAGTAGCCAGTGCATGCGCGATTACGCGTAATGATTTCGTTGCGTCTATTAATGAACGAGTGCTCAATGCGAGTTGTGCTTTTATATTGCAGCGGATGGAATATGCGGTGCTATACAAAGTGCGAACTTCAAAATGTTCTTGCCATGTATTGTTTTATGTACTGCAGTTTTGCTCTGCGTATCAATGTACGAATTCATTCGTTAATGCACAGAATGATACTTGCAGTCGTACAACATTTTGGTGGCAGATGGCACAACGACTAGTGATTCATAAGTCAACGAATATTAATCATTCTATGTGAGACCCATTCGTTGAGATTTTAGAAGCACTGCGAATTCATTGAAGTGTTACTCGAATATTAAATATGGCATGTGAGACCAATTCGTTGAGTTTTTAGTAGCACTGCGATCAATAAACTATTATAACATCATAAAGATTGCTGTGCAGTTATTGCTACTAGGTTAAGATTTTAATGGTTGACACATTTCACAAGCGACCGTACTTCGTATCGTTCGACTGTTCGTTCCAGTCATTGATTGTTTGCATTATCAATGATATATACACTTCGCTGGTAATGTAACTAAACAGCGTGTTCCTGGAGTGCCTACGGCCGAATCACAACCGACTTTCGACTTGCCATCAAGTATTCTTAGCATTTGTACACATATTAGTGATATTATAGTAATATACATGTAACACGTTTACAAGAGATTTATCGGTATTGCAGATGGACATTCCTCTGCGAATTATGGCATACAATACAAGGACAAGTTACGTTAACTAGTCTCTGTTCACATCATCTTGTTGCAGTGTATAAATATTTGTCTGCAAGTTCTAAAATGTTAGTCACATACCCCAACAACGCGCCCCAGAAGCGTGAACATTAACAAGCCTGTTATTGTTGTTCTGTGGTCCATTTCATTCCATATTGTTTGTCGTAACCGCCTTGCGCATAATGTCTAAGAGCATTGCAGTGATATGTCAAACACAGGTCCTACACTGTGGTGATTAGACATAAAGGCAATTATCGTTGTGCGCATTGTAATTGAAGATGATGTCGGTATTTGACATATATTGGCTGAACCGTTATGACGAGGATATTGAAAGACATTGTTTAAATATGCTACGTTGTTCCGAATAATAATCATCGCTGTTTTTATATCCTGGCAAGAGCATAAACAGACATTCACATCATCATACATCAAGGACGTCATTATAAGTCAAATGGCTGTGTTAGCATTATTACATGAACACAACATATCAAATGAAAGTATCGATGGATTGTTTAACTGAATTTGATTATGCTTAATGTGAGTTGAAGATCTCCGTGACGAATAATTTTTGGTGCTATCAGAGGTCGGATCTCCTCAGCAGCGGATCAGATAAAACTATTGTTTTTTTTCGCCGGCTGTTACCACATGATAGCATTGGCGCTAAGTTGATAACACCTGTGAACGGTGTTATGTTCACAACAGACTCTGATGGAACATGTTCACCAACTCGCTGCTTTAGGCGATATATGCATTGATTCTGGCATCGCAGAAGCTTCAATAATCGCTATTCAACACGGATATGTATATAGCAAGTATAATCACCATTAGATGAATAAGCCTTCTTACTTCTTACGATTTGATTAGCTTATTCAATCCTCACACATATGTTGTCAGCTCGATATCCCTCAGCTTGTAATATGTACCGCACGGTGTGTATTGTATTTAGAATGACAGCATCCACGTTCATAAGACCGCAAATACACTGTTTGATCTTGTGAAAGCAACAAGAGTAAATACGCATTCTAGAATATGGGAACGTATCGACCGTATGCGGGTTGCACCTTGCGGCCCGCGGGGCAAATGGTTCTTGTAAAAATACTAATTCTTTCCCAGAAATGTGATAAAAGATGTTGTGCCAATGTTGAAAGGCAAAATTATTAACATGCATATTGTAGCGAAAGTGTGAAAAACTTGCAGCAAGATGGCGGGCACAGTCAATATTTAACTATTTGCTCCGGTGTTTTTAATTGTTGTATGAGTCTCACCGTATTACTGTCCCATGCCATTTTTTCATATTTTATCACAATTTTCCTTCAGTGGAATTTAACGTCAATATAATCGACGTTTCGCGAAAGCACTGCCTAAGCTCGTGTGATCAATGGTCAGGTGCAAAAACAACAAATAAAGCATCAGCTGCAATGCCTCTTCGCGTGGATGCAAGACGTCCTAGCGCAATTATACCCACTCGCATGACTTTGGAGATGAACATGGCATTGATTGATTTTGGACTTTGTTGATGTCTAAACACCGGTCTATATGACATTGTTTGTTAATGTTAAAGATGAATGAGAAATTAACAAATTCCATTACGCAATAGTACAATAACAAATGTAATGCATTGATGCAATTACATATGCCATATCGCGATGATATCAAATGTTGTTTATTGCAGAATATTCCTTAGATGCGTGTCTGAATTGGAATTATATTCAACAGGAGTGGTGAATCCTGTGACACACATCCTGCAACAGTAATTGATAGGTTTTCCCGGCGATATCCCCAGTATCTACGATAGGATTAACAAAGGCGGGACACATATAAATTATTTCGGTAATTACTAGAGTGCCACTCAACCTGGCTACCTCGAACTTGAAAGACACCGATGTTGTTAGTAAACGGTTCCGTAATCAAGGGAATATGGTTGCTTAACGGCCTTCAAGACCGCAAACTAATTAGGCACAGGCTGTAAATTACTTAAGGTGTCCACAAAGCACAAATAGTTTGCGTACAAACCCTTGAGTTCCCTGCAGAGGACAACGACTGCATCAATGCCTTTAACTATATGTCATTTATCTCCAAACCCTGGAAAGATTGTTTCTTTAACATAAACATGAAATATATTAATTAGCACTGATCAATAAATAAACTCCTTACTGTGTCACTAATCATCAACACACTAAACATCAGAGGCATATGATAATGCATCTGATGCAATTGAATAAATCGAATTACTTTTAAATACAGTGACTTATTCGAAGCAGCACATTAATTTGAAGTAGATGACATTCATGCTGTGTCTTGGCCATTGCGATAAAGCATAAGTAAGGTTTGGCATATGAAATATCTGGAAACATCATGTTATACATGTTGTCAAGCTTTCCGTTCTGATTGCATGAATAATCATTTGATTTAGGGCACAATAGGGCTACAAAGCTATTACATATACAGACGAGCTTGGTACTACATAGCGACGACATGGCGTAGGATAAGCCGTAGCATATCAAATGTAGTAAAAGAAGTTGAAATTGTTTTTTTTGGCAGCTTCGAGTATAATTATCTTGTAAATTGAATTGTATCTGTTTATTTGGCGATCTTATTTAGCATATATAAATATGCAGCTTCATGAAATGAATATCGGGCAACTTTGCGGGATAAAATTAAACAAACAAATCCCTTTTGTACGAGATAACAAATACTAGTAAACTGTATTGCTCCCAACACACGAGTTGTTTTAGATTACATTTCAAGCCTCACATTACATCATGAACGCGTTCAAGCAGGATGTCCCATAAAATTGCCGAAGATTCCCTGAAAGGTCAAGAGCTTCACCAGCAGGTGGTGGTACGTGTGCTTGTATTAGGGTAGCTTCACTGGCCCCGCATTGCATGAAATATTCTCGATGTATACAATTGATTATATTTTTATAGCAAGTTCTTAATAAACATCTTGCATATCGTAGACCTGTTTATGAGCTATTTGCTAGTGACATTTTAAAAGGATACAAATCTACGAGAAGTATGTCGGTTATGCCACTATTAGCCACTTTGATCAACGTAGATGATTCGTATGTAAAATTCACCTAATGTCATAGGATGATAATTATGTTACTCTCTTGCTTCTATGTATGTATGCTTTTGTTGCGTGTAAGTGGGTCTATACTATTGCAGTTATTTGACTCAAAGCAAAAGGGTATCATTTGGCATAATATATTGACACATTCACTGCAAAATGCCAACCGAAAGCCACTTACTAAGAGTAAAGCGTATTCAATAGAATCAAGACCAACCGGCAATGTACAAAAACTATGATCACAGGAAATCTGGAGCCAGATATCACAAAAAGCAAGCGGGTCGTGCTGTTGTTGCGCAGGCGGTAATACCTTCCATTCATTTCAATCAATATTGTGAAATGTATAGTAAATGCTGCACTTGCTTATAAACGCGTTCCCCTTTTGTATGCATTAATCCCACATTCAAGGGTTAGCGTCTTTATGTGCACTTATCATGCACTATACTTAATATCGCGAGGTGCAACAACTGTAAGCCAGGGTTAACGCATGCATCAGAGTATCTGCTTTGTGTCACGGTCATTTATGTTTAACCAAAGCACACTTCTGGAAAGGAACCGTTAGCATTGACATTTACTTCATGTCGTCATCTTCGTTGCCGTTGTCGTACAACTTAGCAAATTGGATACAGAGCCATTTATTTAACTAAATAACTTCATTTTACATATATATATATATATATATATATATATATATATATATATATATATAATATATATATATATATATATATATATATATTATATATATATATATATATATATATATATATATATATATATATATATATATATATATGCATATATGTGTGTGGAAGTGTGGATGTGTTAGTCTGTGAGTCGGTGCGTGTGTTTGTTTGTGTGTGTGTATTTGTATGCCGGTTTCTGCGTGTTGGTGTGTGTGTGTTGGTGTGTATAAGGATGTTTGCAGCTCTTTGACGTTGACATTGATTAAGGTTTTTCTGAGTTTGCTACCAAGCGATACGTGTTTTTTCATAGATATGAGCGTCGAATTCTGCACGGGGATAAGATGCATTAATGTTGAATATCGTCAAGCATTACACCATTGGACTGCTCTTTACCTGATTTTTGTTATTTCCTCTCCAGGTTTAATAAATTTGCAGCAGGTGGTTATTGTAATTATGTCAATGTATGCGTTTAGCAGCTCTCCTCTGCTTTTATCTCGGAACATCAAAGAAAGAAAGCTATATAATCTACACGCCAATTTGCCTATCTGCAGTTTACACGCAGCATCGTAACAGTGTAACGGCTTGCTTCACGGTTCGAGCGAAAGACTGAATATGTTGAAACAATTCTTGCAAGTGCTGAAAACTCAGCGATATCTGTTATTAGAATATCGATGTTTGTGTTGACAGGGAAAACAAATTATACATAGGACCCAAGGGTACTATCCGATATGTTTCTTAAAATGCTAGTTTATCAGATGCCATGCACATCTTCAGCCTCATGATTTAACTGAGCTAGCAGAAGGAACAAAACATTAGCATGCTTACTATTGCAATGGCATATTTTGCAGAGCACAATAATGAGAAGGTAATGCCGAATGTCCAATTGTGCAGCATGATTATCATGCAAAGTCTGCTCAGTATCCTGATTACCCTTTGGCAGGTTATTTCGACTTTTAATAATTAACGACAATACAGGAGATAATAGCGGACGAAAATTATAAACGGTGGCCATGAAAATGGAATAATGCTTGGTTCTTTGGATTCACCATCCCATCAAAATCTTTGCATTTCCTGTGTACCTCTGAATTAATAGCTTAACCAACCAATAGCACTTGCCAGGTTAACATGGCAAGTCAAACAAAGACATTTTGAATTGAGGTTGAAAGTGCGAAGGACACATAAATCAAATCGTGTATAAAACTTAGCAGAACCGGTATGAATAACCTTACGCATACCCTGTGTCATATGCGTTCCGTACTTTGACCAGTGCTATCCTGAAACTTCCATAGCTCTTCATTGTCGATTTGAGCATAGCATTAGATAATGGGATGCTACTAGGGGACAAAACAAATGCGCTTATGCCAAGGATGTTACAAATCTGCCTGAAATCAATACGGACACGCAATACAAGACCTGAATGAACCACTTTGCGTATGTTGGTACTACTACTACCTGGCTTGAGAGCGCTTCCAAGATATAAACAGCCAACGCCATTGATAAATGAGCCATACATTTATCGATTGCCTAGACGTATCTGTGGTATTCTGCAAGGTTAGCGAACATAATTAAAATGTGTCATACCTATAATATTAGCCAAGCCGATCGGTGTTAAGATATATCGTTATCATTTGGAAGTTGCATACAGCTACTCGGGCTACATAACTCCAAAATGGAGTCAATGTATTAAGTAATGTATTTAACAATATATATATATATATATATTTACATATATATATATAGATATATATATAAATATATATAAATATATATATATATATATATATTATATATATATATAAATATTATATACATATATATATATTTATATATATACATTTGTATAGATATATATGTACATATATATATATTTATATATATATATACATATACATGTATACATATATATATATATATATATAAATATATTTTATATATATATATGTGTTTGTGTGTGTGTTTTTATATATTCATATTAATATATATATATATATCTATTTATATATGCTTTAAAAAAATCATATTTGTATCGATGTATATTTATGTACATATAGTTATATATAAGCAATTATATATATATATATATATATATTCACATATATATATGTATGTATATATATATTTATATATATATATAAATATATATATTGATTTCTTTAGAAATATATATACACGCATGAACATATATACATATATATGTGTGTAGATATATGTGTATATATATATATGTTTATATATATATATATGTTTTTATATACGTATATTATATATATATATATATATAAATGTCTATATATATGTATATATATATATATATAAATATATATATATCTATAAATATATATATGTATATAGATGTATATTTATATGTTTATATATATAATATATATATATATATATATATATATATATATATATATATATGTGCATAAAATGGAAATACAATGTATTTATTAGAGTGTTAATAACTTACATTCAGATATTCCCAAACGACTCAGAAATAAATGAAGCAGTTATATGATATGCAGCTGGGTATGTACGGCGACGTTAACCTTAACCAGGTTTACGCCTGACGGTGCAAGAGTTGGCAAGTTCTGGGACCATAATGGCCTATTTTGCTGATGGACGATGATCATAACAGTAATATATTGAGGCGCCAGAGTACCTGCGGCCTTACAAAAAAGTGAGAAGAGTTTCGCAAACAGTCAACGTTGCTCAGTACGGGCTTGCTGTGAGGGTGATATTGCTTGCTGTTTTGAGGGGATGGTTTAGTAGGCCACAACAACAAATGTAATGTTACTAAGTCAGTAATCGAAGATTTGCATCGTCATCAATGCGTACCGCAAATGGCTAATTCTTAAAATTGAGCGTAATCGCATCGACATAAAGCTATACGTGCATCTCCATCGTCATCAATGCATAATAAACCAACCTATCACACCGTCGACATATGATATTAGTACAAGGGAGCACAGAGAGTGATTTCGGTTTTGTACGGCTGAGATTAACTGCATTCATTGTCTTCCTAAAACATTATAGTGGTGAACACGAAGTCACACTGTGCCACATCATCCGTGTACAAAAAACAACATGAATGCCTGCGTCTTATCCGCTCACAAATGATGGAAAGGCAATAACGTTTGATAATATCAGCAACTTGGTAAGCATTGCATGCTTCTAAGTCCAGATCCCTATGGAACAAAGTGGTAACGTAATCCGGGTTTACCCACCCTTCTTCCGACACGGCCTGGTAGCGATCCATCAGGTTGGACATCATTCAGTTAACCTTCGGTACCCGCGGAACTAGTTTATCACTATATGATAATTATTGTGTCTCATGCATCCAAAATATTCAGTTATATAAACAGAGACAAAATATTCGCGATTTAGAATCCGAATCAGGGCCCTTTGTGTACCGAGATATTTCAAGCATGCGGGTTGACAAACTCCAAGAAGATCCTTTGATTCTACATGTTGTTTAAGACTCACCTAAACCACGTTGCTTAGTACGAGTGAGAGACACCGTTATGACGTTCAATATGTCTGGATGTAGGTGTGATCGTCGTTCAGTCTTTAGACACTCAACAGTGTCCTCCAGGATTTCTTTGATGATATGGTAAGCAAGGTGCAATCGCCTACAAATACAGGCCGTCAGAGGCCCAGTTGGTGGAAGATCAAGGCTGCATGACTGGTCGAGCGATTTATCGGTGTGAGTAGCGGGCGTATAGTCATCAGTGCCTGAAAGTATGCACCGCATCATTCACGTGGGAGTCCACGTTTGATGCTTTGGTTATAGGACACATGATTGAAAAACTGCCCCTGCTGTACAAATCAACAGGCACATATTGATCAAAATGACATTTACAAAAGCGCCTAGAAAGTTACAAACAATCAACGCCAATCCGCGGTACAGAGTGTGCAAAGTGGATTAATTGGCCTCTTAATGATCATTCGTTATTATGCAAGGCATTTGAAAGTTTTCTAGAACTTCACAACAAACTCATGTTATCACCAACGCACTACTAAACATGTTAAACTTAATGGATAAAAATATACAGCGAAGGCTCACCATTCTATTATTGGTTGTGAATAAGACTGTAAGTCTCCTGTACTATTCCATGCACTTTCAGTAGACGGCCATGCATTATTTCATATGGATTTACTATTTAGCCCCCAACGACACTTAGTTTGCGCGTGACACGGAGAATAGCACCATTATCTCCATGCGTGCAGTAATACCAGTCAATTGTATAAAAATAATATTCAAAACGTCCTTGCTTCACAAATAACATGCAAATAAAAATAGGAATCTTCACTGGTTTAGTTGACGAACCTTTGAGCAAAGAGGCGTTTTCTAACGGCGTGCTTTATACAGGTCTCACAAGCTCTAATGGAACCCTGTTTTTATACTATTGTCGAACACGGCGACCGTTTCCTGGCTTTTGTTTTTCAAACCAAAGACTGATGGGAGCGATCTCGGCTAATGTCCGAAAAGACAAATCTGTTTATGCACTGTATCACGCAGTCGACGATACGAATCAATTGACGTGTTTATTACGAGGATATTATGAAAATTTTCAACTAAGGAAGGTTAAAGGAAAAAGAATTGTAGGATACTGCATCGCCGCCGCGCGCATCAATACCTTCTTAACAGCATAGTCGTCATATGTAAGTTGACGTACTAGTGTCATGTAAGGTTTAATTTTTCTATCGTGTATCCACTACGCTTTCGTAAAAACGATAGCTAAAATAAGGTTACATTAAATGTTTTGTGCTATTGGTCATTTGCAAACCATGAAAACGATAGAACGTCAATGATTACATATTTATAAATATAAAGGAATAGAGATGTATCAGCCTTCCTTGAACCTGCCACCTCAATGGGTCTATAACAGTATTTGACCGATATAAACCATCGAAGTGTCCTCACTTTAGATTTATTTCTAACAATATCTCGAGAATCGAATATTCTTTCCATATATTCATTGGATGACGGATAATCTTATCACTTCCCCTTTTTTTACACACATATCAGCTACAAAGCCTGCGAATGTCTAGAAGAAGTTAAGTGAATACAGAACAGATTTTAAGCACAATGCGCAAGCTACTGGGAAACAAGCGATACTCCCTTCTCCCTGATTTGGATATTCTTTTCCATGGTCAGCAAATTCTGCGAGTTCTTCATGAATACAATGAAAAAGATCCATAGCTCCGGATCATATGAACATACACCAACATCCAATGATCTGACCACGACTACATGCTCATTTGATAAATTTGTGCTCGTAACAAAGCGCGTGCACGCAAACAGGTCATTATCATGTCCTAATAAACAAGGACCTGTACCCAATTCCAATATCATTAGTGAAGGGGAATTCTTGCCCCTGTTCTCACATGTATGATAAACAGATCATTATCAACAGAAGCGTTACCAGACCCACTAAAATCTTCACTGATTATTCTACTCCTAAAACAAAAATCTTCACTAGTCACAACCACATTTGGGAACTATGGGCCAATTTCAAATTTAGCCTTCCTATCATATATACTAGAGAGAGTTGTGGCCCCACAACTCGGCATATATTCAAATGAGAACAATTTAGAACCATACTAGTCAGCATATAAACATGATAACCGCACGGAAACAGCACTGGAGAAAGTCTAAAACGACATTATCCATCCACAGGGCCAACAGAGGGTTGCAATGTTGGTGCTCTTAGACAAATCCGCTGCCTTTGACACAGTGGGTCATAGGTGTCTTGTGCAAGTACTTCAAATCATTGGGATGATGAATAATAGTTCATCATATATCATGAATGCCGCACGCTATGTATATATATAAAAGGCACAAAGTGTTCCCCTAAAGCTGTCAGTTGTGGCGTGCCTCGGGGATACATCGTAGAACACTTCACTCTCCACACATCGTCGCTTGGTCGCCTTATACAAACTCGAAGATCGTATAGCTCCCTATACTTCAGGAATAATCGGCAAACCAATGCTTGCTGCAAGCTATTTTTACATCGGAACAGCGGCAGGCTTTCGGTATTGCTGGTCCAGTACTTGCATTTTGTATCACGAAAGCACTGCCCATTCTCTTGTGATCAACGCTCCACAACGACGAACAAACATACAGCAGCAGTTGCAACACCTCTGCGTGTGGATGCGAAACGTCAATTATACCCACTAGCATGACTTTGGAGATTGACATGGTATGGATCGATGATGGATTCTATTTATGTCCATTCGCTGGCATTATGAGTAGCTGATTTTAAGCATGATCGTAATGCTTATCATGATAATCTCTTTCATTAATCAACGCTGCTACTATGATCGATGCACGTATACTAGTTTGATTAGCTGTAAGTTAAGCATACTAGCAAATCCCTGGAAATGTCTACCATTATCCTTTTGAGGATAGTAATAATGCGCCAAACTCAGGGAAACCACGAATAAATTTTAGGTTAGATATAGATGTTGACACGGCACAAACAAAAGGCTCTTTCGTGTCACGCTAGGACTTAATTTTACTGTGCGAACTCATGACGCCCCGCCATTTGTTTCCGTAGATTTTTATGTGTAAGCGATGAAGACAATTGGAGATATGACACGCTGTTAAGCTAAAAGTGATATGATATGATGCTGTCTGTCCCATGGTAGTTTGACAGCTTTACCTTTAACGTCATTCTCTAGGATATTATATGGCGGATTGAGATATACATCCATAACACCGCGACTTGTATTTTAAACAATGTCTCGGCCAAATAATGTGAAAGTTTGGTCATTCATTGCACAGTGCTACCGATACTACAGTGTCAAGGCAAGCGTGTTGTAATAAACCAATTATTTAAACGCAAGCCACGGCCCGAGTATCATTTAACCTCTGCCACCAGGCTATATGGCGGATGTGGGCGATACATAGGACTGTCTTACTAAATGCCTACCGACTCAACGTAATTAGCGCCGCATCTTATGGTAAGATGTATAATGAGCCAGGCGTTCGTACAAAGCCATTTCCAGCGTGAAAAATTGTGTATTAGCTAATCTATTATAGGCACACGTTCCATAAGTCGTACAGGTATATTGTTGGGGTACAAGATGCTAATCTAATACTTTTTAACCCAGCGTATGTCTCAGCGACAAATGGTTCACAGTGCGTAACGCCTTTGATGTTATAATACATATTTAATTTGGAAGCTGATTTCGCAACTGCCCAGTAGTCTAAGCTACGTGTCACTGCATGATATATTGCTTATACCCAGGTGTGAGTGTACTCCGTTGATATGCTTTCGGGATTATACATCATTACACGGCCAGAAAGCATGACAGACAATGTATACCATCAATTAGTCATGAGTGCAATATGTAGAATGACAACCGTGCATTGGCTGCTGCTAAGCTGGCATCATTAACACCAGAACGAAGTAGAGATGGGATGTGGGGAAGGTTATTTGAACCAGCTGCAGTTGTTTTTTATGAAGACAGTCATTAATGAGCACATCACAGGACGATTTGTAAATGTTGCAGTAATGAGCGAAACGTTGATATTCACAGGACTGCGAACTGAAGGTGTCACAAATGCACGATTAATTTGCGTTTACCGTTCCGTTCCCGTCATGCCTTTGATGGTACATCAATCATCTCTCAACACAATAAGAACGTTTTCCACAACAAACAGATTGCGTCCAGTAGATGCGGCTTTTGAATACAAATGAAATATATATTCGCATTGATAACATAAGACCCCCCCCGTTACTATATCACATGACATAGATTATCAACACACCAATTATCAGACGTGTATGATAATGCATCAACTACAACAGAAAACCAAAGGATCGATTCGGTACGGTGTCTAATTAGCAGCAGTTAACATCATATTAATGAACTGTCGATGACGTGCTACCGTGTTTTTGCCATTGCAATAAAATGAGATAAAGCTCCAACGCGTATGGCATAATAAATATCCTATTATGTCCGTTAGCAATATATCATGCATGCTTTCTGTTTGGGAGGAAGGAAAGGGTCCTAAAGATATTACTTGTACAGGCGAGACTGATACTACATGGTGATATGCTTTGCTAGCTTTAGCCAAGTCGATGAACGTGAATTGCTAGTATGCAACCTTATAATCATAAAACCGTGTGAGTCCGATATCGAGGCATATTTATTGCAAGCTCATATGATGGTCATTAAATGCAGAAGTTATTAATGGACTGTGGTACTACAACGTACTGCAAACGGAGATCCTATTCCGTTAGATACAGACGGATTGCACAACCTTAAATGCCAGATTGTTTCACCGAATTAAATGTTGTTGACGTTCATATTAGCGCTGTAATTTAGACACATATGGATGTGTTGCAGGACTGGCTGTCATTTATAGAATATGGATACTGATACAGCCGAATGCACACAAAGTTACCATTTACATCTTGTAAACAAATATGTCATTGCCTGGCATAACCCATCAGCTAACGGCCAATTCAAGGAGTAGTGTTTGCTATCTTAATGTGCTCATTACTTATTATGTACCATGCTTTATGTCATGAGGTGCAGGAATTGCTAGCAGCCGTTAACATTCGCATCGGGTATCTGCGTCGTAACATGGTCATTAAGGCACAATATTGAAACAGAATCGTCAGCAAAGTGACGTGAGTAACACGCGTGATAATAATTATCATGAGATGCGGAGGGAACTACATAACTCCAACCGCTTCGTGGGGTGGGGCAGATATACCGTTACACTTATATTTAAATGAACTACGAACATGATATAAATGACAGCGTTAGCGGTTCTTCATTCTATCCATGAACAATTGAGACTGCATTACTAACCGTAGAAGATGCGATTTTCGTGCAATACCACCATACAGGAATATTGTCTGTATTATCCCTCAAACATCATTAGCAACTACATCACTACAAACCTATCAATTTGCAAGGCGTTTGCTGATCTGAAATTTTCGACATTTAACCATTGGCGGTTTAATACATCGAGTTCATCGTACAAATATATACTTTAGTAAAACACACCTCAGACAGGTACATGCCCTTGATAGCTTCAGGTATTTTTGTCCGGTGACATTTAAAATATCGTTTTTCTTGTGCTTTAAGGTTATATCCATTATTGCAAAATGTCAACAAGTGTGATTTTGTGATTTTAGCCACGTAATCATGCATTAACAATGTCCTTGGGACGAAATTGAATACAGAATCTGTTCAAGGTATGCTATCCAGTTGGCACTTGTGGTACACTTCTCACTTTACGAGCATGCAGGAATTTGTCACGCTTCAACGTAAATTACAACTTATGCAGTGTTCAGATCCACTGGTCACGCTCGCTCAGCTGATGAGTAAAACATGTTAAAAATACGACTAAGCATTCCGAGCAATTTTAATAAATCTTTTGAAGTCAACTCTATCCTATCACTATTTAAATACGATTCAAAAGTCACTTAAGTACATATAATTGATTATTTTTCGTCTTTCAGTGGACACGGCCACACACACACACACACATACACATATAGCAAATATAGACAATATATCATATATTTATATATATAGTATATATATATATATATATACTGTCAATGAGTATAAAAAATATTCGTCTTGATATATATATATATATATATATATATATATATATATATATATATATATATATATATATATATATATATATATATATATATATATATGACTTGACATGAGGTCATTTCACCTTGGACATTGCTGTACTAAATAATTTGTGTCTGCTCATTTTAGTATCGTTCTCATTTCATTGAAGAATAGTATATAATGTTATTATAAATGCGATCCAGATAATTCAGTGGCATGGTTATATGAGCCGCCAAGGCTTGATTAAAGCTCTTGAATCATTATTTTGTTCATTAATTCGGACCACATGATTGAAAGATCCATGCAATATAATTAAAAAAGCTTGACAACCCCAGAGTAATGATCAATATGCCTTATTGTCTATAATCTCCCGAGGCAATATTTGGCAGAGCATGGCGTCATGCCCCGTCAAATCATCGGTAGATGATTAATTACCATTACCAATCGCACATAGATAATTTAGAAACTATTGTGCTGTGCATGTAGTTTTATTCGTAACATGAAAAAAACTATGTGATCACAAAACGATTATGTGCAATTAGATGGTATGTATTTATTAAGGTGGATATTTGTGCGCCGGTGTTTGTGACTGCATGTTTATATCATTCTTAAACGGTACACAAACTAAGATCAAACAAACTGGTAACGACCAGTTACGTCGGTCCAATTTAATGAAACGGCTTATCAACGTGCATATTATGCAGTTATAGCCTGTACATCAATACCAGACAATGACGTAGGCGATATGTAAGCACAAGCATAAAGCATATATGTAGCGCGAGTAGAATAAATGATGCGAGAGCAGTATAAGTCTTCTTCCCGTCTGCCACGTAGTTTGATATCTGACTACTTGAATTAGATTCTGAAATTATTGACACCAATTAGGCACAAACAACACTCCTTGCCAATGTTTTTTCTTCTTTTGCCAAGCAACAGTACGAAGTTAAATGAATTTCACATAGCCTGTGGGGTTAATAAAGCCACCTACCACCTTAACATGTCGAGCACATAGCAAACCTATGCATTTGCGAGAACATTTCGCATCTCCACTGCAACTTTCTGGAAACTTTGACGCTATCAAGCCGCAATGCTCATTAGGCTGTGTTGCTTCGTCGGCTATGACGCCATACATCACTGATCGTAATTGTCACTCCATATTGATGTCGTCTGAACAAAAAAACCTGCATAATGATGATCAGCTCTTTTGTTTAGAGGTGTCCTAGCACAGCACATCCATCTTCATTTTTTAACAGAGCAGGTGTCAGCTTTTATAGACGTTTTCACTCGTTTCCGTGCGAATAGTTCGCCAATATCTCTCTCGAGAAAAGAGGTGCTCCTAAATATGTTATCTGCGACTAGCGCAATCGAAAGGTTGACAACGGCCGTCGCTATTATCGCTCTGTTGTGTGGTCGTAGAGACGGGCGTTGGCTGTACAAGGAGTTCCTTAGAATCACTACAACATCTATGCGCGATTATTGCATGATATTCGTCTAGGTTCATAATGTTGGTTAGGTGTTCGTATTAAGCAGTCACTTGAGTCAGTTCTTAGACATCATTACAAGTATTTCACTAATTGCATAACCCCTCTACGTTGACAATGACCGATGATGAATGATTTGCGTACGATAAATTGCTGTACTGACGGTCGGCGTTCACTTAAGATTTATATAAATCGACATTTCTTTGTTATGTTTGGCTGTAAGCCCATCTACGATGATCAAGGAAGGTTCATTTGTTTTGATAATCGATACCAGGTTCACAGTGAAATCACCTGAGCTTAGGTGGTTAATCAAATGATGCAGCCCACAGTGGACATCAGTAATCTGTTCTCCTCCATTGTTGCGTCATGGTCAGTTTTAGTGCGTTTTCCTGCTACTTAACGCTCAATAATAACATACGACAAGGACAAAAGGAATCTGAGCGCATTCAAGTATGCGATAGCATACGACATGATTTGATCCATTTGTTGAATGGCATTTCTATCATATTAGTTTAACATTGAAATCACTCTGTTATAAGTATAAAGGCTTGTCTAGGGTCGGACTATTGGTCACCAGTGCCATAACTTAAATGAATCAAACTATGCCCACCTTAAGCGATTTGCATTAGAATGTCGTGTTTATGGATTAATTTTCATACTTTCATTATACTGCGAAGGATGAAGAACATCTCCTGGCAAGTGTAAAAACATTTCCTGAAAATATCGAATATACAACATCTATTTTCATAATGATAACGCTATGCATGTATGCGTGCAAATAACCATTTGCATCTTATATTGGTTAAAGTGTATTATTTTATGCTGGTTGGATCTTCGAGACACGCGGACCACATTTGTCATTCATGCTCTAGGCTGTCGAAGTATCCTGCGTAAACGTTGTGAAAAACTCAACTGAGCTCTATATTATATCCCTGATTGAAATACCTCCAACACCTTTCATATCATTCACTGTTAATTCCAGGTATGAACTAGGGAATCAATTCATGTTGTACAATATGAATGTAACACACGTAATAATTAACATGATACATAGTTAGTATTTATGAAATGGCCATATTAATTATATATCAGTCTATCCTTTTCAGTGGCTCAGGTGACATAATCTTCACTTGATCATTTCCATGCAAAATATAATCAGCAATTACATACGCCCATTCAGTACGAATATCGAGTGGCATGGCTTGAGGCTATTCCTAACATTTCAATAGCGTTCGAAATATTTGGTTGACATAATTGTGAGCAGGAGGGTTATTGGCATATCCCAAATATGCAAATAGTATAAACAGAAACAGGGTGAATCTCCTATGAATCCAAAGCTGTAACACAATGATTCCCATACCTCATATATTAGCAACTTTACACCCGTAAGTGCAAATGCGAACAACGCTGTAATAGGCTCAATAGTTTTAGCGATTGGTATTGGAAGAACAATGTGTAAAGTTGATGCTGCCGTATTTATACAAGGTATGCTTGTATTGCTTATATCAGGTGTGAAACATGCATGGCATTTTGTATCATCTCAATATAATTCGATGGACAGCTGTTGTGTGTGTGTCTGTGTGTGTATCGAATTGCCACCGAGTTACAATTTCTAATATCAGATATATATATATATATATATATATATATATATATATATATATATATAGATAGAGATATATATATAGATATATATATATATAGATATATATATATATATATATATATCTATATATATATAGATATATATATATATATATATATAGATAGATATATATATATATATATATATATATATATATATATATATATATATCTATATATCTATATATATATATCTCTATATATATATATATATATATATATATATATATATATATATATATATATATGAGCATCGAAATCACCCGGGGATCACATGCATTTCTGTTGCTCTCAAATCACTTGCATAGCGGAGTTTCGAAACACATTGTCTCTGCACTTACCTACTTATATAATCTAATTAGCATAATAAATATTATCGACGCTGTTAATAAAGACCTTCAACCCGAGACTCAAATCTTCCGCATGTCTACAGTTTAATCTATCTCATTTTGATAGAATGCACAATATCGTGATATACCTACATGCCATCGCATATGTGATAGTGATCTGGATATCCCAGCAGGCTTCTTGGGCTAATGAGGTCATATGTTTTCCATCTCCCTGGAGACCCGCTTGCGGTGAGAATGATGTCATTGAATTTCTTATCACCTCTCGGGTGCGTCTGTTATTTGTTTACTTGGCTGGGTCATTTGTGCTATTTGTGAATTTGCATTCACCAGGGGCCATTAGTTTTATAGTTGCTCACGAGTGGTTTCCTTGACGGATGTTGGAAAGATTGCATTAACACACTGTTCTGCTCTGACAATGGCGGCTGTACTGCACATTGAAGCAGTCTGTCTATATGGCTGCTGCAGTGTCGTGGTCTTACTTATGGTGCAGGTAAAGAGCCGGTCCTCTCTATGATGTAGGTGGTAAAGCGTCTCATCAACAGCTTTTGTCCACTTGCACGTGATGTTGAGTTCAATTTAGGAAGTATTTGCTCCGTAGATATGAAGTAACACTTATGGTGCCAACTCATTCCAAGAATTAACAAAATCACATAACGTTACACTTATTAAAGTTTGCTACAGGTTATATGTATCGTTTGACTCATATTCGATTGTCGAGTATATATTGTAGACACTGCACCACAAAAAGAGACTATAAATGCACGGGAATTTGATTAAGCCTGTTACCATTAGTCAATGTTACATGTGAAAAGCACAATGTTGATATTGTATCGAACACTGAGATGTGCGACATTCGCTTTTATAGTTAGTAAAGACGGGATTTTCACTGCTACATTGGTCTATCATTGCTTTCTGGTTGCACTTAATATGACGCAAAACTGTGGTGTTATCTTCGAATATTGACTGTGCAAATTGAGTTGATCATAACAAAACTGGTGTGTTATACGTTGCGATCATAATGGGAGATACTGTTATGAGTTATATATATATATATATATATATATATATATATATATATATATATATATATATATATATATATATATATATATATATATATATATATATATATATATATATATATATATATATCTATATATATATATATATATATATATATATATATATATATATCTATGCAATATTGGAACCACCTGAAACAGGGATTTTACAGGGATATGTCCTGAAGAAAGGTAACGAATAATTATGAAATGTGGATAAATAATACATGTAGAATATGAGGTGGAGTACTATTACAGAGGCCCCATTATTACATCATAAAATGTCGCTGCCTTGACTATGCGCAGAGTTGCAAGAACCATTTGTACGCGGATTGCCTCACGGGCTCAGGTGGCGAATCTGCAGCATCCACACTACAGTGCAACCCGCAGGATCACCACAACTGCAATGGACACTCACATCACACCATCTACTGGCTGCCAGCTCAGTGCATGATCAAATTTAAGAATCTGACACTGACCTATACGGCGAAACAACGTCAGGTCCAGCCTATATGCAGGATATGCTTATTTTATATATGACTGACAGAGCGCTTCTCGCGGCTTCATAAACGAATAAAAATAGGGCGTTCTCAATTGCTGATATTTCTCTGTGGAATACATCCCCCCCACCCACCCACGTCGACATTCCCCTGGACTCATCTGTTGAAGCACTTAAGAGGCGTGCGAATACTGCTGCCTATGATCACGATATACTCCATTTCCTTGGCTCGATGGGTAATGGGCTATATATGGGGTATGGGGCTATATATATATATATATATATATATATATATATATATATAGATATATATATATAGATATATATATATATATATATATATATATATTATATATATATATATATAATATATATATATACATATATACATATGTATATATAGATATTTATATATAGATATCTGTCTATGTATATATATATATTTATATAAATATAGATCTTTTTATATATTTATTCATATCTATAAATATCTCTATCTATATAAATATATATATCTCTATATATATATCTATCTCTATATATGTGTGTGTGTATATATAAATATCTCTTTTATATATCTATATGTTTATATTTATATATATCTTTCTATATCTATATATATATATATATAAAGTATATATAAATATATGTATACATATACGTATATATGTAAATCTACATGTATATATATAAATATATGTATCTATATATATATATAGTTATATATTTTTTTTTTTTAAATTCTTATATATTTACAAAAATACATGCTTTAAAATATTTTTCAGTATATATATATATATGCATACATATATATATTGACGAGGCACATTCGATGAGGTAATATTTTTTGCGTATGTAAGCAACTTCCTTCAGCCATGCAAATAATTATCCATGTATAAAGAAATATGTCTAGTCAATCTATACATATAAATATTTATATATGTTTATATATCTATAAGTACACACACATTTATTAAATATGTATATTATGACGCCCTGTCTCTACATATTTAAACATGTATATATACGTGATGGAACCAAGAGCATCGTTTTACTGTCGGACGTTAAATAACGATGTCTGTTGTCATGAATCGGCGTGTCGTGTTAGATTATGTACTCTATGATTAACACTTAGTGCAGTTAAAAATGTTAAAATCAGTTATTTATTGGATACTTATGTCAACAAAATTCCAACTAGCGGTAGGTTCAATGAATCAGTAACTAATGTTCAAGTGTGAATAGCACGATTTAACTGTAAATTAACCTAATATACTTTTCAGATAAGACCATTTGCAATTATTTCCAGGTGCAGATGATACATTGACTTTCGATTAATGAGCATAACTAGCTGAATGCTCTTGCCTACACAGGAAGCTTTCCTTACTATCTAACGCAATACACAATGAGCTACGAAGCCTCGTCTGCTATGAAGTCATAAGCTGAAAGTGTACATCACAGCTCGTCATTGTCATCAACATCCAAATTGCCGATATACGACTGTAAAAAGGACTGCATGACGTTCCTCTTTGGATTATCATCATGGAGAAAAAATATCTTCGCACACTTCTTTGCGATGTAACACCCGGATAATGACAATCAACTTATTTGTTGGGAGGTGAAGCTGGTACTCAGCAGGCAGATGTTTTATATGATTAATGTCATTAAATATTGTTCCGTAGAATTGTCGATCGACATTAGGCGCTTCTGTATTAATTGTAATGTTTTGTAATGAATTGGGATGGATATATATAGTCGACGTTACGGTTTGTTTTTAATATATTTAAATAGTTGTGTAATATCTAGTTGTAATCAGTGTGCTGCTGTTCACAGCCCACAGCATATAGACATGGAACCCTGCTCTTATCAGCAAGCGTACTCAATGTGTAACAAAATCAACATGTGGTGTGCAAATTCATAATGTATGGTTCGTCTTCTTAAAAGGCTAACAAATCGAGTCCCTGAGAAGTTTGTACGAGGACGTATTCTGCAACAGCAAATATCATGCTAAGCTTCAACGTGTCTTCATGATTATGCTGCCCGCGGAAGCATCAACCTTGCCTTCAAATACATATATGCCACACAACTGCCGTCGATACACGTTACCACTTGTAATAAGTCATCGTCAACACGCTAATATTCATAAGATATTGCTGTGTGCAGTTATGTATCAAAAAGGCGGTTCAAAAATTACCTAACTAAACATGGATTGGACGATATTGAGTCAGAGGACGAATAATTATCGTACTGATTCTGTGATTTGCGATGTCCAATAACATACGTTTTTCCATACTAAAAGAGGATAATGCGCCGCGTTGAGTTACCCATGCTATGCATTCATCGCAGGAACGACAACGTCTTAAATGACGGACTTGCGGGGTGTTTGCATGCGACGTAAATATTACAGGTACCCATTGAATGAATGGACTGCATATAAATCTCAATCCGTGACTAACATTACTAATTATTCCTGGAGTATTTGTATGCTACACGCACACACCATTTGACACTGTTGTACTATTAGCGATTTTACACCATAAAGTAAGCTTGGCAGACAGCTCGACTATTGTTGGTGCTCGTTGTTGTAGCCAAACTATGCAATATTTCCTTTCGTATTGGTATCAGAAAGAACAGTGATGTTACGCTAACATGTAGCATGTTTCCGTCAAATAGAAAATGTGTGGGTCGGTCAGGCCTGTTGATGTCGTCTTGGTAAATTCAAACCAAAGGCTTTACAATTCGTACAATTCGTGCCATCGGGACCAGTTTTGATATTACCATAGTGTCCTTAAAGATGTTTTCTAATTTTGAGGAAGCTCAACATAACCGGAAGACACAATAACATAGCAATCTGATACAGATATGTTGATACGACCAGGCCACCCCATTTAGTGTTTGCCCTAAATCAGGGTTTTACGTTTAAATTTGGCAATATCTATGTGGCCTGTTTTCATAAGCAAATAATATGTTCACTATTTGTTGCTAGCTTTAGAATAAGCACTATTGCCAAGTAATAAAGATATATCATCACATTATGAGATGCATCATCACCAGAGGTTCCTCTGCGGGTTTACTAATATATTTTCGATGTTTTTCATCAGGTTGATTGAAATCGTCAGATGCGCAGACCATGTTTTCGCCGATAAGCCATATTTAAGTAGCAGTCAATATGTTTTCTACAACCGAATAACTTAAATTGCTTTTATTCAGCATATCATTTAGATAATAAAAAGACTGCATGGTTTGCATTGCGTTATATGTATGTTCTTACGGTTGAATGAATAAGTGGAACAAAGTCATGATCAGGGACTAATTAAGACAAACCCCAGAGGCAGATTTCGCAATTAAAACCTGAATTGCGATCAAAATATATATGACGCCACATTTTACATACTCGGTTAATATAAAGATGTTACAGTTATAGCACCACATTGGCAATTTTGAGTCAATATTCGGCGTTTTACAGGTAACAATTCAATAGTCATCTCGATCTTGCGCATTGATCGTTTGGTTGTGTAACGAGCATCTAGACAATTACTAATGAGCAACAACAACGTTCCACTTCATGCCATTTAAAATGGTTTATTTATAAACAAGACCGCTAATAATCAAGATGAATATTACTGTTGACGATATTTAAGGACTACAGCTATATATGTACTGAATTCGCATTTTCTCGCTAACGATTACCTACAGATGTCGCGCATATTTTGGAAAAAGAAGCGCAGTATGACAGATATAGTCCTGTATTTGTTTTACTTGATAACAAATAAACCTTACTTACGAGTCTACACTGCTCTTAGTTAGCATTCATAAATTTCTTTTTTTTGGAAGAATGCATGACACTAATAGATTACCGGAAATTTCGTTAAACACTTACCATTGGGTCATCATAGAAGGAATATTCATTTTAGTTTAAGCTGATCTGTAAGTAAATCAAAATATATATCGGCGTTACTAAATTGTTCTTCTCATCGCAGAAAACTTACCGATCGTTTAAGGTGACCATCAAAGATCATCTGAACTAAACCAAATTTCGGATCGGCGTAAGTAACTATTTGTTCTCATCACTGCAAACTTTCGGATCGCTTCTCTATGAAGATTAAAAAGAATCCAAATTTTATCCAGCATTATCAAGTCACCTAAAGTCACCTTATTGCAGTGCATAACTCATTATTGAGTATAGACATTAATATACCTTGCCCGATACACCGGAGCAAATAATGACTTGGTTGATAAAACTTCACATGGATTCATAGATATCGTTCCGTCATGTTTCGACTTCCATTAAATTCACAAAACATCATTTTCTATTTTGTTTTTATGTAAATACCTATTCAAAATTGTAGAACACCATACGTTATGATTGCTGGGGCGTTGTTGTGGTTTGAAGGTGATATTTTCATGTTTACACCTTGTTTGCATCAGTGAAAACAAAATATTCTCCTAGCATGTGCCTGCAATACACAATTATTTGTTTAAAAATGGCAATCACCATCACCTTTCAGATTTTTTTAAGTTTAGAAATATAGAACTACTATGCCAATCGTCCGAACTGACAAATCGCAACGCATGCAGTTGCACACCTATCCACCACCACTCGACTCACTCCAACCCCTACATCGATAGCTCAAACAGAGAGCACATGCATTCACTAGAGCAATTGTCCAAATCATAACTTTGACACCAAGTAAAAGGTCAACAGTTCATTTGCGGGAAAGAGTGGGGCTCAGGTGAACGAGAATTATAGAATTGCGAATTCATTGCTTAATCATCATCGTAGATCTGCATTTTGGACAATTTTATCATATGCATGCTCAGATACAGTAACAGCATAATGCGCGTTCATACGTTTGGCATCTGACTCTTATTGTACCCCAGTGACAAAACTTATAGTCCCCAACAACAACACACACCTGTAGATTATACCGAACAAATGATCTATACTAATCGTCCGCGCCATGCAGTAAAGCAAAGGTATCGATGAGGACGTTGATGTGGCGGCCAGATACAGTGGTCACAGAAGAAGCGACGCTGTGAACGAGTCGTACCCAAACAGGTATTTTAGGATTCACAACACACAGTCAATATTGCGCATTTGATGTGTATGGTATTTATTGCAAAACAGTTCCCATCAGTTTGAAAAAGCCTATGCGAATATCCTCGTAAAATGATCCGTTCCACGTGAGCTTGCCATTCATGAAACACTGCAATTAAATGTCCGCGATGCTATGAGCAATGTAAATATTACCACGACTGGACAATGGCCTTCGCCAGCTGCTTTAAATTCATGACTGATCCAGGGCCAACAATCGTCACTACAGGCGCCTTATTATGGATGAGAAAATATTTGAATGCAAGAGGTTAATAGGTCTAATCCGCTATGAGGTTTGGCTGTCATATGATGACAGCACTTGATGGACCAAATTGAATTATTTATTGCATCCATTGCAGCTGTTATTAAAGTCTGCATGTTGCCAGAGATATTATACATTTTAGTTTTTGTGACACATGCCAGGTAGAGGACTCATCGGCTGTTATCTTGTGTTTAGGTAGTTTCCGATAATTAACTGAAATGAGGTTAATTATGTGATATTGCGTAACCTGGGTGTGATTTTATTGAAATACTGGTGGTGCTATAAACTAGCATGCTAGCAATGTCCTGGTTTTCTGTCCAACGATAATTTGATGTTTTTCTACATCGCGGAGTCATGAGTTCAATGATATCAGTTTAAAATGAAATCGAACAGTTTTACGTACAATACCTGCTAAGACTCGCAACCGATATATAAATATATGCCAATGCACACATTAACGTGGTGTATCCCCATCCGTAGTAGCATAATAGGTTATCTCAACAATGTATCAAATAAATTGAGACTGCGATGCAAAATGCAGGTAACTACATCAGCATCGCCATCAAATGTATAATGTTTAATAAGCAGGTTTAATGGCATCGAAATGTTTCGTCCATTACCGAACTTAAGGAATCGATGAAATGATATGAGGATATTGTGGTTCATTGATGTGCAGTCCGGCTTCTTATAACTGGTGTAGCCTAAGTTGTTTAGATGAGACGGCCTTACAGCACAAAGCTATAAAACAGCCTACGCAGTGGTTTCTGTGCAAGGGATAAGTACTTGATTGAGGATGAATATTCGACCCGACATGACGCTATATCATACTGCTCAAGATAATCTCTTGTATTGTCTAGATGCTGTCATAAGTTTTGCACATCGCGTACTTTTTCAAGGTCTTTATCTTCAACGACCTCGTTGGATGAACAATACGGCTCGATTTGTATTGTTGCACTGCCATAGCTTTTTCACACATGTATTATCTTCGATATCATCATAGTACTCCACTACAACTTTGTTTCTAGAATCCATAATAACAAATGGCCGCTTCGGCTCTTCCCCTTTGTTATGAACGCAACAGAATCGGGTTACATTTTCTATCTCGGGAGAATCCCTGTTTTGGGGTCGAATGTAGACAACAAGATACAAACTGATTAGACAAGTTTAAATAACTTTTCATGTGTTTTTTAATGGGCATTTCCAGATTAAGAATTTATGACAAAGTTTGCAAGGTGTTCTTGCACTTCTATGACATCAAGTAGTCCAGTCCAGTTATTGTAGTGTCTCCCACCTTAATTTGAACATTTACCCTAAATGTAATACGGGTTGGTGAAGATGAAGCTGAGCATCTGTGATGATCTTCTGGCATTGGCAATGTGTTGTTTAAATATCACTGATGTAAAATCCAACAATCGGTTTCCACGCTTTGTTGTTTCGTTGTTGCAAAAATTAACCTTACCTGGTTAGGTTCTTTGAGATATTCCACAGCCACATTGCAAATCTGATCATAATAATCGGCTGCAATCGGATAGGGTAACATTGCAATAAAAGATCTAATAAAAATGTATTAAATTCCTATCTGTTCATCTTTCAGAAAGTAATTATTGTCTGGCGTTTTGAAATTGGGCGGTAGAATTAGCGTTATTTCAACGGGCGACCACGCTTGAAAATAATATTCGCCGACTAAGTGGGCATCCAAGAACATAAGGTACCAAATGCTACTTCGCCCAACCAGAATTAACTATTATAAGGACAATTATTCAATTATACTCATCCGTTAGGCCTAATGATCAATCATATCCAATAATTAATACCATGGGTCTAAATTGACAACGCACTATGCTTGTACAACATTTAAAAGCTGTTCATGTTGAAGTATTCCAAATACCGTATAGGTTATTATCCCGTAAATATGATATAAGGACTTGTTTTGGGTGTGAACAGCGAGGAGGATTGGCCATTCATTCAGCTTGCCTCGCTGCCTGTCGATATTTTTGTAATCTGCTAAGGAGGATAATTGCCGCCTATACATCAGTTTATTCAGGGTGTTGGCACACCTATCTCGTATTTAACCTCGGCATACATCTTGTATATTACATTACTGCCTGATTCTTTTTAACAAACTTGACCCGCTGCATGGAGGAGCTGCTTAGTGTATTGGTGTATTCGCAAAGACCGCATGTTACCAAACCATCCAAATATACACTTAACTAGAATTTTGCCTTATTTTAAGTTTTGGTGAAATTGTTTATTTTTTAATCGTTAGGTTTATATCTTAAATTGGATAATAAGTACGCCCGACATATTCGAGCTTGTCAATACAACTGATGATGTAAGATGCTTAATCGTTCTACAGCAAATTCACCTGCTTGTCTCAGACTTATAATGCTCTAATGTTTTCATGCAAATGTTGGATTTGCAAGTGACAACAGGTAATGCAAGGCATAAATCCTAGTGTATTGTATATTGGCCATTATAACATAACATGAATTTTACACGTAATGGACAAGCTATATTTCCTAACCTGCTTGGAAGCGCTCGTTGCTCGAGCTATCATGAGTTTTATATTGGCTGTCAATATTGGTTGGCTCGCAGGAATGCACAACTTTGCAATGGCCTGTATTCCGTCGATAGATATCTAATAATGTGTTGGTCGATGCGGTCTTCCATTGCTAGCTCTCTTTGCCGGCATGAACTAAATACAAGCGATTTTAATTCTTTGCATTTTCGCCTCATGTAGGCCCCAATGACACTACGCCATCTTTTTTGCCGCTCGATAATATCCGAATAATGCTATATACCATGCCAATTATCATTAAATGTATGAGCAATGTTGGCTTTGGAAAATAATAATTTATTAAGGAGTATTTCAAAGCGATAAATAGTGTAACAGGCAAATGGAACAACAAGCAGTCAGAACAGAGACCATAAGGTTGACATTTGTTGTTGGGTGTACTTTTAAATGGTGAATCATCAATATGTATGGTAGTTTATAATATATATCCTCCGTTAAGAGTAGATGATCTCGTTCAAGCGAGATAATAATTGCCTAAGCTGGCCTACATATCGCATACGGTTTGCAATTATGAATGATGATTCTTACGAATGCCTACATTCCTCAAAATAACTTTATCCCATAATATTGACCTTAGAACGTTTCAAACGCAAAGGTTACTACAACGTGCAGTTAAGCATTGCGTATTCTATCCCAATTACCAGCATGCATGCAATTCTTACAGCTTAGTGCCATGCACATAATCTCATAGGATTGCTCGGATATGAACGGGATTAGTGTTCTGGTCCTTGGCGTACAACCCCACAATAACCCTGTTTTAAAAAGGCCTTAATACTGGCAACGATTGATGAGAAGCGGTCATGAATTTTTACATTGAGTTGGACGCGAAAAGCCCAAATGCAAATAAGTTAATGCGGTCTTATTGATGAGCGTTGCTTTTTTTGGCAGGAGCTGATGTAAGCACAATGATCAATGGTTGCTGCATACACTGTATATGAGGCTGAGAGGAATAGTGAGTACCCACTCTGTCTCATATTTTCTCACTCTCGCTGCCACCTCAACGTGTGACCAGCACATGCTATGGCACGTCTGTACAAAGCAATGAGATTTTTGCTCAGTTATTTGTGGTACAAAAACGCACAAAGTGCTATATAGCTCATTTCTAAAAAAAAGACTTCTAGCTTGTTTTGTTTGTAATAGCTGTTCAGATGTGTATAATTTCGTGTTCCATCGTGGTTATATTTAAGATAACTCAAAGCATCAACAAGGCTTGAGGCTATAATTGCAAATCACACATTGCTGGACATAGTATTAATGACAGTTGTCCAATCAAAGAAATGTAATGTTGGACCATTCAGTCCTTTTCATATGTCTGTTGAGACGCCATATTCTGTTAATTATGAGTGCCGTATAGTGCGATTCGTTCTATTGTTATGTACGAAATGTGTATATATGTGTTTATATATATATATATATATATATATATATATATATATATATATATATATATATATATATATATATATATATATATATATATATATATATATATATATATATATATATATATATAGATATATATATATATTATATCAATAAATATTATATATATATATATATATATATATATATACTATATCTATATATATATATATATATATATCATATATATATATATATATATATATATATATATATATATATATATATATATATATATATATATATATATATATATCTATATATATATATATATATATATATATATATATATATATATATCTATATATATATATATATATATATATATATATATTAATGTCAATGCAAATCTAATGTCAATGCATCTCTCGCATGAAATGGATGAATAACTCAGCCGAAGACCCAAAAGAGCATATTATTAGTTTCGCGTGTCACAAAGACCTGCGGTAACATGATTAATGATGATAATGACCTGAAGCTACTTGACTTCCCAACCGCAATAACTAGCTGAGCATAGCGATCTATCACAAATATGTGACAGCTTCTTGTTCAAGGGATGAATTATAATGATTGCAACAACACCCCTACAATGCTTTCGACTTTTCTGCACGGGGCGCGATTTAGCTCCCTTGTAAGGCAACATGCAGACACCGCTCTGGGCAATACATCCTCTTGGCCAATGGTCAGTGCTTTGTTATCGATCTGGATGTCATAAATAGAATATTAAACACAGTAGGTTACATTGACGCATTGGGATTAATGAGATGTGTGTCATATCATGCTCATTTTAAAAGACCATTAACTGCCGACCATAACGAAATGGTAAAGTCGCATGTCACATCTTTATTTTGACCCCTGTTTACAAAATAGTACTGAGATAAAAAAACATCATAGTGCGCGTTCCCTTCCCTTCACATCTGACCGCAATCTTAATGTACGATATATGGCCCATCTCTCGCAGTGCTTGTCTGTAAGACATTCTGAATGAATGATCCTTGCCCATCTTTTGCGCTATCCAGTATGGTATAGGTATGATAGAGTCACTGGTTTAGGAGGCAACATACTGCCGTCGACATTGAAGCCGCGTTATGAAATTGTACCATCCAAGCAGATATTAGACGATTTTATCTGCACAATCGATGTTCACGTACTAAGGGAAAATAAGTCAATGGACCGATTAGATATAGAGTGATTGAATTTCTCTGCAGAATAACTAACCGTTAAAAACGGGCAGCATATCTATCAGTAGATACAACCCCTTAATCTAGCCTGTGTAAAGGTTTTCGTCGATAGACAAGTTGCAAGTGGCAATGTATGCAACGTACTGGCTAGCGGTTGAAGTGTAATTCAAATCAGTTTGCCACCGCCGGTACTCGTAAGATGATCGTTTTTTATGGGATTGCAATAAGCTAAAGGCTGCATTTAAGCATCATCGTTATTATGAGCAGATTAGATTTTGCCTATACGGCTTCCATGAGCTGCTGCTAATTTCTTATTGACGCGTGGCTCACACTTGCGACGACAAGTGGCGCACTATGGATTCAGGAGGTTCATAGGTCTTATCAGCATGAGTAATAGCTTTCAAAAGATGACAGCACATAATGGGCCAATGTAAATTATTAATCGACTCCGTTGCTTTTAGGATTAAGTCAGAGATATGAACATCAATAATTTCGTCAAATCTCAGCATGTGGCGTTCGGCTCAGTACACATATACATACGTGGTACATACGGCATATGAATTTTGTTATATAGTCATTTGGATCTGCCCTTGATGGCAAATTAAATATATAATTTACTTTCCTTATAGCGTTTTACCTCCGGCCCATGATAAAATATATATATATATATATATATATATATATATATAATTATATATATATATATATATATATATATATATATATATATATATATATATATATATATATATATATATATATATATATATATATATATATACTATATATATGCGGAATTAAAGTTGTCTTGTAGTCATTACAACCTTCAACACTTTGAAATACTTGGATTCTATGTCTTATTCACTGTAGGCGAATGCCGAAAATCAAGGACCTACCATGTATACACTTATATAATGTAGTGTGAAATTCTTTTGTTTTTACTTAATCGCACATATCTCTCGAGCCCTACCGCACATCAAATGGCAGCATTGCGCTACCATTATTCTACAGAAGCCAATTGCGCTTACAGGGCACAGTACAACATCGATGTCTTTATCCATTATCATGCTGATATCACCGAAGCAGTATAGATGACATTTAGTACCGCTAGCCTAAATTTATTTTTCCTGTAGACTGAACTCTACCTTGTGAATTAACATTGCGCTTTGATTAAGAGCTAGCTTTATTTAACGCTGTCCAACACCGATAGTGAGGCGTCCTTTAGATGACATTTAGTACCGCTAGACAAATATATTTCATTAGCTCTAAAAGACTGAAAACTCTATCCACCTGTCATCATCATAATTTGATTAATGAGTTTCGCACTTTCAATTGATGGTGTCCAACAGCATCTTTTGCGGCTTGAAGACGCCTGATGTTAGAATTATGACTGATACACACACATCCGACTATTGCCTGGCCTCACTGCAAATATATTATATAAATAAAGTGCCATATATTATGACTTTTGCCTGACCACCTGGCAAACCGGTGAACTTTGCTTATTAGATTTGTTTATTGGTCGTTATCTTAGATTACCATGGATGGATTAAATAAATAGCTATCGCTGCACGGCCGTCGATATCGTATTATTATCCTCGGACAACATAAACCCTCGTATTATACAATCTTTCTTAACCTCTCGAATCGTGGAGTAATCATAAATATAGACGATGACACTTTCTGCTCATGACGCGTGAATCATATCCTTGTTGTACCATTTTTTAGACGCTTGACTGTATTGGCTTAGTAAATAGCCAGAAAACTCTTTGACTTGTTAGCTGCCGCTTGTTAATGCAATGTTAACAATTAACAGCACGCGAACACCCAATGCACCGCTAGGCATACGGCAGTATCTATGTGCTCTGTTTATGGTAATGTGCATGAATGTGTTAATTACAGCAACGTAAATCTCAAGTGCTAATGCAAATGAAAACTATTTGTAGGCAAACGTTTGACAATCTATTTCAAATACAGTTTAGACTAGCACGCAAAGATCGTCAAAGCGAGCTATTTATTATGCACAACAAATCGATGACTCTCTGAGAACACCGAATGCATGCGTATAGTGGTTTTTATTCAGTTACTTACTTCATCACAACGTATGTTATGTACTACACACAATATGTTCAAACTAACGCCTACTTATCAGATTTTATCTGCATACATTTTGTTGTAATCACGACCGCTCGTTTGTTACACTTTGGCGCTTGATTTCGAAACTTCACTTATCTGGTTGGATGAAGTCTACTCAACTGCAATCAGTGGAGTACACTGAATCGGACAGGCAGGACGTTTAATTTGCAATATCGCTTTCGCTTGCAATTCCTAATGATGGTTTTTCCATGCACATCCGATGTTCTTTGGCAGGTATACAAATGTCCATATGGGTATTAATGCCCGAATCGCAGCTATGACACACGTGCCCCGTAAAATGTAATACTGGCAGGCTGTTATGAAAAAATCCTATGTCATGAATGAGTGATTATATTATAAAGACTAGGGACAGTTATTATGCATCAAACATTAAAATGCACATTAAACCGCCCTTCGTTGACAGATTTAGGTTTATTAATGCAGCATTGCTAGTAAAAGCCTGTGCAATAGCCGACATTTCCGTCATACCGAAAATGAATCATATGACCTTATGTTATATCGTAAACAGTATCCAATCAGCTCAGCTATTGCCAGTCTCTTGCGAGCGTTTCTTAATAATCTAAGGAATAAAATCCGTCGAACTTGTACATATTAAACCCTCACCTTCACACCTTCACAATCTAGCACTACATCAGCAAGCTAATAAATAAGCCAATACATCAATAGCATGCATGTTTTTCACACACACAAAATGATCAAACAATGAAGTTTTCTCGGCAGCACAACATGGCTGAACAATTAAATAGCTCGTTAGCTCGTTGGACAAAACAAAATAAATATTTTTACAAATTAAATATGCAAATGGGGCCTATGGGTTTGTCAAATATGCGTGGCAAAATATTTGTGATATGATAAACGATACATTTTTCTGCAGGAGGATAGCCTACAATAGATGTTTGCTTAATTGATACTATAAATAGTCCGTCGTTAGTCCTTATTTTGGGCAGTTGCTGGTTGGTAACATGTGCTTACCACATAACAACTCATTGTACACATATAGCATGACTGATATCTTATTACGTACAATTCGTGTGTTGATATACATTGAATGAATCACTGGGTTCTTTCCAATTAGTTTAGGCACACTCATAGTGTGTTACCACATCAGTTCCTAATAAGCAGGTTGTGGCAGCAATTGTTGTAATTTACATTGGTACACAGTAATATGGATACACTGTAATCGCGATTCACAAATGTTGGCTGTATATTTCACACGGAAATCAGTTATTATGTTATGACCCAAGTCCAGTTATTGTCACACTGCCTGATGTGGATATGCTATTGCGTTAGGTAAATTGCTTTACGGGCGATAATTATTAAGTTATCGGAAAACCAGAAGATCGGTCATTTCGTTCAGCCAGTCTACCAAGTAAATCAGTTTTACATGAATGATTCAGAATTTACTATACATGTTTTATTGGTAATCGAGCTTTGCAATAATCTGCGCTAAGTACTACAATGACAGATCAATACGATTATAGGAATTAGGTTGTCAAGTCTCAAAGTAGATGAGTCAGCAGAACTGCTCAGATGAAACCAGTATCTAACACTTATTCACGACAATAGTGGGGTATCTATTCACGTAATACCTACGAGTATATTTCACAAGACTTCGGCAAGCAATTCTGCGCTATCATTACAAAAACGTCATCTTTATTGCTGTAGTAATCAATAATCTGAACTACATTAATGTATGAATTTGATACATAGTCTGATGTGTTGGTAACTCATCAAGATGTATTCGTAAGAAAATGTAATAGCAATCAATAATTAGGCTTCTCCATACGCACTTCTCAAAGAACACTTTGATACCCATAGAACAGCAGAAATGGTTGAGTAAATGCTACCAAGCGTCGGAACATTCATGAGAGCATTTATATTCAGAACATCTGCTAGCAATGATATTTACTAGCTTGGAACTGGTGTTTATATATCCGCATATAAAATCATGCAATCAATTTAACTTGTCAAATGAGCTGATGTATCACACCTTACATTGTTTGAATTATTAACTTTATGCAAATAATTTTAACTAGATAGTGACCATGGTGCTGCTCGAACATAATGCTTAACAAAATACACTGCTAGCGATCATATTTAGGCGCGTCTCTAGTGGCATAATATAATACTGGCTTATTATGAGTTGTGCTCTATCGTAGCGAATGATATATGCTCCTTGTCTCATAAGAAAGCCGATACAAATAAGCACGGGTGAATACTCAATTGACCACCACACCTTATTACATGCATTCTTTGAAATTCAATAATGACAAATGTATATTGTTGTTTGTGGTCTGCAGGGCCAGTAGTTTGTCGTTTTTGTTCCATGTATTGCATCGTTACGGTAATAGAACGAATACAAGTTTGCTGTGACAGCGAGAATGAGAATCAGATTAGTGTTGTTGGTGTAGGATCACTATGATAATTGTTGTTAGTTCTCCTAAAAGTGCTGCGCTGCTTCGAAATCTACAAAGTTGTTTATTATAAATATAATCGATACACCACATTTTCGAACAAGCATGTAGTTCTTTCAGAGGGCGGTGTAGTTAAATTCAGTCACTGATTAAGTAGCTATGATTGCATATGATTGTTAACGGAGATACACAGCGAATGCGGTTTTTTTTAAAAATGTGATTAACTGCGGGGGATTTGTCATTTGTGAAACTTTTATATCGTCATTAATGCAATTAAGTGAAGTTAGATAGCTGCAACAAGCGTTTGTTCTCTAATCAATGGTGTAATTCAATAAAATCTGGGGTCATGAGTAGATTATTATCATTCCGGTGTATGCTGACCAATGCGGAGTACTTCATGCTAAGCTATTTAATTTGCAACAGCTACTTTCCAATAGCTTTGGGATGAAACATAACATGTATATATGCACCATATTACACCTATGTAGCCATTATAGTTTAATGCTAACGTCACAAACAACTGCCAAGCACGTCAAATAATACCAACATCGGTTTATGTCCTTTTGATTGCATTTCATCAGATGTTAGACACACAACAGTGTTATTTTTGCATTATATTTTCAAATAAGTGTCTTTAAGCAATCTCCTTAAGGGCCAATGTATAATGAACCGTCACGTGGTCAGCAGTTGTTAGATTGTTTGAAGGTGGATTCTAGTAATCCCTTTCAATCGGCATCTAAGGAGGCCAGTTAAACCCTGAGTATCGCTGTGTGGCCAATGCTCACATACACGTGTTATTAATCTTGAAGATAATTGAACCATGTTACCTCCCACTTACTGCGTAGCAGGGACATTCTATATGTAATTATATTCAAGTCTCGACAATTTGAAGAACCGTTGGCAGTCTTTCGTATACAGTCCGTCAAACCCTCACAAGCTTTTATAAGCCGCTATTCTTTTGCTTGCAACCAAAAAGAAAAAATGCTACGAATCCGCGTATTTTCCCGGTTTAATTTTGCCATAAAAACTAAGAGGTACGCGGAAGAAGTAGAAAAAACACCTTAGCCTGGTTTGCGTTGACGATGACAAATGCAAGAACGACTAACTGTGTTGCCTAAATGCAATTTGTAGTTTCCCATCTTGTGATCGCACACAAAAACATACAAGGTCATGACGGAAGCTAATAACTTCTTTTGTCACCCAAATGCAAAGTGCCACGATTGTTGTCTCCTGCGTTTACAAGGGTGACAAAAGAGTGCATAATTTCCTCAGGCAATAGCAATGATTAACGTCAGTATACTATCTTAAAGCAGTCGATCCAACGGTCTTTACAGCTAAATAATGCGAACACAAGCAATTAGTTGCATTATCCATGAACTCTAACCGCTATTATAAAGACAATAGTGCGATTTCTTGTTCTTAGTTATCAAATGTACATAGGGGACAGTTTCTTCAGATATTGAAGCCATTAATGATATAATTATATTGAGTCGACACAAAATATGAAGCATATTTCACATTTAATATACGCCATATATGTACACCATTTTTAATACAGCGGCATTGACTTTACACATGGTTCTAGATACCTTGCAATGGTCAGCATGATATCGATTATTTCATTCAAATACCAATCGCTTAAACCATTGAGCCTAATTCATTTTGATTCGCATATGCACTGACGGGTGCAACGTTGCTAATATCAGTCTTGGCGTTAGGGTATTATAACATTGACTTTCTTATGAGATAACTTGGTCCCTGCTGTCTCTGTTGATAATATTCACATGTTTGGGATTTGCATGTAACCCTGTTGCTCACAATTATGTAAACCAAATATTTCGAACGCTACTGAAATGCTAGGAATACCTACAAACCATGCAATTCATTATCCATACTTAATGGGCGTATGTAATTGCTTTTGCATAATAACGATCAGCTGAAGATTATGTCATCTAAGCCACTGAAAAGGATAGGCTGATATAGAGTAAAAGTGGCCATTATGAATACTAACTTTATATCATTTTTTTTTTATTACGTGTGTTACAGTCATAATATAGATCATAAATTAATGTTGTAAAGGTGTTGCAGGTATTTATTTCGTTGATATAAGATAACGCTCAGTTGGGTTTTGTACAACCTTTACTCACGATACTACGACTGTGTAGAGCATGAATGATAAATGTGGTCCGTCAGTCTTATTGATCCAACCAGCATAGAAAAATACACTTGAACCAAGATTAGAAGTTGGCTTCCTATCTTTGCATTTCTTTCCTGGTTCTAAATTTACTCGAGTGGTATTGGCGAATGATTGTTTGCACGCATACATGCATAGTGCGATCGATAATGTCAAAAAAAATTGAAGTTGTAAATTTCACGATACGACTTCAAACTAGCAGAACACTGAAAGTATAACATTTATGACGAAAGAGGGTCTATTAACGCTTGCTTATTGGCACTAGACCGATGTCCCAAGCACATAATCACGTAGTCCATTGTATTGAGTCACATTAGCTTATGAATAAACGCATACTTATTTGTCTGGAAACTAATGGCACAAAGGAGCTCTTGGTCTGAGGCTCTCATCGCTCCAATGAACCCGACTGTGTCATTGGACACCATATTCTAAAGCAAATCATTTACCTTGAGCGTATTTAATTCATTCTAAATCCCGTCCCCAAAGAACTGAAATTTAAAGATAATGTAAAATGTTTCGTGTTGAGCCGTTGAACCAAATGGGATGACGATCTTCGACTATTATAAACCATCGGCAATGATATGCAAGATGATGCCACTCGAAAATTGCTATAACCTTCTAATTTGCACAGGTTGTGCTGCAAATACATCTGCAAAATTACCTTGGTTATGTACAAAACCACATTACTCGACAACAGCATAGCACTGATGGCCAATATTCCGGCCATTGAAGCGCCTAAACCGGTATAACAGAGTAATTGCAATGTGTGACTTACTTGATAGAAATGCTATTCAGAAATACCATGAGATTATTGAGCATTATGTAGCAAGGAAACGCAACTAAACCATACTAACACATAGCAATGGTGGAGAACAGATTATTAATGTCCAACGTAGAACGCCACATTCGATTGACCATTCAATTTCACAGTCAACATGGTATTGGTTATCAAAGCAAATGAGCCTTCCTTGATCATCGTAGATAGTAAGGTTGACAGCCAAATATAAGAAAAAAGTCGAATTTATATGAATCTTAAATGAACGCCGACCATCCTAACAGCAATTTATTGTACGCAAATCATTCATCTCTAGGTCCATTGTCAACGTAGAGGAATTACGCAATTGATTAAATACTTGTAAAGATGTCTAAGAACAGATTGATGTATATGTATTCTTCACTAAAAAACCTTTAGAGCATAGTCGATCATCATGCAATAAACGTGCAAAGATGTTGTGCTGTTTCAAAGAGCGTCCTGATACAGATTACGTTAATACTCCCATGTGACAGCGGTTATTGGCCGACTCAGTATATAATTTACTGTTGGCTCCACTAGTGCTTACTGGAAAGTCCCAGAACATACTTTGCGTACAATAAATAAGTCACGATTAGACTGACAATTGATGGATACGTTACTTAACCAACCCTCAAGGGAATCTATTTGTTGGCCTCTCGCACGGTACAACGATCACAAAAAAAGAGCG
>CM067346.1:13390609-13417899 GCA_034190875.2 Urechis unicinctus
TTAGCACTGATCAATAAATAAACTCCTCACTGTGTCACTAATCATCAACACACTAAACATCAGAGGCATATGATAATGCATCTGATGCAATTGAATAAATCGAATTATTTTAAATACAGTGACTTATTCAAAGCAGCACATTAATTTGCAGTAGATGACATTCATGCTGTGTCTTGGCCATTGCGATAAAACATAAGTAAGGTTTGGCATATGAAATATCTGGAAACATCATGTTATACATGTTGTCAAGCTTTCCGTTCTGATTGCATGAATAATCATTTGATTTAGGGCACAATAGGGCTACAGAGCTATTTCATATACAGACGAGCTTGGTACTACATAGCGACGACATGGCGTAGGATAAGCCGTAGCATATCAAATGTAGTAAAAGAAGTTGAAATTGTTTTTTTTGGCAGCTTCGAGTATAATTATCTTGTGAATTGAATTGTATCTGTTTATTTGGCGATCTTATTTAGCATATATTAATATGCAGCTTCATGAAATGAATATCGGGCAACTTTGCGGGATAAAATTAAACAAACAAATCGAGATAACAAATACTAGTAAACTGTATTACTCCCAACACACGAGTTGTTTTAGATTACATTTCAAGCCTCACATTACATCATGAACGCGTTCAAGCAGGATGTCCCATAAAATTGCCGAAGATTCCCTGAAAGGTCAAGAGCTTCACAAGCAGGTGGTGGTACGTGTGTATAAGGGTAGCTTCACTGGCCCCGCATTGCATGAAATATTCTCGATGTATACAATTGATTATATTTTATAGCAAGTTCTTAATAAACATCTTGCATATCGTAGACCTGTTTATGAGCTATTTGCTAGTGACATTTTAAAAGGATACAAATCTACGAGAAGTTTGTCGGTTATGCCACTATTAGCCACTTTGATCAACGTAGATGATGCGTATGTAAAATGCACCTAATGTCATAGGATGATAATTATGTTACTCTTGCGCTTCTATGTATGTATGCTTTTGTTGCGTGTAAGTGGGTCTATACTATTGCAGTTATTTGACTCAAAGCATAAGGGTATCATTTGGCATAATATATTGACACATTCACTGCAAAATGCCAACCGAAAGCCACTTACTAAGAGTAAAGCGTATTCAATAGAATGAAGACCAACCGGCAATGTACAAAAACTATGATCACAGGAAATCTGGAGCCAGATATCACAAAAAGCAAGCGGGTCGTGCTGTGGTTGCGCAGGCGTTAATGCCTTCCATTAATTCAATAAATATTGTGAAATGTATAGTAAATGTTGCACTTGCTTATAAACGCGTTCCCCTTTTGTATGCATTAATCCCACATTCAAAGGTCAGCGTCCTTATGTGCACTTATCATGCACTATACTTTATCTCGCAAGGTGCAACAATTGTAAGCCATGGTTAACGCATGCACCATAGTATCCGCTTTGTGTCACTGTCATTTATGTTTAACTAGAGCACACTTCTGGAAAGAAACCGTTAAAATTGACATTTACTTCATGTCGTCATACTCGTTGCCGCCTCGTACAAGTTTGCAAATTAGATACAGAGCCAAATAACTTCATTTTACATGATTACCATAGAACATACCGAAGATCAGTACCAGACTTGCCGCCTGTCTTCCATTAATTAATGGACGTACTTCAGAACGAATAGACATTCGAGGTTAACACTGACAACACAAATACATTGACGCCCAACCGATGAGAAGGTATATAACAAGGAAATATGGAAAAGCAAATGCAAAACATTAAACATGTGCACTGATCATGCACTATACTTTATCTCGCGAGGTGCAACAACTGTAAGCGAGGGTTAACGCACGCATCAGAGTATCTGCTTTGTGTCACGTTCATTTATGTATAACCAAAGCACACTTCTGGAAAGGAACTGTATATATATATATATATATATATATATATATATATATATATATATATATATATATATATATATATATATATATATATATATATATATATATATATATATATATATATCTATATATATATATATATATATATATATATATCTATATATATATATATATATATATATATATATCTAGATATATATATATATATATATATATATATATATATATATATATATATATATATCTATATATATCTATATATATCTATATATATATATATCTATCTATATATATCTCTCTCTATCTGTATAAATATATATATATATATATACATATAAATATATATATATATATATATATATATATATATATATATATATATATATATATATATATATATATATATATATATATATATCATATATATATATATGCATATATGTGTGTGGAAGTGTGGGTATGTGAAAAAATGTAGTAATAAAATATTTTTCATTGATATGAGCGTCAAAATCTGCACGGGGATCAGATGCATTAATAATGAATATCGTCAAGAATTATACCATTGGACTGCTCTTTACGAGATGTTCGGTATTTTCTGTCCAGGTTTAATAAATTCGCTGCAGGTGGTTATTGTAATTATGTCAATGTATGCGTTTAGCAGCTCTCATCTGCTTTTGCCTCAGAACATCAAAGAAAGAAAGCTATATAATCTACACGCCAATTTGCCTATCTGCAGTTTACACGCAGCATCGTTATAGTGTAATGGCTTGCTTCCCGGTTCGAGCGGAAGACTGAATATATTAAAACAATTCTTGCAAGTGCTGAAAACTCAGCGATATCTGTTATGAGAATATCGAATTTTGTGTTGACAGGGAAAGCAAATTATACATAGGACCATAGGGTACTATCCGATATGTGCCTTAACATGCTAGTTTATCAGATGCCATGCTCAACTTCCGCCTCTTGATTTAACTGAGCTAGCAGAACGAACAAAACATTAGCATGCTTACTATTGCAATGGCATATTTTGCTGAGCACAATAATGAGAAGGTAATGCCGAATGTCCAATTGTGCAGCATGATTATCAAGCAAAGTCTGCTCAGTATCCTGATTACCCTTTGGCAGATTATTTCGACTTTTAATAATTAACGACAATAACGGAGATAATAATGGACGAAAATTATAAACGGTGGCCATGGATATGGAATAATGCATTGTTCTTTGGATTCACCATCCCAAACAAATCTTTGCATTTCCTGTTTACCTCTGAATTAATAGCCTAACCAACCAGTAGCACTTGCCAGGTTAACATGGCAAATCAAACAAAGGCATTTTTAATTAAGGTAGACAGTGTGAAGGACACAATAATCAAATCGTGTATAAAACTTACCAGAACCGGTATGAATAACCTTACGCATACCCTATGTCATATGCGTTCCGTACTATGACCAGTGCTATCCTTTAACCTCCATAGCTCTTCATTGTCGATTGGAACATAGCATTAGATCATGGAATGCTACCAGGGGACAAAACAAATGCGCTTATGCCTAGGATGTTACAATTTGACTGAAATCAATAAGGACACGCAATACCACACCTGGATGAACCACTTGGTGTATGTCGGTACAACTGCTACCTGGCTTGAGAGCGCTTCCATGATATAAAAAGCCAACGCCATTGATAAATGAGCCATACATTTATAGACTTCCGAGACGTATCAGTGGTATTCTGCAAGGTTAACGAACATATAATTAATATGTGTCCTACGTATAATATTCGCCAAGCCGATCGGTGTTAAGATATATCGTTATCATTTGGAAGTTGGATACAGCTACTCGGGCTACATAACTCCAAAATTGAGCCAATGTATTAAGTAACGTATTTAACATTACACACACACACACACACACACACACACACACACACACACACACATACATATATATATATATAGATATATATATATATATATATATATATATATAGATATATATCATATATATATAGATATATATATATATATATATATATATATATATATATATATATATATATATATATATATATATATATACATACATATATATATATATATATATTATATATATATATTTGTATCTATATATATATATATATTTATATATATATATATATATATATATATAAATATATTTATATATATATGTATGTGTGTGTGTGTGTTTTTTTTATGTTTTATATATATATATATCTATTTATATATGTTTTTTTTTTAAAAATACATATTTGTTTCTATGTATGTTTATGTTTATATATATATATATATATATATATAAATATATATCTATAAATGTTTATATATATATATGTATATATATATATATATATATATATATATTTATATATATATATGTATGTATATGTATATTTATATATATATATATATATATATATATATATATATATATATATATATATATATATATATATATATATATGTACATAAAAATGGAAATAAAATGTATTTATTAGAGTGATAATAACTTACATTCAGATATTCCCAAACGACTCAGAAATAAATGAAGCAGTTATATGATAGGCTGCTGGGTATGTACGCCGACGTTTACCTTAACCAGGTTTACGCGTGACGGTGCAAGAGTTCGCATGTGCTGGGACCATAATGGCCTATTTTGCTGATGGACGATGATAATAACAGTAATATATTGAAGCGCCAGAGACCCTGCGGCCTTACAAAAAGACGAGTTTCGCAAACAGTCAACGTTCCACAGTACGGGCTTGCTGTAAGGGTTATATTGCTTGCTGTTTTGAGGGGATGGTTTAGTAGGCCACAACAACAAATGTAATGTTGCTAAGTCAGTAATCAAAGATCTGTATCCTATCAATGCGAACCGCAAATGGCTAATTCATAAAATTGAGAGTAATTGCATCGACATAAAGCTATGCGTGCATCTCCATCGTCATCAATGCATAATAAACCAACCTCGCACGCCGTCGACATATGATATTAGTACAAGGGAGCACAGAGAGTGATTTCGGATTTGTACGGCTTAAATTAACTGCATTCATTGTCTTCCTAACACATTATAGCGGTGAACACGACGTCATACTGTGCCACATCATCCATGTACATAAAACAACATGAATGCCTGCATCTTATACGCTTACAAATGATGGAAAGGCAATAACGTTTGATTATATCAGCAACTTGGTATGCATTGCATGCTTCTTAGTCCAGATCCCTATGGAACAAAGTGGTTACGTAATCCTGGTTTAGCCTCCCATCTTCCGACGCGGCATGGAAGCAATCCATCAAGTTGGACATCACTCAGTTAACCTTTAGTACCCGCGGAACTGGTTTATCACCATATGATAACTATGGTGTCTCATGCATCCAAAATATCCAGTTATATAAACAGACACAATAGTCACGATTTAAAATCATAAATACCTGTTGTACCGAGGTATTTCAGGCATGCGGGTTAAAAACAGTAACAAGATTTTTTACTTTGACTCCACATGTTGTTTACGACGCACATGAACCACTTTGTGTAGTACGAGTAAGAGAGACACCGTTATGACATTCAATATGTCTGGATTGAGGTGTGATGGTCGTCCATTCTTTAGGCGCTCAATAGTGTCTTCCAGGATTGTTTTGATGATATGGTGAGCAAGGTGCATCCGCAAGGTGATGCCCAGTTGTTGGAAGATCAAGGCTGCATGATCTGTATGAGTGGCGGGCGTACCGTCATCAGTGTTTGAAAGTATGCACCGCATCATTCACGTGGGAGTCCACGTTTGATGCCTTGGTTATAGGACACATGATTGATAAAACTGCCCCTGCTGTATGAATCAAAAGGCCCACATTGATCGAACGACATGTACAAAAGAGCCTAGAAAGTTGCATACAATCAACGCCAATCCGCAGTGCAGCGTGTGCAAAGTGGATTGATTGACCTCTAAATGATCCTTCATTATTATGCAAGGTGTTTGAAAGTTTTCCGGAACTTCACAACAAACTCATGTTGTCCATAGGTTATATGCAATCTTATCAGACGAAGCCCGAACAGGAAATAACCACAGCCCACTTGACCCTTGTACTGGTCGCAACACAAAGTTGGTTTTCAATAATTTTTTGGGAAACCACTTATAAAACATGTGTGATGTATTCATTTTATTAGGGCATTACATATTTTTTTCGAAACCTCCCCATTATTGGGAAAATATATTTGACAAACCATTTATAGATGACCCACTATGTTTCAATCGCCGCAGTCAGTCTACAAAGGCATTTTGCAGAGTGATAAAGATTCAAAACACTAGCGCAACCACAAATCTTTTACTATAACGCTTATCGCATCATATAAACTATCGAAGGAAGAAGTCTGATTCAACCAATGCTTTAAAATGCAAAGGATTGTGTGAAAAAAATTGCTTATTGAACGACACAGTATCGTTAATGATCTGGTAATAAGCCTGGCCGCCAATGTACCGCTTTTATTGTTTCGGTAATGTTATAGATCAAGCAAACCAACTTGGCACTCTCACCATCGCACCAATAATCATGTTAAACTTAAAGGATGAAAATATACAGCGAAGGCCAACCATTCTTGTATTGGTTATGAATGAGACTCCTCCGTTGTCGTTTCGGAAACAATACCACGACACTTAGTTTGCGTGACAAGGACAATAGCACCATTTTCTCCATGCGAGCAGTAAAACCAGTCAATTATATTTAAAATAGTATTCAAAACATCCTTGCTTCACAAATAACGGAACATGCAAATAAAAATAGGAACTCTTCACTTGACCACTTGTTTAATCTACGGACCTGTGAGCAAAGAGGCATTTGCTAACGGCGTGCTTTGTACAGGTCTCACACGCTCAAATGGAACTCTGTTTGTATACTATTCTCGAACACGGCCACCGTTGCCTGGCTTTTGTTTTTTAAACCAAAGACTGATGGGAGCGATCTCGGCTAATGTCCGAAAAGCCAAATCTCGTTATAAAAGCACGCATCTCCAGGCACCTTTTCGATTGGTCTGTTTATGCATTGTATCACGCAGTCGACGATACGAAACAATTGACGTGTTTATTACGAGGATATTATGAAAATTTTCAACTAAGGAAGGTTAAAGGAAAAAGAATTAGGATACTGCATCGCCGCGCGCATCAATACCTTCTAAACAGCATAGTCGTCATATGTTCAGTTGACGTACTAGTGTCCGGTAAGGTTTAAGGTAGTTGTTGTACGTACACAGGTTGCTAAGACTCCTGTCTCTTTCTCTGGTATATAATGTCAGTAATACGGTAATGCATTTTTCATTACACCTTTTACTATTGTAATTGTTAATGTTAAGCAAAGCCTATTCTGTTATCAATTGGTTTCAAATGATTGTCGTTTTAATGAGTGGTTAATTAGTAAACCGGCTGAACAGAGGGCATATTGTAATCCGACCATATCTAATGCAAATCAATATATGTTACCCATAATTCTTTTCATTTTGCTTAACATTTTTATTATTCTTGGGTAATATATACGCATGATACGGTATTGTATGTTAAGGAAAGTCATTATTGTTTTTACAAGTAATATATCATTAAGATATACTTAAATAAATTATTTCAACATCGCGATATGTTCTGCTGCATTGTATTGTATCGCGTACCAATGCCAAATTATCTCTACAGCTGTACTAGATTTCCAATAGCATGCTACAGTTTCTGAGCCTATCGAGTTTAATGGTAATTGAATGTTCAGAATTGACCAACATGATAACCTATTGTAAATGATGATATTATCATGATGCCATTTTGGTAATTTTTGGAAGCGTATAGAATCATTAAAAAATTTAATGTCACAATTAAATGTGTAAAAGCCCGAGAATACAGACATCAGTACTTTTGCGGAATATTTCTACAAGATGCGCTAACATTAATGTACTCAATGAATGACCGTTTTACTAATTTGATAAACAGTTGCACACATGACGATGCAGCTCAATTTCTTGATAAACTGTATCATAACTCACGTGCACCTCTTTTTTTCTAGGCCCACTGAAGTATTCATGCAAGCCACTTCATTTGTAATGGAAAATGTTGAGGATATTCTAATATAGTTATATACAATGGGGCGTTACAAAAAGGTTGTAAGAATCTTGAAATAGGTTGACTATACATTAAAATAAACAACGCTGCTCAGTCAATACTATACTTTTGTTTATCCACATTTTATTACATTTAATATGATTCGATGCATTACAGGAAAAATGCGCCAAGTATCATATGTTTTGCCTTTGTTTCCGGCTTATAGTGAATCATAGTTGCACTTTTGCTTGGTCTTATACACAAATTGAATAAATGTTTCGATGATGCGGCAGTTAAACATAAGTTTAAGAATAACATGTTAACTGTAGTATGTAACCGGCTGTTTGAAACAGTCGATAGCTGCTCCTGGCAAAACATAAGGTTCATACCACCATGCTGTAGGGCAAAAACTAACTAAATCAGCATTTGTTATCACCATCTTTGTGGAATAACCATTTTATGACAGACGTATTACCTTCAGAACCCATTTTTTCTATCGATGTAACCAACACGCTTTCGTAAAAACGATAGGTAATATCAGGTTACATTATGATTTTTGTGCTATTGCACACCATGTTAGGTTAAAAGTGGTATGATATGATACTCTCGGTGCCATGGTAGTTTGACAGCTTTACCTTTAACGTCATTCTCTAGCATCTGATATAGCGGATTTAGATATATATCAATAACACTGAAACTTATAAGTGAAATAATGTCATTCATTGCACAGTGCTACCTATACTACAGTGTCAAGGCAAGCATGTTGTAATAAGCCTATTATTTAAACCTAAGCCACGACCCGAGTATCATTTAACCTATGCCACCAGGCTATATGTTGGATGTGTGCGATACAGAGGACTGTCTTACTAAATACCTACTGACTCAAAAACGTAATTAGCGTCGCATCTAATAGTAGGATATATAATGAGCGAGGCGTTCGTAAAAAGCCATTTCAAGCGTGAACAATGTGTGTATTAGCTAATCTATTATAGTCAAACGTTCTGTTAGTCGTACATGTATATTGTTGGGGTACGAAATGCTAATCAAAGGTTTTTGAACCCAGCGACAAATGCTTCCCAGTACGTAACGGTTTGAATGTTATGATATATATTTAATTGGGAAGCTAAATTCGCAACTGCCCATAGGTCTAAGCCACATGTGACTGCATGGTATATTATTTTATACCCACGAGTGATTTTACTCCGTTGATATGCTTTCACGATTCTACATCATTACACGGCCAGAAAGCATAACAGACAATGTGTACCATCAATTTGTCCTGAGTGCAATATGCAGAATGACAACCGTGCATTGGCTGCAGCTGCACTGGCATTATCAACACACCAGACCGAAGTGAACATGGGTGTGGGGAAGGTTATGTGCAATAACTGCTAGTTATATCAGTAGCCGCAGTTGTTTATATTAAGACAGTCTTTAATGAGCACATCACAGGACGATTTGCGAATAAACATGCAGCAAAATTGACATTTGGGAGTTAAACATTCTACAGAATTATGATATGCTCATTCGCAACCGATTTGTTGGGTAGGTGTTTATATGGGAATGGCAACACAATGATGCAATAACAAACAGCTAAACACGATGATTTAATGACATATATCATAACTCGATAATGCCACGAAAAATGATACTTAGCTGCTTAACAATTATCAGATGTGTATCGGATTCATTAGACACAACTACTGCTACACGTGTCTATGGGATAGGTCTGCTGGGCAATGACCCCATTGTCTTTGACTGGATTACTCCTGCAATTACTAGAGTGCCACTTAACCAAGCTACATCAAACTCGAAAGTCACCAATTTCATTTGTAAATGTTTCATTAATTAGCAAATCTTTGGTATTTACCGGACTGCGAACTTAAGGTGTCACAAAAGCACGATTAATTTGCATTAACCTTTGCGTGCGATCCTACCATGCATTTGACGATTCATCAGTCATCTTCTAACACAATAAGCACGATTTGCCACTATAATCAGATTGCATCCAGAAGATCGGGCTTTGTAATAAAAATGAAATATATATTCGCATTGATAACGAAAATTGATAATGCCACAGCTATGACAGAAAAACAAAGAATCTATTCAGTACGGTGACTAGTCCGAGGCAGCTAACATCATACTAATGCACTGTCGATGACCTTCATACCGTGTTTTTGCCATGCAAAAAAATGTTATAAAGCTCCAACGCGTGTGGCATAGCAAATATCCGGTTATGTCAGTTATGCAACTATCATGCATGGTTTCTGTTTCGGGACAATGAAAGGGTTCCAAAGATAATACTAATACAGGCGAGACTGGTATTACATGGCGATATGCTTTGATAGCTTTAGCCGAGTCGATGAACGTGGATTGCTAATATGCATCCTTATATTCATAAAACCGTACGAGTCCAATATCGAGGCATATTTATTGCAAGCTCATGTGGTGGTCATTAAATGCAGATTATTAATGGACTATGGTACTACAACATACTGCAAACGGAGATCCTGTTCCGTTAGATACAGACGGATTGCACAACCTTAAATGCCGGATTGTTTCGCCGAATTAAAAGTTGTTGACGTTCATATTAGCGCTGTAAATTAGACACATATGGAAGTGTTGCAGAACGGGCTGTCATTTATAGAATATGGATACTGATACAGTCGGATGCACACCAAGTTACCATATACATCTTGTAAAAAAATATGTCATTGCCTGACAGGACCCATCAACTAACGGCCAATTCAAGGAGTAGTGTTTGCTATCTCAATGTGCACATTACTTATCATGTATCATGCTTTATGTCATGAGGTGCAGGAATTGTTAGCTTCGTTAACATTTGCATCGGGTATCTGCGTCGTATCATGGTCATTTACGATTAACGAGAGCACAATATTGAAACAGAACCGTCAGCATAGCCCTGTTTTTGTGGATTTGTAACCTATCCAGATGTTTGCGGATATAATGATCATCCGATGTATTCAGTGGTAACATGTAACTAGTGTATACTACAAGGAAAAGCGCAAAGACAAACGGAAACATAATCCAATAGGTGAAGGCACCAAGTGAACGTGGGTGTGACTCAATGAAAATAATTATCATGAGATGCGGAGAGAACTACATAACTCCAACCGTTACGAGGTGTGGGACAGATATACCGTTGCACCTATTTTTAAATGAACTATGAACATGATATAAATATCAGCGATAGCGGTTCTTTATTCTATCCATGAACAATTGAGACTGCATTACTAACCTTAGATGGTGCATTTCGTGCAATACCACCATAAGGAATATTGGCTGTATTATTCTTACTGAATAATCTCTCATACATCATTAGCAATTACATTACTACAAACCTTACAATTTGCAAGGCGTTCGCTGATCGGAAATCTTCGCCAATAAACCAATGGCGGTTTAATACATCAAGTACATCGTACAAATATATACTTTAGTAAAACGCAGATCAGACAGGTACATGTCCTTGGTAGCTTCAGGTATTTTTGCCCGGTGACATTTAAAATATCGTTTTTCTTGTGCTTTAAGGTTATATCCATTATTGCAAAATGTCAACAAGTGTGATTTTGTGATTTTAGCCACGTAATCATGCATTAACAATGTCCTTGGGACGAAATTGAATACAGAATCTGTTCAAGGTATGCCATCCAGTTGGCACTTGTGGTACACTCGTCACTTTACAAGCAAGCAGGAATTTGTCACGCTTCAACGTAAATTACAACTTATGCAATATTCAGATCTGCTGGTCGCGCTCGCTCAGCTGATAAATAAAACATGTTAAAAATACGACTGAGCATTCCCAGCAATTTTAATTAATATTTTTAAGTCAACTCTATCATATCACTATTTAAATACGATTCAAAAGTCACTTAAGTCCATATAATTGATTAATTTTTCGTCTTTCAGTATTCTTCGGAACATATATGTGTGGTTCTGGTGCACTCCGCACTCAGAACTGGACAATCGGCCACAACTACACTCACTGGTACATGTTTATGTTTCATCGATTGTAATAGATTAAAATAATTAAGTAGCACATTATAGACAATTTAATGGAATCATATTTATTTAACACCAATGTCGATTAAAATAGATCTAGTCTAGCAAGCATCACTGACACTGCTGTCAATGAGTATAAAAACACATTCGTCTTGATAAGTCTAATATAACGATATATATATATATATATATATATATATATATATATATATATATATATATATATATATATATATATATATATATATATATATATATATATATATATATATATATATATATATATATATATATATATATATATATATATATATATATATGTAAGACTTGACATGAGGTCAATTTACTCTACTAAATATTTTGGTTCTGCTCACTTTAGTATGATTCTCACTTAATTGAACAATAGTATATAGCGTGATTATAAATGCGATTCAGATAATTCAGTGGCATGGTTATATGAGCCGCCAAGGCTTGATTAAAGCTCTTGAACCATTATTTTATGTATTACTTCTGACCAGGCTTTGCCGAGATGATTGATATATCCATGCAATAAAATTGACAAGCTTGACAACCCGAGAGTAATGATCAATATGCCTTATTGTCTATAATCACAAGAGGCAATATTTGGCAGAGCATGGTGTCATGCCCCGTCAAATCATCGGAAGATGATTAATTACCATTACCAATCGCACATAAATAATTTAGAAACTATTATGCTGTGCATGTAGTTTTATTCGTCACATGAAAAAAGCTATGTGATCACAAAACGGTTATGTGCAATTAGATGATGCGTATGTATTTAGGTGTGTATTTGTGCGCCGGTGTTTGTGACTGCATGTTCATATCATTCTTAAACGACACACAAAGTATGATCAAACAAACTGGTAACGACCAGTTACGTCGGTCCAATTTAGTGAAACGGCTTATCAACATGCATATTATGCAGTTAAAGCCTGTACATCAATACCAGGCAATGACTTAGGCGTTATGTAAGCACGAGCATAACTGCATGTATGTAGCGCGAGCAGAGTAAATGATGCGAGAGCAGTCTTCTTTGCGTCTGCCACATAGTTTGATAGCTAACAGCTTAAATTAGATTATGCAATTATTGACACCAATTAGGCACCGATTAGACTCCTTGCCAATGTTTTTTTCTTCTTTTGCCAAGCAATAGTACGAAGTTAAATAAATTTCACATAGCCTGTGGGGTTAATAAAGAACATTTCACATCTCCACTACAACTTTCAGGAAGCTTTGACGCTATCAATCCGCAATGCTCATTAAGCTGTGTTGCTTCGTCGGCTATGACGCCAGGCATCACTGATCGTAATTGTCACCCGCCTCCATATCGATGTCGTCTGAAAAGAAAACCTGCATAATGATGATCAGCTCTTTTGTTTAGAGGTGTCCTAGCAGAGCACATCCATCTTCATTTTTTAACAGAGCAGGTGTCAGCTTAAATAGACGTTTTCACTCGTTTCCGTGCGAATAGTTCGCCAATGTCTCTCTCGAGAAAAGAGATGCCCCTAAATATGTTATCTTCGACTAGCGCAATCGAAGGGTTGACAACAGCCGTCGATATTATCGCTCTGTTGTGTGGTCGTAGAGACGGGCGAGAGGCCAACAAATGGATTCCCTTGGAAGTTTGTAAAGTAACGTATCCATCAATTGTCATTCTCATCTTGACTAATTTATTGTACGCAAAGTATGTCCTGGGATTGGCCAGTAAGCAGTAATGGAATAGATTATCTACTTAGTCAGCCAATAACAGCAATTACGAGGGGGTAAGAATGTTGGCTGTATAAGGAGCTCCTTAGAATCACTACAACATCTATGCGCGATTATTGCATGATATTCGTCTATATAATGTTGGTTAGGTGTTCTTATTAAGCAGTCACTTGATTCTGTTCTTAGACATCATTACAAGCATTTCACTAATTGCATAACCCCTTTACGTTGACAATAACCGATGATGAATGATTTGCGTACGATAAATTGCTGTAATGACGGTCGGCGTTCACTTAAGATTTATATAAATCGACATTTCTTTGTTATTTTTGGCTGTAAGCCTATCTACGATGATCAAGGAAGGCTCATTTGCTTTGATAATCGATACCAGGTGACAGTGAAATCACCTGAGCTTAGGTGGTTAATCAAATGATGCGGCCCACAGTGGACATCAGTAATCTGTTCTCCTCCATTGCTGCGTGATGGTCTGTTTTAGTGGCGTTTTTCTGCGGCTTAACGCTCAATAATATCATACCAAGGACAAAAGGAGTCTGAGCGCATTTAAGTATGCAATAGCATACGAGATGATTTGATCCATTTGTTGAATGGCATTTCTATCATATTAGTTTAACATTGAAATAGCACTGTTATAAGTATAAAGGCGCGTCTAGGGTCGGACTATTGGTCATCAGTGCCATAACTTAAATTAATCAAACTATGCCCGCCTTAAACGATTTGCTTTAGAATGTCGTGTTTATGGACAAAAAGGATTTGTTTTTGAGACATCTGTTAAGTGCCAATAAGCAAGCGTTAATATTCCCCCTTCGTCATAAATTTTATATTTTAAGTATACTGCGAAGGATGAAGCACAGCTCCTGGCAAGTGTAAAAACATTTCCTGAAACTAGCGAGTATACAACATCTATTTTCTTAATGAAAACGCTATGCATGTGTGCGTGCAAATAACCATTTGACATCTTATATTGGTTAAAGTGTATTATTTTATGCTGGTTGGATCTTCGAGACAGGCGGACCACATTTATCATTCATGCTCTAGACTGTCGAAGTATCCTGCGTAAACGTTGTGAAAAACTCAACTGAGCTCGATCTTATATCCCTGATTGAAATACCTTCAACACCTTTCCTATAATTCACCTTTTATTCCAGGTATGAACTAGGGAATTAATTCATGTTGTAAAATATGACTGTAACACACGTAATAATAAACATGATACATAGTTAGTATTAATGAAAAGGCCATGTTAATTATATATCAGTTTATCCTTTTCAGTGGCCAAATATTTGGTTTTCATAATTGTGAGCAGGAGGGTTATTGGCATATCCCAAACATGCAAATAGTATTCACAGAGACAGGGTGAATCTCCTATGAAATCCAATGCAGTAACACAATAACGCCCATATCTCATATATCAGCAACTTTACACCCGTAAATGCGACCAACGCTGTAATAGGCTCAATAGTTTTAGCGATTGGTATTGGAAGAACCATATGTAAAGTTGATGCTGCTGTATTATTTTTTGCTGGTTCGATCTTCGAGACAGGCGGACCACATTTATCATTCATGCTCTAGGCTGTCGAAGTATCCTGCGTAAACGTTGTGAAGAACTCAACCGAACTCGATCTTATATCCCTGATTGAAATACCTCCAACACCTTTCCTATAATTCACCTTTTATTCCAGGTATGAACTAGGGAATTAATTTATGTTGTAAAATATGACTGTAACACACGTAATAATAAACGTGATACATAGTTAGCATTAATGAAAAGGCCATGTTAATTATATATCAGTTTACCCTTTTCAGTGGCTCAGGTGACATAATCTTCACTTGATCACTTTCATGCAAAATATAATCAGCAATTACATACGCCCATTCAGTACGGATATCGAATGGCATGGTTTGAGGCAATTACTAACATTTCAATTGCGTTCGAAATATTTGGTTTTCATAATTGTGAGCAGGAGGGTTATTGGCATATCCCAAACATGCAATTAGTATTCACAGAGACAGGGTTAATCTCCTATGAAATCCAATGCAGTAACACAATGACGCCTATATCTCATATATCAGCAACTTTACACCCGTAAATGCGACCAACGCTGTAATAGGCTCAATAGTTTTAGCGATTGGTATTGGAAGAACCATATGTTAAGTTGATGCTGCTGTATTTATACAAGGTATGCTTGTATTGCTTATATCAGGTGTGAAACATGCTTGACATTTTGTATCACCTCCATATAATTCGACGGATATGTTACAAGTTCCCAATATATATAGAGATATAGAGAGATATAAGATATATATAGATAGAGAGATAGATATATATAGAGAGAGAGATAGATCATAGAGATATATATATATATATATATATATATATATATATATATATATATATATATATATATATATATATATATATATATATATATATATATATATATATATATATATATATATATATATATATATATATATATATATATATATATGTATATATATGAGCATCCCTGCCCGGGGATCACATGCATTTCTGTTGCTTTCACATCACTTGAATAGCGGAGTTTCGAAACATATTCTCTGCACTTACCTACTTAAAGTGAGCATAATGAATGTTATCGACGCTATTAATAAAAACCTTCAACCCGAGACTCAAATCTTCCGCATGTCTACCAAATACAGTATAATCTACCTCATTTTGATATAATGCGCAACATCGTGATATACCTACATGTCATCGCATATGTGATAGTGACCTGGATATCCCAGCAGGCTTCTTGAGCTAATGAGGTCATATGTTTTCCATCTTCTCGAGGCCCGCTTACGGTGAGAATGATGTCATTTAATTTCTTATCACCTCTCGAGTGCGTCTGTTATTGGTTTACTTGGCTGGGTCATTCGTGCTATTTGTGAATGTCCATTCACCATAGGTCATTAGTTTTATAGTTGCTCACGAGTGGTTTTCTTGACGGACGTTGCAAAGATTGCATTAACACACACTTCTGCTCTGACAATGGCGGCTGTACTGCACATTGAAGAAGTCTGTCTATATGGCTGCTGCAGTGTCGTGGTCTTACTTATGGTGCGGGTAAAGAGCCGGTCCTCTCTATGATGTAGGTTGTAAAAGCGTCTCATCAACAGCTTTTGTCCACTTGCACGTGATGTTGAGTTCAATTTAGGAAGTACTTGCTCAGTAAATATGAAGTAACACTTATGGTGCCAGCTCATTCCAAGAATTAAAAAATCACATAACGTTACACTTAGCACTTATCAAAGTTTGCTATGGGTTATATGTATCGTTTGACTCATATTCAATTGTCGAGTATATATTGTAGACACTGCATCACAAAAAGACTATATCTGCACCGGAATTTGATTAAGCCCGTTACCATTAATCAATGTTACATGTGAAAAGCACAACTGTGTCCGACATTTGCTTTCATTGCTACTAAAGACGGTATTTTCATCGCTACATTAGTCTATCATTGCTTTCTGGTTGCACGTAATATGACTCAAAACTGTGGTGTTATCTTCGAATATTGACTGTGCAAATTGAGTTGATGACAACAAAACTGGTGTGTTATACCCATGGAAAGGATGTTTTTTGTTGCGATTATAATGGGAGATACTGTTATGAGTTATATATATATATATACACACACACACACACACACACACACACACACACACACACACACACACACACACACACACACACACACACACACATATATATATATATATATATATATATATATATATATATATATATATATATATATATATATATATATATATATAACTTTGCAACATTAGAACCACATGAAACTAGGATTTTACAGGTATATGTCATGAAAAAAGGGTCACGAATAATTATGAAATGTGGATAATTAATACATGTAGAATATGAGGTGGTGTACTATTACAGAGGCACCATTATTACATCATAAAATGTCGCTGCCTTGATTATGCGCAGAGTTGCAAAAAACATTTGTACGCGGATTGCCTCAGGGTCTCAGGTGGCGAATCTGCAGCATCCACACAACAGTGCGACCCGCAGGATCACCAGAACTCCGTTGGACACTCAGATCACACCCTCTACTGGCTGCCAGCTCAGTACATGATCAAATTTAAGAATCTGACCCTGACCTTTAGGGCGAAACAACGTCAGGTCCAGCCTATATTCAGGATATGTTTATTCTATATATGACAGACAGAGCGCTTCTCGCGGCTCCATCAGCGAACAAAAATAGGGCGTTCTCAATTGCTTAATTTTTTTCTGTGGAGTACCATACCCCCACCACTTCGACATTCGCCTTGTCTCATCTGGTGAAGCACTTAAGAGGCGTGCGAATACTGCTGCCTGTGATCACGATACACTCCATTTTCTTTCGCTCGATGGGTAATGGGCTATGTATGGGTAATGGGCTATATATATATATATATATATATATATATATATATATATATATATATATATATATATATATAGATATATATATATATATATATATATATATATATATATATATATATATATAAATATATTTATCCAATTTTATATTCATATATATTTACACATATATATTTTAAATTATTTGTCAGTATATATATAGGCATATTTATATTTATTGACGAGGCACATTCGGTGGTGAGGTAATTTTGATTGCGTACGTAAGCAACTTTCTTCAGCCATGCAAATAATAATCCATAGATAAAAAAATATGTCTAATCAATATATACCTATAAATATTTATATATGTTGATATATCTATAAGTACACACACATTTATTGTATATGTATATATTGTGACGCCCTATCTCTACATATTTAAATATGTATATACACACACACACACATATATATATATATATATATATATATATATATATATATATATATATATATATATATATATATATATATATATATATATATAGATATATATATATATATATATATATATATATATATATATATATATATATATAGATATATATATAGATATATATATATATATATATATATAATATATATATCAGATATATATATATATAGAGATATATATATATATAATATATATATATATATATATATATATATATATATATATATATATATATATATATATATATATATATAGAGAGAGAGAGAGAGAGAGAGAGAGAGAGAGAGAGAGAGAGAGAGAGAGAGAGAGAGCTATCACAGAGAGAGAGAGAGGGGGCATGAGAGAGAGACAGTTAACGAGTGGGAGAGAGGGGATTTTTTTTATGAAAGCTATCACATTATGGACACGAATTTGTAGCCTCTCATCACCTATGATATATCCTGCTAATATATGTAGACGAGGCACATTTAATGAGGTGCTACATATATATATATATATATATATATATATATATATAATACACACAATGCACCTATCAACAATGAAGTCTATTGCGAATGGACGCATTGCTCATAAACATATTGCCACTGTTAACATCATATTCATGATAGTATTTACGTTCATGTAGTCATAAGGGATTTGTTTTATAGAGCCTTAGGGAAGTTCGCGGATGTTTTTCTCTCTTCAATAATCTATCATGTTTAAGGGATTTTTTTATATTGAAAACGCACGTATGTATTTGATGGATACAAGAGCAACGTTTCACTGTTTGATGGATACAAAATAACGCTGGCTGTTGTCATGACGCTGGCTGTTGTCATGAATCGGCGTGTCGTGTTAGATTAAGTTCACTATGATTAACACTAAGTGAAGTTGAAAATGATACAATCAGTTATTTAGCGGTAGGTTCAATGAATCAGTCACAAATGTTCAAGTGTGAATCGCTTATATTGCAGATTATAGCACGATTTAACTATAAATAAACGTAATATACTTTTCAGATAAGACCAAGTTACAATTTTTTCCCGGTACATATGATACATTGACTTTCGATTAATAAGCTTAACTTGCTGAATGCTCTTGCCCACACAGGAAGCTTTTCTTACTATTTAACGCAATGCACAATGAGCTACGAAGCCTCGTCTGCTATGAAGTCATAAGCTGAAAGTGTACATCACAACTCTTCATTGTCATCAGCATCCAAATTGCCGATATACGACCGTAGAAAGGACTACATGACGTTCCTCTTTGGATTATCATCATGGAGAAAAAATATCTTCACACACTTCTTTGCGATGTAACTCCCGGATAATGACAATCAACTTATTGGTTGGGGGGTGAAGCTAGACAAATAATTCGCCAATGTCTCTTGAAAGCGAAGAGGGCGCTGGTGCTCAAAATTATATTTCCAACAGCAAAAGGATGATCCTCAAGAGCCGCAGATGCTGAGCTGTACTGCCTTAGTCGCAGTGCGAGAGCTCGCTGGTATGCTCGGCCACAAACATCATTATGGTGATAACGACGTGCTTTTTGTTTGGAATACACTGTCGCACTAAAAGCGGTACCAAGATCACAGGGGTCTCTGCAATATAGGTGTTTTTTAATGATGAAGCCCTGCTTCAGTTCCCTTTGTTTTTTATGCCCAGATGATTTACGTATCTTTAGTCAAAATCCATTCTAAGGTCCATTTCAAGTGAACGCGATCACCAAGATGTATTGCGAGAAAACTCTGCGAAAACAAAACAATGTTGGGCAGCAAAACATGTGGGTGTGTATCAGTTTCATACGAAATGTATCTATTCTGGTACTCAGCAGGCAGACGTTTTATATGATTAATGTCATTAAATATTGTTCCGTAGAATTGTCGATCGGCATTAGGCGCTTCGGTATTGATTGTAATTTTTTGTAATGAATATGGATGGATATATATAGTCGACGTTACGGTTTGTTTGAAGTACAATTAATTAGTAAGTGTATTGGGTCATCATCGAAGGATTATTCGATTTAGTTTAAGCTGTTCTGTTAGTATATCAAAATGTATATCGGCGTTACTCAATTATTCTTCCCATCGCAGAAAACTTACCGATCGTTTAAGGTGATGATCAAAGATCATCTTAACTAAACCAAAATTCGGATCGGCTTAAGTAACTATTTTTTTCTCATCACTGCAAACTTTCTGATCGTTTCTCTATGAAGATTAAAAAGAATCCAAATCTTATCCAGCATTATCAAGTCACCAAATGATTATTGCAGTAAAGAACTCATAATTGAGTATAGACATTAATATACCTTGCCCGATACACCAGAGCAAATAGCGACTTGGTTGATAAAACTTCACATGGATTCCTAGATATCGTTCCGTCATGTTTCGGCTTCCATTGAATTCCCAAAACACCATGTTCTATTTTGTATTTATGTAAATACCTATTCAAAATTGTAAGACACCATACGTTTTGATTGCCGGGGCGTTGTTGTGGTTTGAAGGTGATATTTTCCTGTTTACACCTTGTTTGCATCAGTGAAAACAAAATATTCTCCTAGCATGCGTCTGCAATATACAATTATTTTTTTAAAATGGCAATCACCATCACCTTTCCGATTTTTTGAAGCTTACAAATATAGAACTATTATGCTAATCGTCCGAACTGACAAATCGCAACTCATGCAGCTGCACACCTATCCACCACCATTCGCCTCATTCCCACCCCTACATCGATAGCTCAAACAGACAGCACATGCATTTACTAGAGCAATTGTCCAGATCATATCTTTGACACCAAGTAAAAGGTCAACAGTTCATTTGCGGGAACGAGTGGGGCTCAGGTGAACGAGAATTATAGAATTGCGTATTCATTGCTAAATCATCATCGTAGATCTGCATTTTGGACAATTTTATCATAAGCATGCTCAGATTCAGCAACAGCATAATGCGAGTTCATACGTGTGGCATCTGACAAATATTATTGTACCCCATTGACAAAGCCAATAGTCCCCCAAAACAACACTCATCTGTAGATTATACCAAACAAATGATCTATACTAATCGTCCGCGCCATGCAGTATAGCAAAGGTATCGAAGAGGACGTTGATGTGGCGGCGAGATACTGTTGTCACAGAAGAACCGACGCTGTAAACGAGTCGCGCCCAAACAGGTATTTTAGGATTCACGACCCATAATTAAGCAACACACAGTCAATATCACGCATTTGAAGAGTATGGTATTTTTTTTTAAAAACAGTTCCCATCAGTTTGAAACAGCCTATGCGAATATCTTCTTGAGATGATCCGTTCCACGTGAGCTTGCCACTCATGAAACACTGCAATTAAATATCCGCGATGCTATGAGCAATGTAAATATTACCACGATTGGACAATGGCCTTCGCCAGCTGCTTTAAATTGATGACTTATCCTGGGCCAACAATCGTCACGACAGGCGCCTTATTATGGATGAGAAAATATTTGAATGCACGAGGTTAATAGGTCTAATCCGCTATGAGGTTTGGCTGTCATATGATGACAGCACTTGATGGACCAAATTGAATTATTTATTGCATCCATTGCTGCTGTGATTAAAGCCTGCATGTTGTCAGAGATATTGTACATTTTAGTTTTGTGACACATGCCAGGTAGAGGACACATCGGCTGTTATCTTGTGTTAATGTATTTTCCGGTAATTAACTGAAATGAGGTTAATTATGTGATATTGCGTAACCTGGATGTGACTTTATTGTAATACTGGTGGTGCTATAAACTAGCATGCTAGCAATGTCTTGGTTTTCTGTCCAACGATAATTTGATGTTTTTCCACGTCGCGGAGCCATGAGTTCAATGACATCTGTTTAAAATGAAATCGAACAGTTTTACGTACAATACCTGCTACGACTCGCAACCGATATATAAATTTATGCACACATTAACGTGGTGTATCCCCATCCGTATTAGCATATTAGGTTATCTCAACACAATAATGTGTCAAATAAATCGAGACTGCGATGCAAAATGCAGGAAACTACATCAGCATCGCCACCAAATGTTTAATGTTTAATAAGCAGGTTTAATGGCATCGAAATGTTTTGTCCATTACCGAACTAAAGGAATCGATGATATGCGGTTCATTGATGTACAGTCCGGCTTCTTATAACTGGTGTAACCTAAGTTGTTTAGATGAGACGGCCTTACAGCACGAAGCTATAAAACAGCCAACATTGTGGTTTCTGTGCAAGGGATCAGTACTTGATTGAGGATGAATATTCGACCCCACATGACGCTATATCATACTGCTCAAGATAATCTCATGTATTGTCTAGATGCTGTCATAAGTTTTGCACATCGCGTACTTTTTCAAGGTCTTTATCTTCAACGACCTCGTTGGATGAACAATATGGCTCGATTTGTATTGTTGCACTGCCATAGCTTTTTCACACCTGTAGTGTCGTCGATATCATCATCGTACTCCACTACCACTTTGTTTCCAGAATCCATAATAACAAATGGGCGATGCGGCTCTTCCCCTTTGTTATGAACGCAACAAAATCGGATACATTTTCTATCTCGGGAGAATCCCTGTTTTGGGGTCGAATGTAGACAACAAGATTAAAACTGGTTAGACAAGTTCAAATAACTTTTCATGTGCTTTTAATGGGTATTTCCAGATTTCAAATTTATGACAAAGTTTGCAAGGTGTTTTTCTATGACATCAAGTAGGCCAGTCCAATTTCTGTACTGTCTCCTACCTTAATTTGAACATTTACCCTAAAAAGCTGAGCATCTGGGATGATCTTCTGGCATTGGCAATGTGTTGTTCAAATAGCACTGATGTAAAATCCAACAATCTGTTTCCACACTTTGTTTCGTTGTTGCAAAAATTAACCTTACCTGGTTTGGTTCGTTGGGATATTCCACAGCCACATTGCAAATCTGATCATAATAAACGGGCGTCCACGCTTGAAAATAATATTCGTCGATTAAGTTGATATCCAAGAACATAAGGTACCAAATGCTACTTCGCCCAACCAGAATGAACTATTATAAGGAGAAGTATCCAATAATAATTATACGTTAGGCCTAATGATCAATCATATCCAATAATTAATACCATGGGTCTAAATTGAAAACGCACTATGCTTGTACAATATTTAAAAGCTATTCATGTTGAAGTATTCCAAATACCGTATAGGTAATTATCCCGTAAATATGATATAAGGACTTGTTTTGGGTGTGAACAGCGAGGAGGATTGGCCATGCATTCAGCTTGCCTCGCTGCTTGTCGATAATTTTGTAACCTGCTAACAATTATTAAGGAGGATAATTGCGGCCTATACATCAGTTTATTCAGGGTGTTGGCACACCTATCTCGTATTTAACCTTGGCATAAATGTACATATTGTATATTACATTACTGCCTGATTCATGTTAATAAACTTGACCCGCTGCATGGAGGAGCTGCTTAGTGTATTGGTGTATTCGCAAAGACCGCATGTTACCAAACCATCCAAATGTACACTTAACCTGAATTTTGCCTTATTTTAAGTTTTGATGAAACTGTTTATTTTTTACTCGTTAGGTTTATATCTTAAACTGGATAATAAGTACGCCCGACATATTCGAGCTTGTCAATACAACTGATGATGTAAGATGCTTAAACACTCATTTTTCGTTGTACAGCAAATTCACCTGCTTGTCTCAGACTTATAATGATCTAATGTTTTCATGCAAATTTAGGATTTGCAAGAGGCAACAGGTTATGCAAGGCATAAATCCTAGTGTATTGTATATTGGCCATCATAACATAACATGAATTTTACACGTAATGGACAAGCTATATTTCCTAACCTGCTTGGAAACGCTCGTTGCTCGAGCTATCATGAGTCTTATATTGGCTCTCTATATTGGTGGGCTCGCAGGAACGCACAACTTTGCAATGGCCTGTATTCCGTCGATAGATATCTAATAATGTGTTGGCCGATGCGGTCTTCCATTGCAAGCTCTCTTTGCGGCATGAACTAAATGCAAGCGATTTTAATTCTTGGCAATTACGCCTCATGTAAGCCCCAATGACACTACGCCATATTTTTTACCGCTCGATGATATCCGAATAATGCTATATACCATGCCAATTATCCTAAATGTATGAGCAATGTTGGCTTTCGAGAATAATGAATTATTAATGAGTATTTCAAAGCGATAAATAGTGTAACAGGCAAATGGAACAACAACAAGCAGTTAGAACAGAGACCATAAGGTTGACATTTGTTGTTGGGTGTACTTTTTAATGGTGAATCATCAAAATGTATGGTAGTTTATGATATATATCCTCCGTTAAGAGTAGATGATCTCGTTCAAGCGAGATAATAATTGCCTAAGCTGGCCTACATATCGCATACGGTTTGCAATTATGAATGATGATTCTTACGACTGCCTACATTCCTCAAAATAACTTTATCACATAATATTGACCTTAGAACGTTTCAAACGCAAAGGTTACTACAACGTGCAGTTAAGCATTGCGGATTCTATCCCAATTACCAGCATGCATGCAATTCTTACAGCACGAATGGAGGTCGATACGCCTATAAAGCAAACAAAGAAAGCTTAGTGCCATGCACATAATCTCATAGGATTGCTCGGACATGAACGGGATTAGTGTTCTGGTCCATGGCGTACAACCCCACAATAACCCTGATTTATAAAGGCCTTAATACTGGCAACGATTGATGAGAAGCGGTCATGAATTTTTACATTGAGTTGGACGCGAAAAGCCCAAATGCAAATAAGTTAATGCGGTCTTATTGATGAGCGTTGCTTTTTTTGGCAGGAGCTGATGTAAGTACAATGATCAATGGTTGCTGCATACACTGTATATGAGGCTGAGAGGAATAGTGAGTACCCACTCTGTCTCATATTTTCTCACTCTCGCTGCCACCTCAACGTGTGACCAGCACATGCTATGGTACGTCTGTACAAAGCAATGAGATTTTTGCTCAGTTATTTGTGGTACAAAAACCGCACAAAGTGCTATATAGCTCATTTCTCATTTCATTAGCTGGTTCATAGTATTAATGACATATTTGTCCATCCAGAGAATGTAATGTTGGACCATTCAGTTGTCCAATCCAAGAAATGTAATTTCATATGTCATATGTTGAGACGCCATATTCTGTTAATTATGAGTGCCGTATAGTGCGATTCGTTCTATTGTTATGTACGAAATGTGTATATATGTGTTTATATATATATATATATATATATATATATATATATATATATATATATATATATATGTATATAGTGTGCATGTTTATATATATATATATATAGCAGATATATGTATTTATTATATCATATAAATATATATATAATATATATATAAATATATATATATATATAGATATATATATATATATATATATATATATATAGTATATATGTATATGTATATATGCATATATATATATATTATATAGATATATATATATATATATATAATATATATATATATATATATATATATATATATATATATATATATATATATATATATATATATATATATATATATATATATATATATATATATATATATATATATATATATATATATATATACATATATTAATGTCAATGCAAATCTCTCGCATGAAATGAAATGGATGGATAACTCAGCCGAAGACGCAAAAGAGCATATTATTAGTTTCGCGTGTCACAAAGACCTGCGGTAACATGATTAATGATGATAATGACCTGAAGCTACTTGACTTCCCCACCGCAATAACTAGCTGAGCATAGCGATCTATCAAAAATATGTGACAGCTTCTTGTTTAAGGGATGAATTATAATGATTGCAACAACAACCCTACAATGCTTCGACTTTTCTGCACGGGGCGCGATTTAGCTCCCTTGTAAGGCAACATGCAGACACCGCTCTGGGCAATACAGCCTCCTGGCCAATGGTCAGTGCTTTGTAATCGATCTGGATGTCATAAATAGAATATTAAACACAGTAGGTTACATTGACGCTTTGGGATCAATGTGTCATATCATGCTCATTTTAAAAGACCATTAACAGCCGACCATAACGAAATGGTAAAGTCGCATGTCACATCTTCATTTTGACCCCTGTTAACAAAGTAGTACTGAGATAAAAAACCATCATAGTGCGCGTTCCCTTCCCTTCACATCTGACCGCAATCTTAAGAACGCACCTTCTATGAAATCAGCATTTCTTTTACATAATGTCGACTCGTGATAAATGACGATGACTCACCAACCGACATTATCTTAATTTATGTCAAATCAATGCATGCCTGAACACAGAAATAATTGCATATGTCATGCGAGCATTTACGATATTTATCGAATTAATATGAACTAATGACTAATTCCAAATGGACATTATCTCGCTGCAGGTAAAAGCTCCAATTCGGATACAATACGTGCCGATGTTAGCAGCCAATAGACTATTTCTTGTGTTAACAGGTGGGATAACATTACAATTATTGCTTATCTAATTTACATACCTATGCCAGTTGTGAGTTCATATACAATCTCTCGAGAATATACAGTGACGTCACCTACCAACCCCGATAGTGGTAACTGCGAATGAGTATTGAAAGAGATGCTTATGGCCAGTACCTCTGTTTATCCAAATCTCCAGTACCAACTTCGGTT
>CM067346.1:13422399-13429899 GCA_034190875.2 Urechis unicinctus
AACAGCCTCCGCGTACAGCAAAATAGTTAAGACACTATATTGCTTAGCATGATATTTACTGTTGTTGAATACTGTCTCGGGGACTCGATTTGTTGGCCTTTTACGAAAGCGAACCATATATTATGGTTATGCACCACATGTTGATTGTGTTACTAATCGAGTAGAGCAGAATTCCACGTCTATATGCTGTGGGTAGTGAAGAGCAGAGCAATGATTGCAACTAGATATGGCATTATGTTAACACTTACTGATCAATTGTATTTAAAACAAACCGTTACAGCGAATATCCATATCCATCCCCATTCATTACCAAACATTGCAATTAATACCGGGACGCACAATGTCGATCGACAATACTATGAAATAATATTTAATGACATTAATCATATAAAACATGCCTGATGAGTACCAGAAACGATACACTCTAAAACTGATAAACACCCACCTTGCTTACATTGGTTACTTTGTGTTTCACGGAGTTTCTCCCAATACATAGGTTATTGAGGGCACCGTTCCCTTCCTCTGCGCAAAAACCTTGGAATAAACTTTGGAATGCATTTTGATTCAAGATATGTAAATTATCTTGGCATAGAATCGCAAAGGGCACTGAAGCGGGGCTTTATTGTTAATATCAAATATATTGCAAAGGCCACTATTATATTAGTACTACTTTATGGCGACAGTGTATTTAAAAAAAAAGACCATAATGATTTTTGTTGTCGCGCATACAAGCGAATGTTATGGTTGCATAATGTATGACTGAATCTGAATTCTCGCCAATAGCGCTCTTGTGGGTCATCCTTTTGCACTAATGGAAGCGTTACTGTTCAAGTGTGCTATAATGTGCAACATTAGCAATTCACACTTGAATGTTTATTGCGGATTTATCAAACCATACCCATGACAACATTAATGTCCAAAAATAACTGATTATATTACTTTCATCTTCCCCTAGTCTTAATCATACTGTATGTAATTTGTTTAATATCACACACAGAATCGCGAAAAACGCACTTAGTTCCTTATCGTCTGGCAGGGTAAAAATTTCTGGGTTCCAAGATCGTCATCGTTGTGGGTATATACGCGTGTAGCTATCACATACATTTGTGTATTTCGGATAAGCAGGAACACGATAGATTGTTGCGGACAAAAGATCCGTCGAACTGCCATAGAGTTCTCCGACATAACCTCGTGTTGGATTACATAGGTTTGTCAGGTGTATGTGGTATAATTAACATGTTTAGCGTTAACCGATTGCAATCTTGTTCAGTTGATGAACGTGACACATTTGCTGATTTGTTTTTCGTATTTTTTCAAAACATGGCAGTCACATTTGTTGAGGGTGCAAATATTAAGTAGCAAAGTTCGTCATCAACTGCATCAACATGTGTACCGACAGAGGATAAGATGTGGTTTTCTTCAGTACAGTTGATATCCAACGGAAAGCTCCAATTGCAGACAAAATTCACCGCATGATTGCATTGTACTTCAGCAATATCTTACCATTTTATGTAAAACAGTTCATGGAATAATGACATGGAATTCGTTAATAAACACGTGACAATATATAAAGAAAACAACACAGATATATGAACGCTCACTTGCCTTCTGGCAGATTTTGATTAGACATATTACTAAATATTCATGACATGTTTACGTAGTAGACCGGTCAGGAGAGAGTATAAGCAACAAATTAAATATATAAATCCTATTTTTTATGGGACTTAATTCTGGAAAGGTTTGGTTATCTTTGGATACTGCGAATACAATTAGTGGTAACGCAAGCAGTGAATGCCTGATCTTTAAGACGATATCCATCAGAAATGCAGGCGAATAAGACAGGAAATAGTAATATTTATATATATATATATATATATATATATATATATATATATATATATATATATATATATATACACATATATTATTATATATATATATATATATATATATATATATATATATATATATATATATGTACATATATATATATATATATATATATATATATGTATATAAATAAATTATATAAATATATTTATTTATGAATATATACATTTATAAACATATACATATATATTTGAATTGATGTGTGCTCGTGTTTGACCGTATCTTCCTATCTGTGTGTATATAAATTCCGTATGTTCTCGACACCAACATGATCCTTGTTATAAGCTTTGGGTTATTGCTATATTTATCAACGTTATGTCATGCATAAATCCTTAGTGAAATATGGAACAATCAGCATGCGCCAGTAACATCTTGATTTAAAGCTAACGGATAGGCTCATTACCCACCAAGCCATGCAAATGGAATATATTGTGATCTTAGGCAGCATTGTTATGCATTATTCGACGAGGTAATCGAATGGCCTGGTGTTACATTTGGCTTATTTGTTATGTAATGTACCGTAGAACTTTGTAACGATACAATCCGAGTCGGTCGGATAGGCATCGATAAAAGAGGATGAATTAAATAAATTAAATCTAATTCTTCCCGAGCACTATATAATGTACAATTGTCATATTGATTGTCAATATAGCCACGGAAAAAAATATCGGAAGTGATTTTCTTCCCGATGAATTAGTATTTAGTCGTGGCAATTTTTTTGGAGCAAGTATTAACACTATAATGATAATGATGATAATAATAATGATAATAGTAGCAATCATACTACTGATAAAAATAACTACTGCAATTGTTTGTCGCCCCTCCAGCTCATAGCTGCATGAAGGCGCACCTTTCCCTTATTCATAACCAGTTGTTCCATTTGGCAATATCGTATGGTGGTCAGTCTCCCTCAAAAAGGAGATGTGTGTATTCACGCGCCTCTTAAGTGCTTCGCCAGATGAGGCCAGGTGAATGTCGAAGGGGAGGCTATTTTTACAGTGAAGGAGCAGCAATTGGGAAAGCCCTATGTGTTCGCTGCTGGAACTGCAAGAAGCGCTTATCAGGTGAACGTAATGCACTGCCTGGCTTTTTTTTAATAAGCATATCCTGAATATAGGCTGGCCCTGGCGTTGTTTTGCTTTGTAGGTCAGGGTCAGATTGCTGAATTTGGTCATGTACTGAGCTGGCAGCCAGTGGAGGGTGTGATGTGGGTGCCCCTTTGAGTTCTCGCGATCATGCCTGCGGCACGGTTTTGCAGACGCTGCAGTTTAGCCATCTGAGCCCAGGAAGCAATCCGTGCACAAATGCCTTAAATTGCACATAATAACGCACATGACGTCATAATAGGGCCTCGGTAACAGTACTCCACCTCATATTTAACATTTGTTAGTGAGAGATGATATGCATTCAATGTTTTATATCTGTTCCAGTAATATCTTCCATCTTAAACTTTGCGTTGTGATGTTTGTCTGTCGTCAAATATGATATCAAGTCAGACATTTTTGACTGCCCGAGACCAAATAGTATGCTGTAAATTTATTGCTAATTTCATAGTTATTCGTGACATTTGTGCCTGACCTATCCCAGCAAAATGCTCGCTTCAGGTGGTTCTAACGTTGTAAAGTTATTCGTTGATCATGTCAAAACGCGTCACACAAACAACAATTTATTATTGTCAATAAGTTTACTATTTTACGACAGTTCTCTAAGGAAAACGGTCGCGGAACAGTTTTTTTAATGTCGTGAACGGTGCTACAAAACAACGCAGGTGCATCCTAGAGCATATCGGGTCACAAAGTTTCCCCAGCCATTGTGGCATTACCATACAAACCCCTCGTCATTATTCAATGACAACCCATTGTCGCCCCTCTTCAATAATACTTGTATAAAGAGACAGAAGATATGCCACACATTGATTAATCATCTGATTTGAAGATGTGTCTTACGACTTGTCTTGTTTATATTACAATGGTATGTACGAAGTGAACAGCTGAGCACATATCTGGAACAGCAATGAAAGGTTATAATGTTGATGAAATGAGTAAATATTGACAAATCACCCCTTTGCGCAGGTAGTTGAAGACGGTGTGATCAATATTGGAGAATCAAACTTGTGACACAGAATGCAATGAACAAATCAAATGATTGCATCTGCATACACGTGCTGTTACTTTTGAATGAGATTCTATTCACTTAGTGCTGAAGCTAGCAGGAAGAATAATCCTTTTAACGCTGAGACATATATTGAGCTTCGGCGTATGAAGTAAGATAAGAGAAAAGGGTGTTCCCTTAAACACATTCTGACTGATTGCAGCGCACATGAAAGAATTAGATTTAGGAATATCAAACACAGCATAAAGAATAATTTCTTAACCTGATGCTATGGATCTGATCTCTTTACACTGTAAAAAGCCGCAGATATAGACAAATATATGTTGCAAGGTCACTATTCACCATCTTTTTTCAAGTTTATTCGACCATCTTTTCGCCCGGGTGCCAACAGTTTTAAATTGCACACATGATCAAGGCACAAAGCATCATCCGTGAATGGTTTATTAATCAGTGTTTGAAAGCGGTGAATGAATTTGTGTACTTGAAACCTCCGCGATTCAGGTAATGGTCTTATGCTGCCTAATCTTATCACACCGACTAGAACATCGCCATAAGTATTAGTATAATAACGTATTGTGCTATGGGTTTACATATTTACCAATGTGTTTTTTTTTCTAGGAATTTGATTGGTTGCTTACTCATATCAGTAACTCCCATAATTAACATCCTTACAATGGGTATAACATACCAGTTTTGTGATAAGCGCAATTTGCACAGTCAGTAGTAGATGATTGCACCACAGTTTTCGTTCAATTTAAGTTCAACCAGAATGCAATAATTTCAATGATAGACGAATGAAGCGGCGAATATCCCGTCACGACAAACTATGAAAACGAATGTCGGACATTGTTAGTATTCGAAACTACACCAACTTTGTAATATTCAAAAGACACATTCATCAATGATAATAGGCTTCATCAAATTCTCTTGCAGACATAGCCACCTTTTGTGGTGTAGTGTCTACAATATTAACTAGCAAATTAATTGTGAAGAGTCACACTATACATATAACCCTTAGAGCACCTAGATTTATGCGAAGTATTGCGTTTTGTGATTTTGTAAATTCATTAAATAAGCTTACAACATAAGTGTAATTTCACACTTAAGGTGAAAATAATTTAAAAATTGAACTCAACATCACGTTCATGTGAACAAAAGCTGTTGATATGACGCTTTACCACCTACATCATACAGAGGGCTGGCGCAGGACCTGCATAATAAGTTAGACCACGACACTGCAGCTGCCATATAGACACTGCGCTTCAATGTGAAATACAGCTGTTTTTGTCATGTATTTGAAGTAATTGCAATATTTGCTAAGTCCTTCAGGAAATCCATTCCGGAGAAAATATATAATTTATGGCCTAGGTGAATGGACCTTCACAAATAGCATTAACGACTCAGCCAAGAACAACAATATCAGACTCACCCAAGAGGTGCAAAGAGATTAAATGACATCAATCCCGCCGCCAGCAGGTCTCAGGGTAGATCGAAAACGAATGACCTTATTAGCTGAAGAAGCTAGCTGGGATCTACAAGGCAGGGTAACATTTGCGATGGCATGTAGGTATATCACGATATTGTGCTTCATATCAAAATGAGGGAAATTATATGAAGAAGAGTTGGGTTGCATCAAATAAAGAATTTTTTATGCCGCTATGCAAACACAAACAAACTATTTGCAACATACTACATTATTCAATATAAATGGGGCATAAAAGGTCATGAACAAACTCTCATAGCGCATACTTTCGGTTGTAAACCAAAGGAAGCGCGCTGGTGAATAATCATCGCTTGTCAACTCCCTAAATGCAAAAGTTAACATTTCCTCTTTTTCACCAAAAACACAAAAATAGAGATATATATAGATATATATATATATATATAGAGATATAGATATATATATATATATATATATATATATATATATATATATATATATATATAAATATATATATATATATATATATGTATTTATATGTATATATATGTATATATATTTGTATATATATACGTATATATATATACGTATATATATATATATATATGATATATATGTATATACACATGTGCAAATAAATATATCAGTAACTATGTTTGTATATATATATATATATATATATATATATATATATATATATAAATATATATATTTTCATATATATATGTAATTATATATATATTTATATATATATCCATTTATATGTATGTATATATATGTGTATATAAATATGCGTATATATTGATATTTTCCACATATATACCTATGTATATATAAATATATATATATATATTTATATATATATATTTATATACATTTATATATACATGTGTGTGTGTGTGTTTGTGTCATTGTGTGTGTGTGTGTGTTTGCGCATGCATGTGTGTGTATGTGGCTTAAGGTGTATGCGAGTTTGAGTGAGTGAGAGCGATTGGGCGTGTGTGTTTGTGTGTGTGTCGGTGCATAATTTCTGTGTGAGCGACTGGGTGTGTGTGTTTGCTTGTGGTGGGGGGTGTGCGTATGTTTGCGTGTGCGTGTGTGTGTATTACTGTATAATTACCAGCTATCTGCAGTCGCGCATAGATCGAATATAGAAATTAGTATGCTGCTGTTGCGACCATGTCCGGTAATAGCAACGGAGTGATGCAGTCAGTCAGGAAACATGCCAGCTTTCTGCTCACCAAGGGGAAAGCGATGGGAGTCTGCGCTATTCACTATATAATGTGTCTAGCAAACGTTTGACCGTTAGCATCTAGCAAGCCACTGCATGGAGCATTGGCCCGATTGTACCTTACAGAAATAACTTTGCCTTAGTCATGACATTCGCAAAAGTTGATTATGCAGCCTCGGAAGAAAGACATCGATTACGCAGAGATGACACAGTATGTGATCGCCATTAATGTACCAATTATAACAGAAAAAGCCGGCAAAGGCATAATTTAAGTAAGCTAAAAATCGGTTGTATCTTTCCGTGGTAACGAACAATATTGGAAAACAACAGCTGTGCATGGAAATCGAATTATATTGAGTCGACACAAAATATCAAGCATATTTCACATTTGATATACGCCATAAATGTACACCATTTTTAGTCTTGGCGTTAGGGTATTATAACATTGACTTTCTTATGAGATAACTTGGTCCCTGCTGTCTCTGTTGATAATATTCACATGTTTGGGATTTGCATGTAACACTGTTGCTCACAATTATGTAAACCAAATATTTCGAACGCTACTGAAATGTTAGGAATAGCTACAAACCATGCCATTCATTATCCATACTTAATGGGCGTATGTAATCGCTTTTGCATAATAACGATCAGCTGAAGATTATGTCATCTAAGCCACTGAAAAGGATAGGCTGATATAGAGTAAAAGTGGCCATTATAAATACTAACTTTATATCATTTTTTTTTTATTACGTGTGTTACAGTCATAATATAGATCATAAATTAATGTTGTAAAAGTGTTGCAGGTATTGGTTTCGTTGATATAAGA
>CM067346.1:13434899-13509899 GCA_034190875.2 Urechis unicinctus
TGCAAAAACAACAAATAAAGCATCAGCTGCAATGCCTCTTCGCGTGGATGCAAGACGTCCTAGCGCAATTATACCCACTCGCATGACTTTGGAGATGAACATGGCATTGATTGATTTTGGACTTTGTTGATGTCTAAACACCGGTCTATATGACATTGTTTGTAAATGTTAAAGATGAATGAGAAATTAACAAATTCCATTACGCAATAATACAATAACAAATGTAACGCATTGATGCAATTACATATGCCATATCGCGATGATATCAAATGTTGTTTATTGCAGAATATTCCTTAGATGCGTGTCTGAATTGGAATTATATTCAACAGGAGTGGTGAATCCTGTGACACACATCCTGCAACAGTAATTGATAGGTTTTCCCGGCGATATCCCCAGTATCTACGATAGGATTAACAAAGGCGGGACACACATAAATTATTTCGGTAATTACTAGAGTGCCACTCAACCTGGCTACCTCGAACTTGAAAGACACCGATGTTGTTGGTAAACGGTTCAGTAATCAAGGGAATATGGTTGTTTACCGGCCTTCAAGACCGCAAACTAATTAGGCACAGGCTGTAAATTACTTAAGGTGTCCACAAAGCACAAAGAGTTTGCGTACAAACCCTTGAGTTCCCTGCAGAGGACAACAACTGCATCAATGCCTTTAACTATATGTCATTTATCTCCAAACCCTGGAAAGATTGTTTCTTTTACATAAACATGAAATATATTAATTAGCACTGATTAATAAATAAACTCCTCACTGTGTCATTAATCATCAACACACTAAACATCAGAGGCATATGATAATGCATCTGATGCAATTGAATAAATCGAATTATTTTTAAATACAGTGACTTATTTGAAGCAGCTGAGATCACATTAATTTGCAGTAGATGACATTCATGCTGTGTCTTGGCCATTGCGATAAAGCATAAGTAAGGTTTGGCATATGAAATATCTGGAAACATCATGTTATACATGTTGTCAAGCTTTCCGTTCTGATTGCATGAATAATCATTTGATTTAGGGCACAATAGGGCTACACAGCTATTACATATACAGACAAGCTTGGTACTACATAGCGACGACATGGCGTAGGATAGCCGTAGCATATCAAATGTAGTAAAAGAAGTTGAAATTGTTTTTTTTTTGGCAGCTTCGAGTACAATTATCTTGTGAATTGAATTGTATCTGTTTATTTGGCGATTGTATTTAGCATATCATTAATATGCAGCTTCATGAAATGAATATCGGGCAACTTTGCGGGATAAGATTGAACAAACAAATCCCTTTTGTACGAGATAACAAATACTAGTAAACTGTATTACTCCCAACACACGAGTTGTTTTTAAATTGTATTTTAAGCCTCACATTACATCATGAACGCGTTCAAGCAGGATGTCCCATAAAATTGCCGAAGATTCCCTGAAAGGTCAAGAGCTTCACCAGAAGGTGGTGGTACGTGTGCTTGTACTAGTGTAGCTTCACTGGCCCCGCATTGCATGAAATATTCTCGATGTGTGCAATGATTGTATTTTCATAGCAAGTTCTTAATACACATCTTGCACATCGTAGACCTGTTTATGAGCTATTTGCTTGTGACATTTTAAACGGTACAAAAGAACCAGAAGTATGTCGGTTATGCCGCTATTTGCCACTTTGATCAACGTAGATGATGCGTAAGTAAAATTCACCTAATGTCATAGGATGATAATTATGTTGCTCTTGCGCTTCTATGTATGTATGCTTTTGTTGCGTGTAAGTGGGTCTATACTATTGCAGTTATTTGACTCAAAGCAAAAGGGTATCATTTGACATAATATATTGACACATTCACTGCAAAATGCCAACCAAAAGCCACTTACTAAGAGTAAAGCGTATTCAATAGAATGAAGACCAACCGGCAATGTACAAAAACTATGATCACAGGAAATCTGGAGCCAGATATCACAAAAAGCAAGCGGGTCGTGCTGTTGTTGCGCAGGCGTTAATGCCTTCTATTAATTCAATAAATATTGTGAAATGTATAGTAAATGTTGCACTTGCTTATAAACGCGTTCCCCTTTTGTATGCATTAATCCCACATTCAAGGGTTAGCGTCCTTATGTGCACTTATCATGCACTATACTTTATCTCGCAAGGTGCAACAATTGTAAGCCATGGTTAACGCATGCACCATAGTATCCGCTTTGTGTCATGGTCATTTATGTTTAACTAGAGCACACTTCTGGAAAGAAACCGTTAAAATTGACATTCACTTCATGTCGTCATCCTCGTTGCCGCCTCGTACGAGTTTGCAAATTAGATACAGAGCCAAATAACTTCATTTTACATGATTACCATAGAACATACCGAAGATCAGTACCACTTCACTGACTTGAACCGCCTGCCTTCCATTAATTAATGGACGTACTTCAGAACGAATAGACATTCGAGGTTAACACTGACAACACAAATACATATAACCGCCCAACCGATGAGAAGGTATATAACAAGGAAATATGGAAAAGCAAATGCCAAACATTAAACATGTGCACTGATCATGCACTATACTTTATCTCGCGAGGTGCAACAACTGTAAGCCAGGGTTAACGCATATATATATATATATATATATATATATATATATATAGATATATATATATATATATATATATATATATATATATATATATATATATATATATATATATATAGATATATAGAGATATATATATATATATATATATATATATATATATCTGTATCTGTGTATATATATATATCTATATATATATATATATATATATATATATATATCTATATATATATATATATATATATATATATATATATATATATATATATATATATATATATATGCATATATGTGTGTGGAAGTGTGGGTATGTGAAAAAATGTAGTAATAAAATATTTTTCATTGATATGAGCGTCAAAATCTGCACGGGGATCAGATGCATTAATAATGAATATCGTCAAGAATTACACCATTGGACTGCTCTTTACGAGATGTTCGGAATTTTCTGTCCAGGTTTAATAAATTTGCTGCAGGTGGTTATTGTAATTATGTCAATGTATGCGTTTAGCAGCTCTCATCTGCTTTTGCCTCGGAACATCAAAGAAAGAAAGCTATATAATCTACACGCCAATTTGCCTATCAGCAGTTTACACGCAGCATCGTTATAGTGTAATGGCTTGCTTCCCGGTTCGAGCGGAAGACTGAATATATTAAAACAATTCTTGCAAGTGCTGAAAACTCAGCGATATCTGTTATGAGAATATCGAATTTTGTGTTGACAGGGAAAGCAAATTATACATAGGACCATGGGGTACTATCCGATATGTGCCTTAACATGCTAGTTTATCAGATGCCATGCTCAACTTCCGCCTCTTGATTTAACTGAGCTAGCAGAACGAGCAAAACATTAGCATGCTTACTATTGCAATGGCATAATTTGCTGAGAAGGTAATGCCGAATGTCCATTTGTGCAGCATGATTATCAAGCAAAGTCTGCTCAGTATCCTGATTACCCTTTGGCAGATTATTTCGACCTTTAATAATTAACGACAATAACGGAGATAATAATGGACAAAAATTATGAACGGTGGCCATGGATATGGAATAATGCATTGATTTTTGGATTCACCATCCCAAAAAAATCTTTGCATTTCCTGTTTACCTCTGAATTAATAGCCTAACCAACCAGTAGCACTTGCCAGGTTAACATGGTAAATCAAAACATGGCATTTTTAATTAAGGTAGACATGTGAAGGACACAATAATCAAATATATATAAAACTTACCAGAACCGGTATGAATAACCTTACGCATACCCTATGTCATATGCGTTCCGTACTATGACCAGTGCTATCCTTTAACCTCCATAGCTCTTTATTGTCGATTGGAATATAGCATTAGATCATGGAATGCTACCAGGGGACAAAACAAATGCGCTTATGCCTAGGATGTTACAATTTGACTGAAATCAATAAGGACACGCAATACCACACCTAGATGAACCACTTTGTGTATGTCGGTACTACTACTACCTGGCTGGAGAGCGCTTCCATGATATAAAAAGCTAACGCCATTGATAAACGAGCCATACATTTATAGACTTCCGAGACGTATCTGTGGTATTCAGCAAGGTTAACGAATTAATATGTGTCCTACGTATAATATTCGCCAAGCCGATAAAATATATCGTTATCATTTGGAAGTTGGATACAGCTATACATAACTCCAAAATTGATATATATAATATATTTAACATATATATATATAATATATATATATATATATATATATATATATATATATATAATATGGAGAATATATATATATATATATAGATATATATATATATACATATGTATATATTATATATATATATATATAGTGATAATAACTTACATACATATATATATATATTCCCAAACGACTCAGATGTATATAAATGAAGCAGTTATATGATAGTACATAAAAATGGAAATAAAATGTATTTATTAGAGTGATAATAACTTACATTCAGATATTCCCAAACGACTCAGAAATAAATGAAGCAGTTATATGATAGGCTGCTGGGTATGCAAGCCGACGTTTACCTTATGAAGCAGGTTTACGCGTGACGGTGCAAGAGTTCGCATGTGCTGGGACCATAATGGCCTATTTTGCTGATGGACGATGATAATAACAGTAATATATTGAAGCGCCAGAGACCCTGCGCCTTACAAAAAGACGAGTTTCGTAAACAGTCCACGTTCCACAGGACGGGCTTGCTGTAAGGGTTATATTGTTGCTGTTTTTAGTGGATGGTTTAGTAGGCCACAACAACAAATGTAATATTAATCAGTCAAAAATCAAAGATCTGTATCCTATGAATGCGAACCGCAAATGGCTAATTCATAAAATTGAGCGTAATCGCATCGACATAAAGCTATGCGTGCATCTCTATCGTCATCAATGCATAATAAACCAACCTCGCACGCCGTCAACATATGATATTAGTACAATGGAGCACAGAGAGTGATTTCGGATTTGTACGGCTGAAATTAACTGCATTCATTGTCTTCCTAACACATTATAGCGGTGAACACGATGTCATACTGTGCCAAATCATCCATGTACATAAAACAACATGAATGCCTGCGTCTTATCCGCTTACATATGATAATTATGGTGTCTCATGCATCCAAAATATCCAGTTATAAACAGACACATATTCACGATTTAAAATCATAAATACCTTTTGTACCGAGGTATTTCAGGCATGCAGGTTAAAAACAGTAACAAGATTTTTTCCTTTGACTCCACATGTTGTTTACGACGCGCATGAACCACTTTGCGTAGTACGAGTGGGAGAGACACCGTTATGACATTCAATATGTCTGGATTGAGGTGTGATGGTCGTCCATTCTTTAGGCGCTCGATAGTGTCTTCCAGGATTGTTTTGATGATATGGTGAGCAAGGTGCATCCGCAAGGTGATGCTACGTTGCTGGAAGATCAAGGCTGCGTGATCTGTATGAGTGGCGGGCGTACCGTCATCAAGTATGCACCGCATCATTCACGTGGGAGTCCATGTTTGATGCCTTGGTTATAGGACACATGATTGATAAAACTGCCCCTGCTGTATGAATCAAAAGGCCCACATTGATCGAACGACATGTACAAAAGAGCCTAGAAAGTTGCATACAATCAACGCCAATCCGCAGTGCAGCGTGTGCAAAGTGGATTGATTGACCTCTAAATGATCCTTCATTATTATGCAAGGTGTTTGAAAGTTTTCCGGAACTTCACAACAAACTCATGTTTTCCATAGGTTATATGCAATCTTATCAGACGAAGCCCGAACAGGAAATTACCACAGCCCACTTGACCCTTGTACTGGTCGCAACACAAAGTTGGTTGTCAATAATGTTTTGGGAAACCACTTATAAAACATGTGTGATGTATTCATTTTATTATGGCATTACATATTTTTTTCGAAACCTCCCCATTATTAGGAAAATATATTTGACAAACCATTTATAGATGACCCACAATGTTTCAATCGCCGCAGTCAGTCTACAAAGGCATTTTGCAGAGTGATAAAGATTCAAAACACTAGCGCAACCACATATCTTTTACTATAACGCTTATCGCATCATATAAACTATCGAAGGAAGAAGTCTGATTCAACCAATGCTTTAAAATGCAAAGGATTGTGTGAAAAAAATTGCTTATTGGACGACACAGTATCGTTAATGATCTGGTAATAAGCCTGGCCGCCAATGTACCGCTTTTTTTGTTCGGTAATGTTATAGATCAAGCAAACCAACTTGGCACTCTCACCAACGCACCAATAATCATGTTAAACTTAAAGGATGAAAATATACAGCGAAGGCCAACCATTCTTTTATTGGTTATGAATGAGACTGTTAGTCTCCTCCGTTGTCGTTTCGGAAACAATATTATTCCATGCACTTTCAGTAGACGGCCATGCATTATTTTATATGGATTTACAATTTAGCCACCCACGACACTTAGTTTGCGTGACAAGGACAATAGCATCATTTTCTCCATGCGAGCAGTAAAACCAGTCAATTATATTTGAAATAGTATTCAAAACATCCTTGCTTCACAAATAACGGAACATGCAAATAAAAATAGGAACTCTTCACTGGACCACTTGTTTAATCGACGGACCTGTGAGCAAAGAGGCATTTGCTAACGGCGTGCTTTGTACAGGTCTCACACGCTCAAATGGAACACTGTTTGTATACTATTCTCGAACACGGCGACCGTTGCCTGGTTTTTGTTTTTTAAACCAAAGACTGATGGGAGCGATCTCGGCTAATGTCCGAAAAGCCAATTCTCGTTATAAAAGCACGCATCTCCAGGCACCTTTTCGATTGGTCTTTTTATGCATTGTATCACGCAGTCGACGATACGAAACAATTGACGTGTTTATTACGAGGATATTATGAAAATTTTCAACTAAGTGGTTGAAGGAAAAAGAATTGTAGGATACTACATCGCCGCGCGCATCAATACCTTCTAAACAGCATAGTCGTCATATGTTCAGTTGACGTACTAGTGTCCGGTAAGGTTTAAGGTAGTTGTTGTACACAGGTTGCTAAGTCTCCTATCTCTTTCTCTGGTATATAATGTCAGTGATACGGTAATGCATTTTTTATTACACCTTTTACTGCTGTAATAGTTAATGTTAAGCAAAGCCTATTCTGTTATCAATTGGTTTCAAATGATTGTCGTTTTAATGAGTGGTTAATTAGTAATCCGGCTGAACAGAGGGCATATTGTACTCCGACCATATCTAATGCAAATCAATATATGTTACCCATAATTCTTTTCATTTTGCTTAGCATTTTTATTATTCTGGCGTTATATATATACGTATGATTCGGTATTGTATGTTAAGGAATGTCATTATTGTTACTGCAAGTAATATATCATTAAGATATACTTAAATAAATTATTTCAACATCGCGATATATTCTGCTGCATTGTATTGTATCGCGTACCAATGCCAAATTCTCTCTACAGTTGTATTAGATGTTCAATACCATGCTACAGTTTCTGAGCCTATCGAGTTTAATGGTAAATGAATGTTCAGAATTGACTTACATGACAACCAATTGTAAATGATGATATTATTATGATACAAGTTTGGTAATTTTGGGAAGAGAATTGAATCATTACAAAATTGAATGTCACAATGTCATGTTTAAAAGCCCGAGAATACGGACATCAGTACTTTTACGGAATATATTTATTTGATGCGCTAACATTTATGTACGCGATGGATGAGCGTTTTACTAACAGTTGCACACATGACGATGCAGCTCAATTTCTTGATATACTGTATCATAACTCACGTGCACCTCTTTTTGTCTAGGCCCACTGAACTATTCATGCAGGCCACTTCACTTGTAATGGAAAATGTTGAGGATATTCTAATATAGTTATATTCACTGGGGCGTTACAAAAGGCTGTAAGAATCTTTAAATAGGTTGACTATACATTAAAATAAACAACGCTGCTCAGTCAATACTATACTTTTGTTTATCCACATTTTATTACATTTAACATGATTCGATGTATTACAGGAAAAATGCGCCAAGAATTATATGTTTTGCCTTTGTTTCCGGCTTATAGGGAAGCATAGTTGCACTTTTGCTTGGTCTAATACATAAATTGAATAAATGTTTTGATGATGGGGCAGTTAAACATAAGTGTAAGATTAACATGTTACCTGTATTAAGTAACCGGCTGTTTGAAACAGTCGATAGCGGCTCCTTCATACCAACATGCTGTAGGGCAAAAACTAACTTAATCAGTGTTTGTTATCACCATCTTTGTGGAATAACCATTTGATGACAGACGTATGACCTGCAGAACCTAATTTTTCTATCGATGTAACCAACACGCTTTCGTAAAAACGATAGCTAATATCAGGTTGCATTATAATTTTTGTGCTATTGGTCATTTGCCTACCATGAAAACGAGCATGTAAGTTCAGCATACAAGCCAATCGTTGAAAATGTCTACCATCATCCTTTTGAGGATAGTAATAATGCGCCAAACTGTAGGAAACAAAGAGTAAATTTGAAGTACAATATACATTTTGTCAAGGTACAAACGAAAATCTCTTTCGAGTCTTGCTAGGACATAATTTTACTACATTAACTCATGACGCCCGTCATTTGTTTTCGTTCACTCATGTCATTCATTGCACAATGCTACCTATACTACAGTGTCAAGGCAAGCATGTTGTAATAAGCCTATTATTTAAACGTAAACCACGGCCCGAGTATCATTTAACCTATGCCACCAGGCTATATGTTGGATGTGTGCGATACAGAGGACTTTCTTACTAAATGCCTACCGACTCAAAAACGTTATTAGCGTGGCATCTAATAGTAGGATGTATAATGAGCGAGGCGTTCGCACAAAGCCATTTCAAGCGTGAACTATGTGTGTAGTAGCTAATCTATTACAGTCAAACATTCTTGTTAGTCGTACATGTATATTGTTGGGGTACGAAATGCTAATGAAAGGTTTTTGAACCCAGCGTATGTCCCAGTGACAAATGCTTCACAGTATGTAACGGTTTGAATGTTATAATATATATTTAATTGGGAAGCTAAATTCGCAACTGCCCATAGGTCTAAGCTACATGTGACTGCATGGTATATTATTTTATACCCAGGTGTGATTGTTCTCCGTTGATATGCTTTCACGATTCCACATCATTACACGGCCAGAAGGCATGACAGTCAATGTGTACCATCAATTTGTCCTGAGTGCAATATGTAGAATGACAACCGTGCATTGGCTGCAGCTGCGTTGGCATTATCAACACACCAGACCGAAGTGAACATGGGTGTGGGGAAGGTTATGTGCAATAACTGCTAGTTATATCAGTAGCCGCAGTTGTTTATATCCAGACAATCTTCAATGAGCACATCACAGGACGATTTGCGAATAAACATGTAGCAAAATTGACATTTCGTAGTTACACATTCTACAGATTTACGATATGTTCATTAGCAACCGATTTTGTTGGTAGGTGTTAATATGGGAATGATGCAAACACAATTGCTTGAACGCAGTTATTTAATTGCGATCGTCGCAACACAATGATGCAATAACAAACAGCTAAACACGACGATTTAATGACATATATCATAACTCAATAATGCTACAACAAATGCTACTTAGCTGCATAACAATTATCAGATGTGTATCGGAATTAGAATCATATTCAACAAAATGGCAGATTCATAAGACACAAATACTGCTACACCTGTGTCTATGGGATAGGTCTGCTGGGCAATGACCCCAGTGTCTTTGACAGGATTACTCCTGCAATTACTAGAGTGCCACTGTACGAAGCTACATCAAACTCGAAAGACACCAATTTCATTTGTAAATGTTTCCTTAATTAGAAAAACGTTGGTATTTACCGGACTGCGAACTTAAGGTGTCACAAAAGCACTATTTATTTGCATTAACCCTTGGGTGCGGTCCCGCCATGCATTTAACGATTCATCAATCATCTTCTAACACAATAAGCACGTTTATTCACTATAATCACATTGCGTCCAGAAGATTGGGCTTTGTAATAAAAATGGAATATATATTCGCATTGATAAAGAAAATTGATAATGCCACAACTATGTCAGAAAAACAAAGAATCGATTCAGTACGGTGACAAGTTCGAGGCAGCTAACATCATACTAATGAACTGTCGATGACCTTCATACCGTGTATGTTACGCAACCTTATATTCATAAAACCGTACGAGTCCGATATCTAGGCATATTTATTGCAAGCTCATGTGATGGTGATTAAATGCAGAATTTATTAATGGACTATGGTACTACAGGTACTGCAAACGGAGATCCTGTTCCGTTAGATACAGACGGATTGCACAACCTTAAATGCCGGATTGTTTTGCTGACGTTCATATTACCGCTGTAATTTAGACACATGGATGTGTTGCAGAACTGGCTTTCATTTATAGAATATGGATACTGATACAGTCAGATGCACACCTAGTTAGCATTTACATCTTGTTAAAAAATATGTCATTGCCTGGCAGAACCCATCAGCTAACGGCCAATTCAAGGAGTAGTGTTTGCTATCTCAATGTGCTCATTGCTTATCATGTATCATACTTTATATCATGAGGTGCAGGAATTGTTAGCCGCGGTTAACATTCGCATCGGGTATCTGCGTCATATCATGGTCATTAACGATTAACGAGAGCACAATATTGAAACAGAACCGTCAGCATAGCCCTGTTGCTGTGGATTTGTAACCTATCCAGATGTTTGCGGATTCATTGATCATCCGATGTATTCAGTGGTAACATGTAACTAGTGTATACTACAAGGAAAAGCGCAAATACAAACGGAAACATGTTACCTATGAATAGTGTAAGACATTTGACCTCCAATAGGTGAAGAAAACAAAGGTGGGTGACACATGTGAAAATAATTATCATGAGATGCGGAGGGAACTACATAACTCAAACCGTTACGAGGTGTGGGACAGATATACCGTTGCACCTATTTTTAAATGAACTATGAACATGGACCTTGCTGTACTAAATATTTTGTGTCTGCTCATTTTAGTATGATTCTCATTTAATTGAAGAATAGTATATAATGTGATTATAAATGCGATTCAGATAATTCAGTGGCATGGTTATATGAGCCGCCAAGGCTTGATAAAAGCTCTTGAATCATTATTTTAGTCATTTTTTTCGGACCAGGCAGTGCCGAGATGATTGAAATATCCATGCAATACAATTGACAAGCTTGACAACCCGTGAGTAGTGATCAATATGCCTTATTGTCTATAATCACTCGAGGCAATATTTGGCAGAGCATGGCGTCATGCCCCGTCAAATCATCGGTAGAGGATTAATTACAATTACCAATAGCACATAAATAATTTAGAAACTATTGTGCTGTGCATGTAGATTTATTCGTAACATGAACAAACTATGTGATCACAAAACGGTTATGTGCAATTAGATGGTGCGTATGTATTTAGGTGTGTATTGTTTGTGACTGCATGTTCATGTCATTCTTAAACGGTACACAAACTAAGATCATACAAACTGGTAACGACCAGTTACGTCGGGCCAGTTTAGTGAAACGGCTTATCAACATGCATATTATGCAGTTATAGCCTGTACATCAATACCCGACGATGACTTAGGCGTTATGTAAGAAACGAGCATAACTACATATATGTAGTGCGAGCAGTATAAATGATGCGAGAGCAGTATAAGTCTTCTTTGCGTCTTCCACGTAGTTTGATAGCTAACAACTTAAATTAGTTCTGCATTTATTGACGCCAGTTAGGCACTAATTAGACTCCTTTCCAATGATTTTTTTTCTTTTGCCAAGCAACAGTGCATAGTTAAATTAATTTCACATAGCCTGTGGGGCTAATGAAGCCACCTACTACCTTAACATGTCGAGCACATAGCAAACTTATGCATTTGCGAGAACATTTCACATCTCCACTGCAACTTTCATGAAGCTTTGACGCTATCAATCTGCAATGCTCATTAGGTTGTGTTGCTTCGTCCCAATCGATTGCTTGTGTTTTACTTTTGCTAAATTGGACAGCGCAAAAATGATTCGTTCAGCATGATATAAACCAAGCCTACACCAATTGCGAGTAATGCCGTTGGTTGGAGTAATCATTAGAGCAAATTATTTATGGTAATTCTGGCTTCGGCACAATTTAAGCAAATACATGCCAAAAGGGCTAACATTGCACAGTGTTACACAATATTTGCACAATAAACGACCGTTGTAAAAATCACCAGTCTTGTCTAGTCGATAATACAATGCAAGACAGCGTTATTCGCATCTCGACTAAATAGCTTGGCGCATAAATTTCCACATAAGTCCTACATAAGAGTATTTGGCATATATATTTACTAATATATATATATATATATATATATATATATATAGAGATATATATATATATATATATAGATATATATATATATATATATATATATATATATATATATATATATATATATATATATATATATATATATATATATATATAGCTATATAAAATAGTTATATATATATATTGTTAAAAATATATGTATACACATATATATATATATATCTATTTCTATCTATATAAATATATATATAAATATATATGTATATATATATATGTATATATATATATATATCTATGCATATATTTATATAGCTATATATATAGACATATATATATACATATTTGTAAATGTATAGACATATATTTATCTAAATATATATACATTTATGTATATATATATATATATATATCTTTGTATATATATATATATATACAAATGTATATATATTTACATATATATATATACATATATATATTTAAATATATATATGTTTATATTATATATATATATTCATATATATATATGTATATATATATCTATGTATATATATATATACATATGTATATATATATATTTATATACACACACACATATATATATATATATATATATATATATATATAAATGTCGGTGACTTGATAATGCTGGATAGGAAAATATTTAATTGGAATGGTCTGGTCTTATCAACATCGTTGGGTCAACTTGCCATGTTATTTTGTCCTCCGGCTGTGTTGAGCTTTTTTTTTATGTAAGAAAGCAACTTTATTGACACCCATGTAATAATACAACTGTGCCCAACGACAACGATGTAGAAAGCCTTTGATTCGAATTTACCAAGACGACTTCATCAGGGCTGAAAGACACACACATTCTCTATTTTAAGGAAACAAGCCTAAATTTAAGTGACATTACTGTCTCTTCTGATACTAATACATAAGGTAATAATGCAAAATTGCAACAAACACCAACAAGAGCCCGTCTGTCTGCCAAGCTTGCGTAAAGGTGTCAAATGGTGTAGGTACGTAATGCATATAAACATATGTCAGGCATAATTGATAATGCTAGTCGCGCATTGAAGGTTATATGCACTCATTCAAAGCGTACCTGCAATATTAACGTCGCAGGCAAACACCCAGCAGGTCCATCATTTACGACGCTGTCGTTCTTGCGATGAGTGCATAGCTTGGATAACGCGTACATTTGTTTTCTTCTAACCGGTCGGTATTGAAACGTATATTGTTCCACATCGTAAATCACAGAACAATTATGATAATTATTCATCTTCTGACTCAATACCGTTCAATCCATATTGTTTAGCTAGGTAATTATTAAACCGCCCTTTTGATACATAGCTCATGACAGCAATATCTGATGAATATTAGCGTGAATGATGACCATGACAAATTACCAGATGTGATCTAGCCATCGGACAGTGTTTGAATCATGAACGGATACCTTTGTAACATACATATAATTTCTCCTTCCCAACCCTAAATAGTTTATTTTATGCAATTGACCTTAGATCTAGAATACAAAATACATGTATGGAAGTCGATGATAACCAACTTATGATTTTGTTTGTCATGAGCCTTCGCAAACAGTCTATTACTTTGCTTGTACTGCTCAAATGGCGGAAAATAACTATGATCTTCCTACCACCCTCAAATTGTGGTGAACTATCCTTCAAATCATCATCGGAGCGTGGTTATGCCATCGTAACAAGGTTTGCGGTTAAGCTCATAATTATTCTATTAAGACAGGATGACGCCTGTTGGCACAATAAAAATGTTACTCACTAACTAACATTAAGAGCATAGGATGCAGCATTTTTAGAATATTCTGCAATAAAAACGCAAAGATGTTGCACTCATTCATAAGACGTCGCGATATAACTAACGTTATTACTCCCGGTGATAACGTCAAGTGCAAAAGGGTATGCGAAGGCAAGGTTGATGCTCTGCTACAACAGCCTCCGCGTACATAAAATAGTTAAGACACTATATTGCTTAGCATGATATTTACTGTTGTTGAATACTGTCTCGGGGACTCGATTTTCCTACCACCCTCTAATTGTGGTGAACTATACTTCAAATCATCAACGGAGCGTGGTTATGCCATCGTAACAAGGTTTGCTGTTAAGCTAAAATTATCGTATTAAGGCAGGAAGAAGCCTGTTGGCACAATATAAATGTTCTCACTAACTAACATTAAGAGCATAGGATGCAGCATTTTTAGAATATTCTGCAATAAAAACGCAAAGATGTTGCACTCATTCATAAGACGTCGCGATATAACTAACGTTATTACTCCCGGTGATAACGTCAAGTGCAAGAGGGTATGCGAAGGCAACATTGATGCTCTGCTACAACAGCCTCCGCGTATATCAAAATAGTTAAGACACTATATTGCTTAGCATGATATTTACTGTTGTTGAATACTGTTTCGGGGACTCGATTTGTTGGCCTTTTACGAAGGCGAACCATACAATATGGTTATGCACCACATGTTGATTGTGTTACTTATCGAGTACAGCAGTGTTCTACGTTTATATGCTGTGGGCTGTGAACAGCCAAACAATGAATGCAACTAGATATTACATTATGTTAACACTTAAAAATATATATATATATATATATATATATATATATATATATATATAGATATATATATATATAATATATATATATATATATATATATTTATTAGTATATATTATTTATATATATATATATATGTAAATATGTATATATATATAAATATAAATGTTTACATATACATATATATACATATATATGACTATATATAAATACATATATATATATATATATATATATATATATATATATTTCAATATATATATATGTATATATTTGTATATATTATTGAAACACATGTCTTTCCCTTGTGTAAGCTGTTTTTTATGCTTGTGGGAACAATCCCATGGAAGTGATTACTACCATCACTCTGGTCACCCATACCACCACTTTGATCGTCACAATCGCTTTTGATAATTATGTTTATAACCAGAATAAGACGTCAACATCTGAATATATTCCTCATTTTGATAAAATTGTGCTAGTTACTACCGGGCAGTACCTGTGGCTTAGTAGCCAGTGCACGCGCGATTACGCGTAATGATTTCGTTGCGTCTATTAATGAACGAGTGCTCATTGCGAGGTGTGCTTTTACATTGCAGCGGATGGAATATGCGGTGCATTACAAAGTGCAAACTTCAAAATGTTCTTGCCATATATTGTTTTTATGTGCTGCAGTTTTGCTCTATGTATCAATGTACGAATTTATTCGTTAATGATACTTGGAGTCGTACAACATTTTGCCTTGGTCGACTGGTGATTCATAAGTAACTACATCATCATTCTATGATTTCCGTTGGTGGCGCAATCACAAATGAATTCATTGAAGTGTCAGCGAATATTAAATATGGCTATGTGAGACCAGATTCGTTGAGTTTTTAGTAGCACTGCGATCAATAGTTGTAGCTCTTACTGCACATTTGAAACATTCATGTGAACCACTAATAGCACAAGGACACAGTTACTCTCAAATAAACTATTATAACATCATAAAGATTGCTGTGCAGTTATTGCTACTAGGTTAAGATTTTAATGGTTGATACATTTCACAAGCGACCGTACTTCGTATCGTTCGACTGTTCCTTCCAGTCATTGATTGCTTGCATTATCCATGATATATACACTTCGCTGGTAATGTAACTTAACAGCGTGTTCCCCTGGAGTGCCTACGGCCGAATCACAACCGACTTTCCACTTGCCATCAAGTATTCTTAGCATTTGTACACATATTAGTGATATTATAGTATTATACATGTAACACGTTTACAAGAGGTCTATCGGTATTGCAGATGAACGTTCCTCTACGAATTATGGTATACAACACAAGGACAAGTTACGTTAACTAGTCTCTGTTCACATCCTTTTGTTGCAGTGTATGAATATGTGTCTGCAAGTTCTAAAATGTTAGTCACATACCCCAACAACGAGCCCCAGAAGCTTGAACATTAACAAGCCTGTTATTGTTGTTCTGTGGTCCATTTCATTCCATATTGTTTGTCGTAACCGCCTTGCGCATAATGTCTAAGAGCATTGCAGTGATATGTCAAACACAGGTCCTGCACTGTGGTGATTAGACATAAAGGCAATTATCGTTGTGTGCATTGTAATTGAAAATGATGACGGTATTTGACATATATTGGCTGAACCGTTATGACGAGGATATTGAACGACATTGTTTAAATAAGCTACGTGTTCCGAATAATAATCACCGCTGTGATCCTTTTTTATATCCTGGCAAGAGCATAAACAGACATTCACATCATCATACATCAAGGACGTCATTATAAGTCAAATGTCTGTGTTAGCATTATTACATGAACACAACCTATCAAATGAAAGTATCGATGGATTGTTTAACTGAATTTGATTATGCTTAATGTGAGATGAAGATCTCGGTGACGAATAATTTTTGGTGCTATCAGAGGTCGGATCCCCTCAGATAAAACAATTGGGTTTTTTTCGCCGGCTGTTACCACCTGATAGCATTGGCGCTAAGTTGACAACACCTGTGAACGGTGTTATGTTCACAACAGACACTGATGGAACATGTTCACCAACTCGCTGCTTTAGGCGATATATGCATTGATCCTGGCATCGCAGATGCTTCAATAATCGTTATTCAACACGGATATGTATATAGCGAGTATAATCACCTCTAGATGAATAAGCCTTCTGACTTATCTAATAAACCAAGAAATAATGCTACTCACCGATTAAATTGAGCTCTTATTCAATCCTCAAACATATGTTGTCAGCTCGATATGCCCTCAGCTTGTAATATGTACCGCACAGTGTGAATGGTATTTAGAATCACAGCATCCACGTTCATCAGGCCGCCAAATGCACTGTTTGATCTTGTGAAAGCAACAAGAGTAAATACACAATCTAGAATGTGGGAACATATCGATAGTGTGCGGGTTGCACCTTGCGGCCTGCGGGGCAAATGGTTCTTGTAAAAATATTTATTCTTTCCAAGAAATGGGATAAAAGATGTTGTGCCAATGTTGAAAGGCACCATCTGTGTTTAAATCAGTAACATGCATATTATAGCGAAAGTGTGAAAAACTTGCAGCAATATGGCGGGCACAGTCAATATTCAACTATTTGCTCCGGCGTTTTTAATTGTTGTATGCAGTCTCACTGTATTACTGTACCATGCCATTTTTTCATATTTTATCACAATTTTCCTTCAGTGGAATTTAACGTCAATATAATCGACGTTTCGCGAAAGCACTGCCTTAGCTCGTGTGATCAATGGTCAGGTTCAAACATAAAAAATAAAGCATCAGCTGCAATGCCTCTCCGTGTGGATGCAAGACGTCCTAGCGCAATTTTACCCACTCGCATGACTTTGGAGATGAACATGGCATGGATTGGTATTGGACTTTGTTTATGTCTAAACACCGGCTATATGATGCCATTGTTAATGTAAAGATGAATGAAATTAGCAAATTCCATTACGCGATAATACTATAACAAGTGTAACGCATTGATGCAATTACATATGACATATCGCGATGATGTCATATCAAATGTTGTTTAGCTGCCGAATATTCCTTAGATGCTTGTCTGAATTTGAATTATATTCAACAGGAGTGGTGAATCCTGTAACACACAGGATTCTGCAACAGTAAATTATTCGGTAATTACTAGAAGTGACTGCCAACCTCGAACACCTCGAACTTGAAAGACACCGATGTTGTTTGTAAACGGTACAGAAATCAAGGGAATATGGTTGTTTACCGGCCTTCAAGACCGCAAACTAATTAGGCACAGGCTGTAAATTACTTAAGGTGTCCACAAAGCACAAAGAGTTTGCGTACAAACCCTTGAGTTCCCTGCAGAGAACAACGACTGCATCAATACCTTTAACTATATGTCATTTATCTCCAAACCCTAGAACATGAAAACATGAAATATATTAATTAGCACTGATTAATAAATAAACTCCTCACTGTGTCACTAATCATCAACACACTAAACATCAGAGGCATATGATAATGCACCAGATGCAGCTGAATAAATCTAATTATTTTAAATACAGTGACTTATTCGAAGCAGCTGAGATCACATTAATTTGCAGTAGATGACATTCATGCTGTGTCTTGGCCATTGCGATAAAGCATAAGTAAGGTTTGGCATATGAAATATCTGGAAACATCATGTTTTACATGTTGTCAAGCTTTCCGTTCTGATTGCATGAATAATCATTTGATTTAGGGCACAATAGGGCTACAAAGCTATTACATATACATACGAGCTTGGTACTACATAGCGACGACAAGGCGTAGGACTAGCCGTAACAAATCAAATGAAGTAAAAGAAGTTGAAATTGGGGTTTTTTGGCAGCTTCGAGTATAATTATCTTGTATCTGTTTATTTGGCGATCTTATTTAGCATCATTAATATACAGCTTCATGAAATGAATATCGGGCAACTTTGCGGGATAAAATTAAACAAACAAATCCCTTTTGTACGAGATAACAAATACTAGTAAACTGTATTACTCCCAACACACGAGTTGTTTTAGATTGCATTTCAAGCCTCACATTACATCATGAACGCGTTCAAGCAGGATGTCCATAAAATTGCCGAAGATTCCCTGAAAGGTCAAGAGCTTCACCAGCAAGTGGTACATGTGCTGTATTAGGGTCCAAGGCCCCGCATTGCATGCAAAATATTATCATTTGGCATAATATATTGACACATTCATAATAAAATCTTGCCAACCGTAACCTGTTTACGAGCTATTTGCTAGCGACATTTTCAAAGGATACAAAGACGAGAAGTATGCAATATATAAAAACTATTAACCACTTTGAACGTATAGATGCGTATGTAAAATCACAGAAAGCATAGGATGATAATTATGTTACTCTTGCGCTTCTATAATACCTTGCTTTTCATTGTAAGTGGGTCTATACTATTGCAGTTATTTGACTCAAAGCAAAAGGGTATCATTTGGCATAATATATTGACACGTTTCACTGCAAAATGCAACCGAAATCCCACTATCTAAGGGTAAAGCGTATTCATAGAATGCATTTTTCAACCGCAATGTACAAAATCTATGAGCACAAACATCTGTAAGCCAGATATAACGCACGCATGAGAGTATCTGCTTTGTGTCACGGTCATTTATATTTAACCAAAGAACACTTCTGGAAAGGAACCGTTAGCATTGACCTTACTTCATGTCGTTATCCTCGTTGCCGTTGTCGTACAACTTAGCAAATTAGTACAGAGCCATTTATTTAACCAAATAACTTCATTCCCCTTTGTATGCATTAATCCCACATTCAAGGGTTAGCGTCTTATGTGCACTTATCATGCACTATACTATATATCTCGCAAGGTGCAACAATTGTAAGCCATGGTTAACGCATGCATATAGTATCCGCTATGTGTCACGGTCATTTATGTTTAACTATAGCACATTTCTGGAAAGAAACCGTTAAAATTGCATATTGTGTGTCAAGTGTCGTCATCCTCGTTGCCGGCCTCGTACAAGTTTGCAAATTAGATACAGAGCCAAATAACTTCATCTTACATGATTACCATAGAACATACCAAAGATCAGTATACCGCCTGTCTTCCATTAATTAATGGACGGTGACTTCAGAACGAATAGTTTTTCGAGTTTAACACTGACAACACAAATATATTAAGAAAAAATGAGAAGGTAATAAAAAATTTTAATATGGAAAAGCAAAACGCAAAACATAAAACGAGGATCACTGATCATGCATTACTATAATTTATCTCGCGAGTTACAACAACTGTAAGCCAGGGTTAACGCACGCATCAGAGTATTTCCTGTTCCAGGTTTAATTTATGTATAACCAGGTGGTAATTGTAATTATGTCAACGTATGCGTTTAGCAGCTCTCATCTGTTTTTGCCTCGGAACATCAAAGAAAGAAAGCTATATAATCTACACGCCAATTTGCCTATCAGCAGTTTACACGCAGCATCGTTATAGTGTAATGGCTTGCTTCCCGGTTCGAGCGGAAGACTGAATATATTAAAACAATTCTTGCAAGTGCTGAAAACTCAGCGATATCTGTTATGAGAATATCGAATTTTGTGTTGACAGGGAAAGCAAATTATACATAGGACCATAGGGTACTATCCGATATGTGCCTTAACATGCTAGTTTATCAGATGCCATGCTCAACTTCCGCCTTTGATTTAACTGAGCTAGCAGAACGAACAAAACATTAGCATGCTTACTATTGCAATGGCATATTTTGATGAGCACAATAATGAGAAGGTAATGCCGAATGTCCAATTGTGCAGCATGATTATCAAGCAAAGTCTGCTCAGTATCCTGATTACCCTTTGGCAGATTATTTCGACTCTTAATAATTAACGACAATAACGGAGATAATAATGGACGAAAATTATAAACGGTGGCCATGGATATGGAATAATGCATTGTTCTTTGGATTCACCATCCCAAAAAAATCTTTGCATTTCCTGTTTACCTCTGAATTAATAGCTTAACCAACCAGTAGCACTTGCCAGGTTAACATGGCAAATCAAACAAAGACATTTGAATTGAGGTAGAAAGTGTGAAGGACACATTAATCAAATCGTGTATAAAACTTACCAGAACCGGTATGAATAACCTTACACATACCCTATGTCATATGCGTTCTGAAACTTCCATAGCTCTTCAATGTCGATTTGAACATAGCATTAGATAATGGGATGCTACTAGGAGACAAAACAAATGCGCTTATGCCAAGGATGTTACAATCTGACTGAAATCAATACGGACACGCAATACCACACCTGGATGAACCACTTTGCTTATGTCGGTACTACTACTACCTGGCTTGAGAGCGCTTCCAAGATATAAACAACCAACGCCATTGATAAATGAGCCATGCATTTATAGATTGCTGAGACGTATTTGTGGTATTCTGCAAGGTTAGCGAACTTAATCAAATGTGTCTTACGTATAATATTCGCCAAGCCGATAGGTGTAAGATATATCGTTATCATTTTGTATGTTGCATACAGCTACTCGGGCAACATAACTCCAAAATAGAGTCAATGTATTAAGTAATGTATTTAACATTATATATATATATATATATATATATATATATATATATATATATATAGAGATATATATATATATATATATATATATATATATATATATATATATATATATATATATATATACATATATATATATATATATATATATATATACGTATATATATATATATATATACATATATATATATATATATATACATGTATATACATATATATATATATATATTTATATATATATACGCACAACATATATATATATATATATATATATATATATATATATATATAAATACATATTTATATATATATATGTGTGTGTGTGTGTGTGTGTGTTTTTACATATTTATATATATATATATATATATATTTATATATGTTTTTTAAAAAAAATCATATTTGTATCTATGTATATTTATGTATATATATAATTATATATAAGCAATAATATATATATATATATATATATATATATATATATATGTATGCATATATATATTATATATATTTATATATATACATATATATATATATTGATTTCTATAGAAATATATATACACGCATGAACATATATACATATATATGTGTGTATATATATATGTATATATATATATATATGTTTATATATATATATATGTTTATATATACATATATAAATATATATTTATATACATAAATGTTATATATATATGTATATATATATATATATATATATAAATATATATATCTATAATATATATATATGCATATATATGTATATTTATATATATTCATATATATATATATATATATATATATATATATATATATATATATATATATATATATATATAAATTAAAATGGTAATAAAATGTATTTATTAGAGTGTTAACAACTTACATTCAGATATTCCCAAACGACTGAGAAATAACTGAAGCAGTTATATGATATGCAGCTGGGTATGTAAGGCAAAGTTAACCTTAACCAGATTTACGCGTGACGGTGCAAGAGTTCGCAAGTGCTGGGATCACAATGGCCTATATTGCTGATGGACGATGATCATAACAGTAATATATTGAGGCGCCAGAGAACCTGCGGCCCTACAAAAAATGAGAAGAGTTTCGCAAGCAGACAACGTTGCTCAGTACGGGCTTGCTGTGAGGGTGATATTGCTTGCTGTTTTGAGGGGATGGTTTAGTAGGCCACAACAACAAATGTAATGTTACTAAGTCAGTAATCGAAAATTTGTATCGTCATCAATGCGAACCGCAAATGGCTAATTCATAAAATTGAGCGTAATCGCATCGACATAAAGCTATGCGTGCATCTCCATCGTCATCAATGCATAATAAACCAACTTTTCACGCCGTCGACATATGATATTAGAACATGGGAGCACAGAGCGTGATTTCGGTTTTGTTCGGCAGAGATTAAGTGCATTCATTGTGTTACTAACGCATTATAGTGGTGAACAGGTCGTCATGCTGTGCCACATCATCCGTGTACATAAAACAACATGAATGATTGGGTCTTATCAGCTCACAAATGATGCACAGGCAATAACGTTTGATTATATCAGTCAGCAACTTGGTATGCATTGCATGCTTCTTAGTCCAGATCCCTATGGAACAACGTGGTTACATAATCCTGGTTTCGCCTCCCTTCTTCCGACACGGCTTGGTAGCAATCCATCAGGTTGGATATCACTCAGTTCACCTTCAGTACCCACGGAACTTGTTTATCACCATATTATGATTATGGTGTATTATGCACCCAAAACATCCAGTTATATAAACAGAGACACAATATTCACGATTTAAAATCATAAATCCCTTTTGTACCGAGGTATTTCAAGCATGCGGGTTGACAAACTCACAAGATCCTGTCCTTTGACTCCACTAGTTGTTTACGACGCACATGAACCACTTTGCATAGTACGAGTGAGAGAGACACCGTTATGACGTTCAATATGTCTGGATTGAGTGTGATTGTCGTTCATTCTTTAGGCGCTCAACAGTGTCTGCCAGGATTGTTTTGATTATATGGTAAGCTAGGTGCACCCGCCTACAAATACCGGCCGTCAGAGGCCCAGTTGGTGGAACATCAAGGCTGCATGACTGGTCGAGCGATTATCGGATTGAGTGGCGGGCGTACAGTCATCAGTGCCTGAAAGTATGCACCGCATCATTCACGTGGGAGTCCACGTTTGATGCTTTGGTTATAGGACACATGATTGATAAAACTGCCCCTGTTGTATAAATCAACAGGCCCATATTGATCGAAATGACATTTACAAAAGAGCCTAGAAAGTTACAAACAATCAACGCCAATCCGCGGTGCAGCGTGTGCAAAGTGAATTGATTGGCCTCTTAATGATCGTTCATTATTATGCAAGGCGTTTGAAAGTTTTCCGGAACTTCACAACAAACTCATGTTGTCCATAGGTTATATGCAATCTTATCAGACGAAGCCCGAACAGGAAATAACCACAGCCCACTTAAACCTTTGTACTGGTCGCAACACAAAGTTGGTTGTCAATTACTTTTTGGGAAACCACTTATAAAACATGTGTGATGTATTCATTTTATTAGGGCATTACATATTTTTTTCGAAACCTCCCCATTATTAGGAAAATATATTTGACAAACCATTTATAGATGACCCACTATGTTTCAATCGCCGCAGTCAGTCTACAAAGGCATTTTGCAGAGTGATAAAGATTCAAAACACTAGCGCAACCACATATCTTTTACTATAACGCTTATCGCATCATATAAACTATCAAAGGAAGAAGTCGGATTCAACCAATGCTTTAAAATGCAAAGGATTGTGTGAAAAAAATTGCTTATTGGACGACACTATCGTTAATGATCTGGTAATAAGCCTGGCCACCAATGTACCGCTTTTATTGTTTAGGTAATGTTATAGATCAAGCAAACCAACTTGGCACTCTCACCAACGCACCAATAATCATGTTAAACTTAAAGGATGAAAATATACAGCGAAGGCCAACCATTCTTTTATTGGTTATGAATGAGACTGTTAGTCTCCTCCGTTGTCGTTTCGGAAACAATATTATTCCATGCACTTTCAGTAGACGGCCATGCATTATTTTATATGGATTTACAATTTAGCCACCCACGACACTTACTTTGCGTGACAAGGACAATAGCACCATTTTCTCCATGCGAGCAGTAAAACCAGTCAATTATATTTGAAATAGTATTCAAAACATCCTTGCTTCACAAATAACGGATCATGCAAAAAAAAATAGGAACTCTTCACTGGACCACTTGTTTAATCGACGGACCTGTGAGCAAAGAGGCATTTGCTAACGGCGTGCTTTGTACAGGTCTCACACGCTCAAATGGAACTCTGTTTGTATACTATTCTCGAACACGGCCACCGTTGCCTGGCTTTTGTTTTTTAAACCAAAGACTGATGGGAGCGATCTCGGCTAATGTCCGAAAAGCAAATCTCCAGGCACCTTTTCGATTGGTCTGTTTATGCATTGTATCACGCAGTCGACGATACGAAACAATTGACGTGTTTATTACGAGGATATTATGAAAATTTTCAACTAAGGAAGGTTAAAGGAAAAAGAATTGTAGGATACTGCATCGCCGCGCGCATCAATACCTTCTAAACAGCATAGTCGTCATATGTTCAGTTGACGTACTAGTGTCCGGTAAGGTTTAAGGTAGTTGTTGTACACAGGTTGCTAAGACTCCTATCTCTTTCTCTGGTATATAATGTCAGTGATACGGTAATGCATTTTTTATTACACCTTTTACTGCTGTAATTGTTAATGTTAAGCAAAGCCTATTCTGTTATCAATTGGTTTCAAATGATTGTCGTTTTAATGAGTGGTTAATTAGTAAACCGGCTGAACAGAGGGCATATTGTAATCCGACCATATCTAATGCAAATCAATATATGTTACCCATAATTCTTTTCATTTTGCTTAACATTTTTATTATTCTTGGGTAATATATACTCATGATACGGTATTGTTTGTTAAGGAAAGTCATTATTGTTTTTGCAAGTAATATATCATTAAGATATACTTAAATAAATTATTTCAACATCTGCTGCATTGTATTGTATCGCGTACCAATGCCACATTATCTCAACAGCTGTACTAGATTTCCAATAGCATGCTACATATCGGAGCCTATCGAGTTTAATGGTAATTGAATGTTCAGAATTGACCAACATGATAACCTATTGTAAATGATGATATTATCATGATGCCATTTTGGTAATTTTTGGAAGCGTATAGAATCATTAAAAAATTTAATGTCACAATTAAATGTGTAAAAGCCCGAGAATACAGACATCAGTACTTTTGCGGAATATTTCTACAAGATGCACTAACATTAATGTACTCAATGAATGACCGTTTGACTAATTTGATAAACAGTTGCACACATGACGATGCAGCTCAATTTCTTGATAAACTGTATCATAACTCACGTGCACCTCTTTTTTTTCTAGGCCCACTGAAGTATTCATGCAAGCCACTTCATTTGTAATGGAAAATGTTGAGGATATTCTAATATAGTTATATGCAATGGGGCGTTACAAAAGGCTGTAAGAATCTTTAAATAGGTTGACTATACATCAAAATAAACAACGCTGCTCAGTCAATACTATACTTTTGTTTATCCACATTTTATTACCTTTAATATGATTTGATGTATTACAGGAAAAATGCGCCAAGCATCATATGTTTTGCCTTTGTTTCCGGCTTATAGTGAATCATAGTTGCACTTTTGCTTGGTCTTATACATAAATTGAATAAATGTTTCGATGATGCGGCAGTTATACATAAGTTTAAGAATAACATGTTAACTGTAGTATGTAACCGGCTGTTTGAAACAGTCGATAGCTGCTCCTGGCAAAACATAAGGTTCATACCACCATGCTGTAGGGCGAAAACTAACTTAATCAGCATTTGTTATCACCATCTTTGTGGAATAACCATTTTATGACAGACGTATTACCTTCAGAACCCATTTTTTCTATCGATGTAACCAACACGCTCTCGTAAAAACGATAGGTAATATCAGGTTACATTATGATTTTTGTGCTATTTCACACCATGTTAGGTTAAAAGTGGTATGATATGATACTCTCGGTGCCATGGTAGTTTGACAGGTTTACCTTTAACGTCATTCTCTAGCATCTGATATAGCGGATTTAGATATATATCAATAACACTGAAACTTATAAGTAAAATAATGTCATTCATTGCACAGTGCTACCTATACTACAGTGTCAAGGCAAGCATGTTGTAATAAGCCTATTATTTAAACCTAAGCCACGGCCCGAGTATCATTTAACCTATGCCATCAGGCTATATGTTGGATGTGTGGGATACAGAGGACTGTCTTACTAAATACCTACTGACTCAAAAACGTAATTAGCGTCGCATCTAATAGTAGGATATATAATGAGCGAGGCGTTCGTAAAAAGCCATTTCAAGCGTGAGCAATGTGTGTATTAGCTAATCTATTATAGTCAAACGTTCTGTTAGTCGTACATGTATATTGTTGGGGTACGAAATGCTAATCAAAGGTTTTTGAACCCAGCGACAAATGCTTCCCAGTACGTAACGGTTTGAATGTTAATGATATATATTTAATTAGGAAGCTAAATTCGCAACTGCCCATAGGTCTAAGCCACATGTGACTGCATGGTATATTATTTTATACCCACGTGTGATTTTACTCCGTTGATATGCTTTCACGATTCTACATCATTACACGGCCAGAAAGCATAACAGACAATGTGTACCATCAATTTGTCCTGAATGCAATATGCAGAATGACAACCGTGCATTGGCTGCAGCTGCACTGGCATTATCAACACACCAGACCGAAGTGAACATGGGTGTGGGGAAGGTTATGTGCAATAACTGCTAGTTATATCAGTAGCCGCAGCTGTTTATATTAAGACAGTCTTTAATGAGCACATCACAGGACGATTTGCGAATACACATAGAGCAAAATTGACATTTGGGAGTTAAACATTCTACAGATTTATGATATGCTCATTCGCAACCGATTTGTTGGGTAGGTGTTTATATGGGAATGGCAACACAATGATGCAATAACAAACAGCTAAACACGATGATTTAATGACATATATCATAACTCGATAATGCCACGAAAAATGATACTTAGCTGCTTAACAATTATCAGATGTGTATCGGAATAAGAATCATATTCAACAAAATGACAGATTCATTAGACACAATTACTGCTACACATGTGTCTATGGGATAGGTCTGCTGGGCAATGACCCCATTGTCTTTGACTGGATTACTCCTGCAATTATTAGAGTGCCACTTAACCAAACTACATCAAACTCGAAAGTCACCAATTTCATTTGTAAATGTTTCATTAATTAACAAATCTTTGGTATTTACCGGACTGCGAACTTAAGGTGTCACAAAAGCACGATTAATTTGCATTAACCTTTGCGTGCGATCCTACCATGCATTTGACGATTCATCAGTCATCTTCTAACATATTAAGCACGATTTGCCACTATAATCAGATTGCGTCCAGAAGATCGGGCTTTGTAATAAAAATGAAATATATATTCGCATTGATAACGAAAATTGATAATGCCACAGCTATGACAGAAAAACAAAAAATCTATTCAGTACGGTGACTAGTTCGAGGCAGCTAACATCATACTAATGCACTGTCGATGACCTTCATACCGTATTTTTGCCATTGCAATAAAATGTTATAAAGCTCCAACGCGTGTGGCATAGCAAATATCCGGTTATGTCAGTTATGCAACTATTATGCATGGTTTCTGTTTCGGGAAAATGAAAGGGTTCCAAAGATAATACTAATACAGGCGAGACTGGTATTACATGGCGATATGCTTTGCTAGCTTTAGCCGAGTCGATGAACGTGGATTGCTAATATGCATCCTTATATTCATAAAACCGTACGAGTCCGATATCGAGGCATATTTATTGCAAGCTCATGTGGTGGTCATTAAATGCAGGTTATTAATGGACTATGGTACTGCAACATACTGCAAACGGAGATCCTGTTCCGTTAGATACGGACGGATTGCACAACCTTAAATGCCGGATTGTTTCGCCGAATTAAAAGTTGTTGACGTTCATATTAGCGCTGTAATTTAGACACATATGGAATTGTTGCAGAACGGGCTGTCATTTATAGAATATGGATACTGATACAGTCGGATGCACACCAAGTTACCATATACATCTTATAAAAAAATATGTCATTGCCTGACAGGACCCATCAGCTGACGGCCAATTCAAGGAGTAGTGTTTGCTATCTCAATGTGCACATTACTTATCATGTATCATGCTTTATATCATGAGGTGCAGGAATTGTTAGCTTCGTTAGCATTTGCATCGGGTATCTGCGTCGTATCATGGTCATTTACGATTAACGAGAGCACAATATTGAAACAGAACCGTCAGCATAGCCCTGATTTTGTGGATTTGTAACCTATCCAGATGTTTGCGGATATATTGATCATCCGATGTATTCAGTGGTAACATGTAACTAGTGTATACTACAAGGAAAAGCGCAAAGACAAACGGAAACATAATCCAATAGGTGAAGAAAACAAAGTAAACGTGGGTGACTCACATGAAAATAATTATCATGAGATGCGGAGGGAACTACATAACTCCAACCGTTACGAGGTGTGGGACAAATTTTCCGTTGCACCTATTTTTAAATGAACTATGAACATGATATAAATATCAGCGATAGCGGTTCTTTATTCTATCCATGAACAATTGAGACTGCATTACTAACCTTAGATGGTGCATTTCGTGCAATACCACCATAAGGAATATTGGCTGTATTATTCTTACTGAATAATCTCTCATACATCATTAGCAATTACATTACTACAAACCTTACAATTTGCAAGGCGTTCGCTGATCGGAAATCTTCGCCAATAAACCAATGGCGGTTTAATACATGGAGTACATCGTACAAATATATACTTTAGTAAAACGCAGATCAGACAGGTACATGTCCTTGGTAGCTTCAGGTATGTTTTGCCCGGTGACATTTAAAATATCGTTTTTCTTGTGCTTTAAGGTTATATCCATTATTGCAAAATGTCAACAAGTGTGATTTTGTGATTTTAGCCACGTAATCATGCATTAACAATGTCCTTGGGACAAAATTGAATACAGAATCTGTTCAAGGTATGCCATCCAGTTGGCACTTGTGGTACACTCGTCACTTTACAAGCAAGCAGGAATTTGTCACGCTTCAACGTAAATTACAACTTATGCAATGTTCAGATCTGCTGGTCGCGCTCGCTCAGCTGATAAATAAAACATGTTAAAAATACCACTGAGCATTCCCAGCAATTTTAATTAATATTTTTAAGTCAACTCTATCATATCACTATTTAAATACGATTCAAAAGTCACTTAAGTCCATATAATTGATTAATTTTTCGTCTTTCAGTATTCTTCGGAACATATATGTGTATGTTCTGGTGCACTCCGCACTCAGAACTGGACAATCGGCCACAACTACACACTGGTACACTACACTATTACAAAAAAATAAAATAAAATTACCACATGTTTATGTTTCATCGATTGTAATAGATTAAAATAATTAGTAGCACATTATAGACAATTTAATGGAATCATATTTATTTCACACCAATGTCTGTTGAAATAAAATAGTCTAGCAAGCATCACTGACAATATTTTCACCAATACTAGCATGAGTAGCATCAGTTGATTCAAATCTGTCAACCATGAAAAGTATAAAAACACATTCGTCTTGATAAGTCTAATATAACGATATATATATATGTATATATATATATATATATATATATATATATATATATATATATATATATATATATATATATATATATATATATATATATATATATATATATATATATATATATATATATATATATATATATATATATATATATATATATATATATATATATATATATATATATATGCATATATATATATATATATAAGACTTGACATGAGGTCAATTTTACTCTACTAAATATTTTTGGTTCTGCACATTTTAGTATGATTCTCACTTAATTGAACAATAGTATATAATGTGATTATAAATGCGATTCAGAAAATTCAGTGGCATGGTTATATGAGCCGCCAAGGCCTGATTACAGCTCTTGAATCATTATTTTATGTATTACTTCGGACCAGACTTTGCCGAGATGATTGAATATCCATGCAATAAAATTGACAACTTGACAACCCGAGAGTAATGATCAATATGCCTTATTGTCTATAATCACACGAGGCAATATTTGGCAGAGCATGGCGTCATGCCCCGTCAAATCATCATAGATGATTAATTACCATTACCAATCGCACATAAATGATTTAGAAACCATAGTTCACAAAACGGTTATGTGCAATTACATGGTGCGTTTGTATTAAGGTGTGTATTTGTGCGCCGGTGTTTGTGACTGCATGTTCATATCATTCTTAAACGACACACAAACTAAGATCAAACAAACTGGTAACGACCGGTTACGTCGGTCCAATTTAGTGAAACGGCTTATCAACATGCATATTATGCAGTGATAGCCTGTACATCAATGCCAGGCAATGACTTAGGCGTTATGTAAGCACGAGCATAACTGCATATATGTAGCGCGAGCAGAGTAAATGATGCGAGAGCAGCAGTCTTCTTTGCGTCTGCCACATAGTTTGATAGCTAACAACTTAAATTAGATTATGCAATTATTGACACCAATTAGGCACCGATTAGACTCCTTGCCCATGTTTTTTTTTCTTTTGCCAAGCAATAGTACGAAGTTAAATGAATTTCACATAGCCTGTGGGGTTAATAAAGCAACCTACCACCTAAACATGTCGAGCACATAGCAAACGTATGCATTTGCGAGAACATTTCACATCTCCACTGCAACTTTCAGGAAGCTTTGACGCTATCAATCCGCAATGCTCATTAGGCTGTGTTGCTTCGTCGGCTATGACGCCATACATCACTGATCGTTATTGTCACCCGCCTCCATATCGATGTCGTCTGAAAAGAAAACCTGCATAATGACGATCAGCTCGTTTGTTTAGAGGTGTCCTAGCACAGCACATCCATCTTCGTTTTTAACAGAGCAGGTGTCAGCTTTTATAGACGTTTTCACTCGTTTCCGTGCGAATAGTTCGCCAATATCTGTCTCGAGAAAAGAGGTGCTCCTAAATATGTTATCTGCGACTAGCGCAATCGAAAGGTTGACAACAGCCGTCGATATTATCGCTCTGTTGCGTGGTCGTAGAGACGGGCGAGAGGCCAACAAATGGATTCCTTGGAAGTTTGTAAAGTAACGTATCCATCAATTGTCATTCTCATCTTGACTAATTTATTGTACGCAAAGTATGTCCTGGGATTGGCCAGTAAGCACTAATGGAATAGATTATCTACTTAGTCAGCCAATAACAGCAATTACGAGGGGGTAAGAATGTTGGCTGTATAAGGAGCTCCTTAGAATCACTACAACATCTATGCGCGATTATTGCATGATATTCGTCTATGTTCGTAATGTTGGTTAGGTGTTCTTATTAAGCAGTCAGTTCTTAGACATCATTACAAGCATTTCACTAATTGCATAACCCCTCTACGTTGACAATGACCGATGATGAATGATTTGCGTACGATAAATTGCTGTAATGACGGACGGCGTTCACTTAAGATTTATATAAATCGACATTTCTTTGTTATGTTTGGCTGTAAGCCTATCTACGATGATCAAAGAAAAGGTTCATTTGCTTTGATAATCGATACCAGGTTGACAGTGAAATCACCTGAGCTTAGGTGGTTAATCAAATGATGCGGCCCACAGTGGACATCAATAATCTGTTCTCACCATTGCTGCGTGATGGTCTGTTTTAGTGGCGTTTTTCTGCGGCTTAACGCTCAATAATATCATACCAAGGACAAAAGGAGTCTGAGCGCATTTAAGTATGCGATAGCATACGAGATGATTTGATCCATTTGTTGAATGGCATTTCTATCATATTAGTTTAACATTGAAATAACACTGCTATAAGTATAAAGGCTTGTCTAGGGTCGGACTATTGGTCACCAGTGCCATAACTTAAATTAATCAAACTATGCCCACCTTAAGCGATTTGCTTTAGAATGTCGTGTTAATGGACAACGAGGATTTGTTTTTGAGACATCTGTTAAGTGCCAATAAGCAAGCGTTAATAGTCATAAATTTCATACTTTAAGTATACTGCGAAGGATGAAGCACAGCTCCTGGCAAGTGTAAAAACATTTCCTGAAACTAGCGAGTATACAACATCTATTTTCTTAATGAAAACGCTATGCATGTGTGCGTGCAAATAACCATTTGACATCTTATATTGGTTAAAGTGTATTATTTTATGCTGGTTGGATCTTCGAGACAGGCGGACCACATTTATCATTCATGCTCTAGACTGTCGAAGTATCCTGCGTAAACGTTGTGAAAAACTCAACTGAGCTCGATCTTATATCCCTGATTGAAATACCTTCAACACCTTTCCTATAATTCACCTTTTATTCCAGGTATGAACTAGGAAATTAATTCATGTTGTAAAATATGACTGTAACACACGTAATAATAAACATGATACATAGTTAGTATTAATGAAAAGGTCATGTTAATTATATATCAGTGTATCCTTTTCATTGGCTCAGGTGACATAATCTTCACTTGATCATTTTCATGCAAAATATAATCAGCAATTACATACGCCCATTCAGTACGGATATCGAATGGCATGGCTTGAGGCTATTCCTAACATTTCAATAGCGTTCGAAATATTTAGTTGACATAATTGTGAGCAGGAGGGTTATTGGCATATCCCAAAGATGCAAATAGTATACACAGAAACAGGGTGAATCTCCTATGAATCCAAAGCAGTAACACAATGATGCCCATACCTCATATATTAGCAACTTTACACCCGTAAGTAAATGCAAACAACGCTGTAATAGGCTCAATAGTTTTAGCGATTGGTATTGGAAGAACAATGTGTAAAGTTGATGCTGCTGTATTTATACAAGGTATGCTTGTATTGCTTATATCAGGTGTGAAACATGCATGGCATTTTGTATCACCTCCATATAATTCGACGGACAGCTGTTGTGTGTGTGTTTGTGTGTGTATCGAATTGTTACCGAGTTACAAGTTCCAATATCAGATAATTATACATAGATATATATATATATAGATATATATATATATATATATATATATATATATATATATATATATATATTATATATCTATATAGAAATTATATATATATATATATATATATATATATATATATATATATATGCTTTCATATCACTTGCATAGCGGAGTTTTCGAACACTTGTCTCTGCACTTACCTACTTATATAATCTAATTAGCATAATAAATATTATCGACGATGTTAATAAAGACCTTCAACCCGAGACTCAAATCTTCCGCATGTCTACCAAATACAGTTTAATCTATCTCATTTTGATAGAATGCACAATATCGTGATATACCTACATGCCATCGCATATGTGATAGTGACCTGGATATCCCAGCAGGCTTCTTGGGCTAATGAGGTCATATGTTTTCCATCTCCCTAGAGACCCGCTTGCGGTGAGAATGATGTCATTTAATTTCTTATCACCTCTCGGGTGCGTCTGTTATTTGTTTACTTGGCTGGGTCATTTGTGCTATTTGTGAATGTCTATTCACCAGGGGCCATTAGTTTTATAGTTGCTCACGAGTGGTTTCCTTGACGGATGTTGGAAAGATTGCATTAACACACAGTTCTGCTCTGACAATGGCGGCTGTACTGCACATTGAAGCAGTCTGTCTATATGGCTGATGCAGTGTCGTGGTCTTACTTATGGTGCAGGTAAAGAGCCGGTCCTCTCTATGATGTAGGTTGTAAAGCGTCTCATCAACAGCTTTGTCCACTTGCACGTGATGTTGAGTTCAATTTAGGAAGTATTTGCTCCGTAATATGAAGTAACACTTATGGTGCCAACTCATTCCAAGAATTAACAAAATCACATAACGTTACACTTATTATCAAAGTTTGCTACGGGTTATATGTATCGCTTTGACTCATATTCGATTGTCGAGTATATATTGTAGACACTGCACCACAAAAAGAGACTATAAATGCACGGGAATTTGATTAAGCCTGTTACCATTAATCAATGTTACATGTGAAAAGCACAATGTTGATATTGTATCGAACACTGAGATGTCCGACATTCGCATTGCTAGTAAAGACGGAATTTTCATCGCTACATTGGTCTATCATTGCTTTCTGGTTGCACGTAATATGACTCAAAACTGTGGTGTTATCTTCGAATATTGACTGTGCAAATTGAGTTGATGACAACAAAACTGGTGTGTGTTAAACCCTGGTGTGTTATACGTTGCGATTATAATGGGAGATACTGGCTGTTATATATATATATATATATAATATATATATATATATATATATATATATATATATATATATATATACACATATATATATATATATATATATATATATATATATATATATATATATATATATATATATATATATATATAACTTTGCAACATTGGAACCACCTGAAACTAGGATTTTACAGGAATATGTCCTGAAGAAAGGGTCACGAATAATTATGAAATGTGGATAATTAATACATGTAGAATATGAGGTGGAGTACTATTACAGAGGCCCCATTATTACATCATAAAATGTCGCTGCCTTGACTATGCGCAGAGTTGCAAAAACCATTTGTACGCGGATTGCCTCAGGGGCTCAGGTGGCGAATCTGCAGCATCCACACTACAGTGCAACCCGCAGGATCACCAGAACTCCGTTGGACACTCACATCACACCATCTACTGGCTGCCAGCTCAGTACATGATCAAATTTAAGAATCTGACACTGACCTATACGGCGAAACAACGTCAGGTCCGGCCTATATGCAGGATATGCTTATTCTATATATGACTGACAGAGCGCTTCTCGCGGCTTCATAAACGAACAAAAATAGGGCGTTCTCAATTGCTGATTTTTTTCTCTGTGGAATACATCCCTGCCCACCCCAACCACGTCGACATTCGCCTGGACTCATCTGGTGAAGCACTTAAGAGGCGTGCGAATACTGCTGCCTATGATCACGATATACTCCATTTCCTTGGCTCGATGGGTAATGGGCTATGTATGAGTAATGGGCTATATATATATATATATATATATATATATATATATATATATATAGATATATATATATATATATATATATATATATATATATATATATATTTATATATATATATATATATATATGTATATATATATATAAATATATATATATCCTATTTTATATATCATACATATTTACACATATTTTAAATTATTTGTCAGTATATATATAGGCATATATATATTTATATGTGAGGCACATTATATTTGATATATATATGTTGATTGCGTACGTATATATATCTTTTCTCTCTATATATAATTAATCATATCATATCTATATATAATATCCATATATAAAATATATGTCTCATATGTCTAATATAATATATACCTATATAATATATATATATATATTGATATATCTATATCTATATATAGTTATATATTTATTTTTATATGTATATTTATATGACGCCCTATCTCTACATATTTAAATTTTCAGTATATATATATGCATATATATATATATTGACGAGGCACATTCGATGAGGTAATATTTTTTGCGTATGTAAGCAGCTTCCTTCAGCCATGCAAATAATTATCCATATATAAAGAAATATGTCTAGTCAATCTATACATATAAATATTTATATATGTTTATATATCTATAAGTACACACACATTTATTAAATATGAATATTATGACGCCCTATCTCTACATATTTAAACATGTATATATACGTGATGGAACCAAGAGCATCGTTTGACTGTCGGACGTTAAATAACGATGTCTGTTGTCATGAATCGGCATGTCGTGTTAGATTATGTACTCTATGATAGAGCACTAAGTGCAGTTAAAAATGTTAAAATCAGTTATTTATTGGATACTAATGTCAACAAAATTCCAACTAGCGGTAGGTTCAATGAATCAGTAACTAATGTTCAAGTGTGAATAGCACGATTGAACTGTAAATTAACCTAATATACTTTTCAGATAAGACCATTTGCAATTATTTCCAGGTGCAGATGATACATTGACTTTCGATTAATGAGCATAAGTAGCTGAATGCTCTTGCCTACACAGGAAGTTTTCCTTACTATCTAACGCAATGCACAATGAGCTACGAAGCCTCGTCTGATATGAAGTCATAAGCTGAAAGCGTACATCACAACTCTTCATTGTCATCAGCATCCAAATTGCCGATATACGACCGTAGAAAGGACTACATGACGTTCCTCTTTGGATTATCATCATGGAGAAAAAAATATCTTCACACACTTCTTTGCGATGTAACACCCGGATAATGACAATCAACTTATTTGTTGGGGGGTGAAGCTAGACAAATAATTCGCCAATGTCTCTTGAAAGCGAAGAGGGCGCTGGTGCTCAAAATTATATTTCCAACAGCAAAAAGATGATCCTCAAGAGCCGCCGGTACTGAGCTGTACTGCCTTAGTCGCAGTGCGAGAGCTCGCTGGCATGCTCGGCCACAAACATCATTATGGTGATAACGACGTTCTTTTTGTTTGGAATACACTGTCGCACTAAAAAGTGGTACCAAGATCACAGGGGTCTCTGCAATATATGTGGTTTTTAATGATAAAGCCTTGCTTCAGTTCCCTTTGTTTTTTATGCCCAGATGATTTACGTATCTTTAGTCAAAATCCATTCTAAGGTCCATTTCAAGTGAACGCGATCACCAAGATGTATTGCGAGAAACTCTGCGAAAACAAAACAATGTTGGGCAAAAAATGTGGGTTGTGTATCAGTTTCAGACGAAATGTATCTATTCTGGTACTCAGCAGGCAAACGTTTTATATGATTAATGTCATTAAATATTGTTCCGTAGAATTGTCGATCGGCATTAGGCGCTTCGGTATTGATTGTAATTTTTTGTAATGAATATGGATGGATATATATAGTCGACGTTACGGTTTGTTTGAAGTACAATTAATTAGTAAGTGTATTGGGTCATCATCGAAGGATTATTCGATTTAGTTTAAGCTGTTCTGTTAGTATATCAAAATGTATATCGGCGTTACTCAATTATTCTTCCCATCGCAGAAAACTTACCGATCGTTTAAGGTGACGATCAAAGATCATCTTAACTAAACCAAAATTCGGATCGGCTTAAGTAACTATTTTTTTCTCATCACTGCAAACTTTCTGATCGTTTCTCTATGAAGATTAAAAAGAATCCAAATCTTATCCAGCATTATCAAGTCACCAAATGATTATTGCTTTAAAGAACTCATAATTGAGTATAGACATTAATATACCTTGCCCTATACACCAAAGCAAATAGCGACTTGGTTGATAAAACTTCACATGGATTCCTAGATATCGTTCCGTCATGTTTCGGCTTCCATTGAATTCCCAAAACACCATGTTCTATTTTGTATTTATGTAAATACCTATTCAAAATTGTAAGACACCATACGTTTTGATTGCCGGGGCGTTGTTGTGGTTTGAAGGTGATATTTTCCTGTTTACACCTTGTTTGCATCAGTGAAAACAAAATATTCTCCTAGCATGCGTCTGCAATATACAATTATTTTTTTAAAATGGCAATCACCATCACCTTTCCGATTTTTTGAAGCTTACAAATATAGAACTATTATGCTAATCGTCCGAACTGACAAATCGCAACTCATGCAGCTGCACACCTATCCACCACCATTCGCCTCATTCCCACCCCTACATCGATAGCTCAAACAGACAGCACATGCATTCACTAGAGCAATTGTCCAGATCATATCTTTGACACCAAGTAAAAGGTCAACAGTTCATTTGCGGGAACGAGTGGGGCTCAGGTGAACGAGAATTATAGAATTGCGTATTCATTGCTAAATCATCATCGTAGATCTGCATTTTAGACAAGGTTATCATATGTGTGCTCAGATACAGCAACACCATAATGCGAGTTCATACGTGTGGCATCTGACAAATATTATTGTACCCCATTGACAAAGCCAATAGTCCCCCAAAACAACACTCATCTGTAGATTATACCAAACAAATGATCTATACTAATCGTCCGCGCCATGCAGTATAGCAAAGGTATCGAAGAGGACGTTGATGTGGCGGCGAGATACTGTTGTCACAGAAGAACCGACGCTGTAAACGAGTCGCGCCCAAACAGGTATTTTAGGATTCACGACCCATAATTAAGCAACACACAGTCAATATCACGCATTTGAAGAGTATGGTATTTTTTTTAAAAACAGTTCCCATCAGTTTGAAACAGCCTATGCGAATATCTTCTTGAGATGATCCGTTCCACGTGAGCTTGCCACTCATGAAACACTGCAATTAAATATCCGCGATGCTATGAGCAATGTAAATATTACCACGATTGGACAATGGCCTTCGCCAGCTGCTTTAAATTGATGACTTATCCTGGACCAACAATCGTCACGACAGGCGCCTTATTATGGATGAGAAAATATTTGAATGCACGAGGTTAATAGGTCTAATCCGCTATGAGGTTTGGCTGTCATATGATGACAGCACTTGATGGACCAAATTGAATTATTTATTGCATCCATTGCTGCTGTGATTAAAGCCTGCATGTTGTCAGAGATATTGTACATTTTAGTTTTGTGATACATGCCAGGTAGAGGACACATCGGCTGTTACCTTGTGTTAATGTATTTTCAGATAATCAACTGAAATAAGGTTAATTATGTGATTTTGCGTAACCTGGATGTGACTTTATTGTAATACTGGTGGTGCTATAAACTAGCATGCTAGCAATGTCTTGGTTTTCTGTCCAACGATAATTTGATGTTTTTCCACGTCGCGGAGCCATGAGTTCAATGACATCTGTTTAAAATGAAATCGAACTGTTTTACGTACAATACCTGCTACGACTCGCAACCGATATATAAATTTATGCCAATGCACACATTAACGTGGTGTATCCCCATCCGTATTAGCATATTAGGTTATCTCAACACAACAATGTGTCAAATAAATCGAGACTGCGATGCAAAATGCAGGAAACTACATCAGCATCGCCACCAAATGTTTAATGTTTAATAAGCAGGTTTAATGGCATCGAAATGTTTTGTCCATTACCGAACTAAAGGAATCGATGATATGCGGTTCATTGATGTACAGTCCGGCTTCTTATAACTGGTGTAACCTAAGTTGTTTAGATGAGACGGCCTTACAGCACGAAGCTATAAAACAGCCAACATTGTGGTTTCTGTGCAAGGGATCAGTACTTGATTGAGGATGAATATTCGAACCCACATGACGCTATATCATACTGCTCAAGATAATCTCATGTATTGTCTAGATGCTGTCATAAGTTTTGCACATCGCGTACTTTTTCAAGGTCTTTATCTTCAACGACCTCGTTGGATAACAATATGGCTCGATTTTTATTGTTGCACTGCCATAGCTTTTTCACACCTGTAGTGTCGTCGATATCATCATCGTACTCCACTACCACTTTGTTTCCAGAATCCATAATAACAAATGGGCGATGCGGCTCTTCCCCTTTGTTATGAACGCAACAGAATCGGGTTACATTTTCTATCTCGGGAGAATCCCTGTTTTGGGGTCGAATGTAGACAACAAGATAAAAACTGGTTAGACAAGTTGAAATAACTTTTCATGTGCTTTTAATGGGTATTTCCAGATTTCAAATTTATGACAAAGTTTGCAAGGTGTTTTTGTACTTCTATGACATCAAGTAGGCCAGTCCAGTTTCTGTAGTGTCTCCTACCTTAATTTGAACATTTACCCTAAATGTAATACGGGTTGGTGTAGATGAAGCTGAGCATCTGGGATGATCTTCTGGCATTGGCAATGTGTTGTTCAAATAGCACTGATGTAAAATCCAACAATCTGTTTCCACGCTTTGTTGTTTCGTTGTTGCAAAAATTAACCTTACCTGGTTTGGTTCGTTGAGATATTCCACAGCCACATTGCAAATCTGATCATAATAAACGGGCGTCCACGCTTGAAAATAATATTCGTCGATTAAGTTGATATCCAAGAACATAAGGTACCAAATGCTACTTCGCCCAACCAGAATGAACTATTATAGGGAGAAGTATCCAATAATAATTATACGTTAGGCCTAATGATCAATCATATCCAATAATTAACACCATGGGTCTAAATTGAAAACGCACTATGTTTGTACAATATTTAAAAGCTGTTCATGTTGAAGTATTCCAAATACCGTATAGGTAATTATCCCGTAAATATGATATAAGGACTTGTTTTGGGTGTGAACAGCGAGGAGGATTGGCCATCCATTCAGCTTGCCTCGCTGCCTGTCGATATTTTTGTAATCTGCTAACAATTATTAAGGAGGATAATTGCGGCCTATACATCAGTTTATTCAGGGTGTTGGCACACCTATCTCGTATTTAACCTTGGCATAAATGTACATCTTGTATATTACATTACTGCCTGATTCATGTTAATAAACTTGACCCGCTGCATGGAGGAGCTGCTTAGTGTATTGGTGTATTCGCAAAGACCGCATGTTACCAAACCATCCAAATATACACTTAACCTGAATTTTGCCTTATTTTAAGTTTTGATGAAACTGTTTATTTTTTACTCGTTAGGTTTATATCTTAAACTGGATAATAAGTACGCCCGACATATTCGAGCTTGTCAATACAACTGATGATGTAAGATGCTTAAACACTCATTTTTCGTTGTACAGCAAATTCACCTGCTTGTCTCAGACTTATAATGCTCTAATGTTTTCATGCAAATTTAGGATTTGCAAGTGGCAACAGGTTATGCAAGGCATAAATCCTAGTGTATTATATATTGGCCATTATAACAAACATGAATTTTACACGTAATGGACAAGCTATATTTCCTAACCTGCTTGGAAACGCTCGTTGCTCGAGCTATCATGAGTCTTATATTGACTGTCTATATTGGTTGGCTCGCAGGAATGCACAACTTTGCAATGGCCTGTATTCCGTCGATAGATATCTAATAATGTGTTGGCCGATGCGGTCTTTCATTGCAAGCTCTCTTTGCCGGCATGAACTAAATACAAGCGATTTTAATTCTTGGCACTTTCGCCTCATGTAAGCCCCAATGACACTACGCCATATTTGTTACCGCTCGATAATATCCGAATAATGCTATATACCATGCCAATTATCATAACATGTATGAGCAATGTTGGCTTTGGAGAATAATGATTTATTAATGAGTATTTCAAAGCGATAAATAGTGTAACAGGCAAATGGAACAACAACAAGCAGTCAGAACAGAGACCATAAGGTTGACATTTGTTGTTGGGTGTACTTTTAAATGGTGAATCATCAATATGTATGGTAGTTTATAATATATATCCTCCGTTAAGAGTAGATGATCTCGTTCAAGCGAGATAATAATTGCCTTAGCTGGCCTACATATCGCATACGGTTTGCAATTATGAATGATGATTCTTACGAATGCCTACATTCCTCAAAATAACTTTATCCCATAATATTGACCTTAGAACGTTTCAAACGCAAAGGTTACTACAACGTGCAGTTAAGCATTGCGTATTCTATCCCAATTACCAGCATGCATGCAATTCTTACAGCACGAATGGAGGTCGATACGCCTATGAAGCAAACAAAGAAAGCTTAGTGCCATGCACATAATCTCATAGGATTGCTCGGATATGAACGGGATTAGTGTTCTGGTCCATGGCGTACAACCCCACAATAACCCTGTTTTATAAAGGCCTTAATACTGGCAACGATTGATGAGAAGCGGTCATGAATTTTTACATTGAGTTGGACGCGAAAAGCCCAAATGCAAATAAGTTAATGCGGTCTTATTGATGAGCGTTGCTTTTTTTGGCAGGAGCTGATGTAAGTACAATGATCAATGGTTGCTGCATACACTGTATATGAGGCTGAGAGGAATAGTGAGTACCCACTCTGTCTCATATTTTCTCACTCTCGCTGCCACCTCAACGTGTGACCAGCACATGCTATGGTACGTCTGTACAAAGCAATGAGATTTTTGCTCAGTTATTTGTGGTACAAAAACCGCACAAAGTGCTATATAGCTCATTTCTAAAAAAAAGACTTCTAGCTTGTTTTGTTTGTAATAGCTGTTCAGATGTGTATAATTTCGTGTTCCATCGTGGTTATATTTAGATAACTCAAAGCATCAACAAGGCTTGAGGCTATAATTGCAAATCACACATTGCTAGACATAGTATTAATGACAGTTGTCCAATCCAAGAAATGTAATGTTGGACCATTCAGTTCTTTTCATATGTCTGTTGAGACGCCATATTCTGTTAATTATGAGTGCCGTATATAGTGCGATTCGTTCTATTGTTATGTACGAATGTGTGTATATGTGTGTTTATATATATATATATATATATATATATATATATATATATATATATATATATATCAGATATATATATATATATATATATATTATATATATATATATAGATATATATATATATATATATATATATATATATATAGATATATATATATATATATATATATATATATATATATATATATATATATATATATATATATATATATATATATATATATATATATATATATATATATAGATATATATATATATATATATATATATATATATATATATCTCTATATATATATATATATATATATATATATATATATATATATATATATATATATATATATATATATATATATATATATATTAATGTCAATGCAAATCTCTCGCATGAAATGGATGAATAACTCAGCCGAAGACGCAAAAGAGCATATTATTAGTTTCGCGTGTCACAAAGACCTGCGGTAACATGATTAATGATGATAATGACCTGAAGCTACTTGACTTCCCCACCGCAATAACTAGCTGAGCATAGCGATCTATCACAAATATGTGACAGCTTCTTGTTCAAGGGATGAATTATAATGATTGCAACAACACCCCTACAATGCTTTCGACTTTTCTACACGGGGCGCGATTTAGCTCCCTTGTAAGGCAACATGCAGACACCGCTCTGGGCAATACATCCTCCTGGCCAATGGTCAGTGCTTTGTTATCGATCTGGATGTCATAAATAGAATATTAAACACAGTAGGTTACATTGACGCATTGGGATTAATGAGATGTGTGTCATATCATGCTCATTTTAAAAGACCATTAACAGCCGACCATAAAGAAATGGTAATGTCGCGTGTCACATCTAATCAATTACCTTCATTTTGACCCCTGTTAACAAAATGTGTGCTCAGATAAAAAAAACATCATAGTGCGCGTTCCCTTCCCTTCACATCTGACCGCAATCTTAATGTACGATATATGGCCCATCTCTCGCAGTGCTTGTCTGTAAGACATTCTGAATGAATGATCCTTGCCCATCTTTTGCGCTATCCAGTATGGTATAGGTATGATAGAGTCAATGGTTTAGGAGGCAACATACTGCCGTCGACATTGAAGCCGCGTTATGAAATTGTACCATCCAAGCAGATATTAGACGATTTTATCTGCACAATCGATGTTCACGTACTAAAGGAAAATAAGTCAATGGACCAATTAGATATAGAGTGATTGAATTTCTCTGCAGAATAACTAACCGTTAAAAACGGGCAGCATATCTATCAGTAGATACAACCCCTTAATCTAGCCTGTGTAAAGGTTTTCGTCGATAGACAAGTTGCAAGTGGCAATGTATGCAACGTACTGGCTAGCGGTTGAAGTGTAATTCAAATCATTTTGCCACCGCCGGTACTCGTAAGATGATCGTTTTTTCATGGGATTGCAATAAGCTAAAGGCTGCATTTAAGCATCATCGGTATTATGAGCAAATTAGATATTGCCTATACGGCTTCCATGAGCTGCTGCTAATTTCTTATTGACGCTTGGATCACACTTGCGACGACAAGTGGCGCACTATGGATTCAGGAGGTTCATAGGTCTTATCAGCATGAGTAATAGCTGTCAAAAGATGACAGCACATGATGGGCCAATGTAAATTATTAATCGCATCCGTTGCTTTTAGGATTAAGTCAGAGATATTGAACATCAATAATTTCGTCAAATCTCAGCATGTGGCGTTCGGCTCAGTACACATATACATACGTGGTACATACGGCATATGAATTTTGTTATATAGTCATTTGGATCTGCCCTTGAGCAAATTAAATATATAAATTTACTTTCCTTATAGCGTTTTACCTCCGGCCCATGAAAAATTATGGGTATATATATATATATATATATATATATATATATATATATATATATATATATATATATATATATATATATATATATATCTATATATATATATATATATATATATCTATAGATATATATATCTATATATCTATCTATCTATATATATATATATCTATATCTCTATATATATATCTATATATATCTATCTCTATCTATATATATATCTCTTATCTATATATATATATATATATATATATATCTATATATATATATATATATATATATATATATGCGGAACTAAAGTTGTCTTGTAGTCATAACAACCTTCAACACTTTGAAATACTTGGATTCAATGTCTTATTCACTGTAGGCGAATGCCGAAAATCAAGGACCTACCATGTATACACTTAATAATGTAGTGTGAAATTCTTTTGTTTTTACTTAATCGCACATATCTCTCGAGCCCTACCGCACATCAAATGGCAGCATTGCGCTACCATGCCTCTCCAGAAGCCAATTGCGCTTACAGGGCACAGTACAACATCGATGTCTTTATCCATTATCATGCTGATATCACCGAAGCAGTATAGATGACATTTAGTACCGCTAGCCTAAATTTATTTTTCCTGTAGACTGAACTCTACCTTGTGAATTAACATTAATTTGATTAAGAGCTAGCTTTATTTAACGCTGTCCAACAGCCGATAGTGAGGCGTCCTTTGATCTTTATACCCATATATTCATTAGCTCTAAAAGATACTGAAAAAAGCAATCCACCTCGTCATCATCATATTAATAGCAAGATGTTTGTTTCGCACGTTCAACTGATGGTGTCTGATTGATGCATCTTTTGCGGCTTGAGGACGCCTAATGTTAGAATTATGACTGATACACACACATCCGACTATTGCCTTGCCTCACTGCAAATATATTATATAATTAAACAAGTGCCATATATTATGACTTTTGCCTGACCACCTTGCAAACCGGTGAACTTTGCTTATTAGATTTGTTTATTGGTCGTTATCTTAGATTACCATGGATGGATTAAATAAATAGCTATCGCTGCACGGCCGTCGATATCGTATTATTATCCTCGGACAACATAAACCCTCGTATTATACAATCTTTCTTAACCTCTCGAATCGTGGAGTAATCATAAATATAGACGATGACACTTTCTGCTCATGACGCGTGAATCATATCCTTGTTGTACCATTTTATAGACGCTTGACTGTATTGGCTTAGTAAATAGCCAGAAAACTCTTTGACTTGTTAGCTGCCGCTTGTTAATGCAATGTTAACAATTTACAGCACGGAGAACACCCAATGCAACGCTAGGCATACGGCAGTATATATGTGCTCTGTTTATGGTAATGTGCATGAATGTGTTAATTACAGCAACGTGAATCTCAAATGCTAATGCAAACGAACACTATTTGTAGGCAAACGTTTGACAATCGATTTCAAATACAGTTTGGACTAGCACGCAAAGATCGTCGAAGCACGCTATTTATCATACACAACAAATCGATGACTCTCTGAGAACACGAATGCATGCGTATAGTGGTTTTTTTCATTCATGCCATACTTACTTCATCATGGTATATGTTATGTACTACGTCACAATATGTTATTCTACACACATTATGTTCAGACTAACGCCTACTTATAAGATTTTATTTGCATACATTTTGTTGTAATCACGACCGCTCGTTTGTTACACTTTGGCGCTTGATTTCGAAACTTCACTTATCCGGTTGGATGAAGTCTACTCAACTACAATCAGTGGAGTACACTGAATCGGACAGGCAGGACGTTTAATTTGCAATATCGCTTTCGCTTGCAATTCCTAGTGATGGTTTTTCCATGCACATCCGATGTTCTTTGGCAGGTATACAAATGTCCATATGGGTTTTAATGCCCGAATCGCAGCTATGACACACGTGCCCCGTAAAATGTAATACTGGCAGGCTGTTATGAAAAAATCCTATGTCATGAATGAGTGATTATATTATAAAGACTAGGGACAGTTATTATAGGCATCAAACATTAAATGCACATTAAACCGCCCTTCGTTGACAGATTTAGGTTTATTAATGCAGCATTGCTAGTAAAAGCCTGTGCAATAGCCGACATTTCCGTCATACCGAAAATGAATCATATGACCTTATGTTATATCGTAAACAGTATCCAATCAGCTCAGCTATTGCCAGTCTCTTGCGAGCGTTTCTTATTAACCTAAGGAATAAAATCCGTCGAACTTGTGCATATTAAACCCTCACCTTCACAATCTAGCACTACATCAGCAAGCTAATAAATAAGCCAATACATCAATAGCATGCATGTTTTTCACACACACAAAATGATCAAACAATGAAGTTAGTTTTCTCGGCAGCACAACATGGCTGAACAATTATATAGCTCGTTAGCTGTGGACAAAACAAAATAAATATTTTTACAAATTAAATATGCAAATGGGGCCTATGGGTTTGTCAAATATGCGTGGCAAAATATTTGTGATATGATAAACGATACATTTTTCTGCAGGAGGATAGCCTACAATAGATGTTTGCTTAATACAATTGATACTATAAATAGTCCGTCGTTAGTCCTTTTGATTATTTTGGGCAGTTGCTGGTTGGTAACATGTGCTTACCTCATAGCAACTCATTGTACACATATAGCATGACTGATATCTTATTACGTACAATTCGTGTGTTGCTATACATTGAATGAATCACTGGGTTCTTTCCAATTAGTTTAGGCACACTCATAGTGTGTTACCACATCAGTTCCTTATAAGCAGGTTGCGGCAGCAATTATTTCAGTTTACATTGGTACACAGTAATATGGGTACACTGTAATCGCGATTCACCAATGCTGGCTGTATATTTCACACGGAAATCAGATATTATGTTATGACCCAAGTCCAGTTATTATCACACTGCCTAATGTGGCTGTGCTACTGCGTTAGGTAAATTGCTTTACGGGCGATAATTATTAAGTTATCGGAAAACCAGAAGATTGGTCATTTCGTTCAGCCAGTCTACAAAGTAAATCAGTTTTACATGAATGATTCAGAATTTACTATACATGTTTTATTGGGAACCGAGCGTTGCAATAATCTGCGCTAAGTACTACAATGACAGATCAATACGATTATACGAATTAGGTTGTCAAGTCTCGAAGTAGATGAGTCAGCAGAACTGCTCAGATGAAACCCGTATCTAACACTTATTCACGACAATAGTGGGGTATCTATTCACGTAATACCTGTTATATTTCACAAGATCAAGCAATCTGCGAATCATTACAAAAACGAAATAGGACTTGACCCCGGTATGCACTTTTGGCTCAAATGTCATCTTTATTGCTGTAGTAATCAATAATCTGAACTACATTAATGTATGAATTTGATACATAGTCTGATGTGTTTGTATATCTGGTAGCAATCAATAATTAGGCTTCTCCATACGCACTTCTCAAAGAACACTTTGATACCCATAGAACAGCAGAAATGGTTGAGTAAATGCTACCAAGCGTCGGAACATTCATGCGAGCATTTATATTCAGAACATCTGCTAGCAATGATATTTACTAGCTTGAAACTGTCGTTTATATATCCGCATATAAAATCATGCAATCAATTTAACTTGTCAAATGAGCTGATGTATCACACCTTACATTGTTTGAATTATTAAGTTTATGCAAATAATTTTAACTAGATAGTGACCATGGTGTTGCTCGAACATAATGCTTAACAAAATACACTGCTAGCGATCATATTTAGGCGCGTCTCTAGTGGCAAAATATAATACTGGCTTATTATGAGTTGTGCTCTATCATAGCGAATGATATATGCTCCGTGTCTCATAAGAAAGCCGATACAAATAAGCACGGGTGTTCGTATGAATACTCAATCGACCACCACACCTTATTACATGCATTCTTTGAAATTCAATAATGACAAATGTATATTGTTGTTTGTGGTCTGCAGGGCCAGTAGTTTGTCGTTTTTGTTCCATGTATTGCATCGTTACGGTAATAGAACGAATACAAGTTTGCTGTGACAAGCGAGAATGAGAATCAGATTAGTTTTGTTGGTGTAGGATCACTATGATAATTGTTGTTAGTTCTCCTAAAAGTGCTGCGCTGCTACGAAATCTACAAAGTTGTTTATTATAAATATCATCGATACACCACATATTCGAACAAGCATGTAGTTCTTTCAGAGGGCGGTGTAGTTAAATTCAGTCACTGATTAAGTAGCTATGATTGCATATGATTGTTAAGCGGAGATACACAGCGAATGCGTTTTTTTAAAAAAATGTGATTAACTGCGGGGGATTTGTCATTTGTGAAACTTTTATATCGTCATTAATGCAATGAAGTGAAGTTAGATAGCTGCAACAAGCGTTTGTTCTCTAATCAATGGTGTAATTCAATAAAATCTGGGGTCATGAGTAGATTATTATCATTCCGGTGTATGCTGACCAATGCGGAGTACTTCATGCTAAGCTATTTAATTTGCAACAGCTACTTTCCAATAGCTTTGGGATGAAACATAACATGTATATATGCACCATATTACACCTATGCAGCCATTATAGTTTAATGCTAACGTCACAAACAACTGCCAAGCACGTCAAATAATACCAACATCGGTTTATGTCCTTTTGATTGCATTTCATCAGATGTTAGACATACAACAGTTTGCATTATATTTTCAAGTGTCTTTAAGCAATCTCCTTAAGGGCCAATGTATAATGAACCGCCACGTGGTCAGCAGTTGTTAGATTGTTTGAAGGTGGATTCTAGTAATCCTTTTCAATCGGCATCTAAGGAGGCCAGTTAAACGCTGAGTATCGCTGTGTGGCCAATGCTCACATACACGTGTTATTAATCTTGAAGATAATTGAACCATGTTACCTCCCACTTACTGCGTAGCAGGGACATTCTATTTGTAATTATATTCAAGTCTCAGACAATTTGAAGAACCGTTGGCAGTCTTTCGTATACAGTCCTTCAAACCCTCACAAGCTTTTATAAGCCGCTATTCTTTTGCTTGCAACCAAAAAGAAAAAATGCTACGAATCCGCGTATTTTCCCGGTTTAATTTTGCCATAAAAACTAAGAGGTACGCGGAAGAAGTAGAAAAAACACCATAGCCTGGTTTGCGTTGACGATGACAAATGCAAGAACGGCTAACTGTGTTGCCTAAATGCAATTGGTAGTTTCCCATCTTGTGATCGCACACAAAAACATACAGGGTCATGACGGAAGCTAATAACTTCTTTTGTCACCCAAATGCAAAGTGCCACGATTGTTGTCTCCTGCGTTTACAAGTGTTACAAAAGAGTGCATAATTTCCTCAGGCAATAGCAATGATTAACGTCAGTATACTATCTTAAAGCAGGCAATCCAACGGTCTTTACAGCTTAATAATGCGAACACGAGCAATTAGTTGCATAATCCATGAACCCTAACCGCTAATATAAAGACAATAGTGCAATTTCTTGTGTTAGTTATCAAATGTAGATAGGGGACAGGTTCTTCAAATATTGCAGTTATTAATGATATGTCTATAGTAGGAAAACGATCAATTTTCAAAAAGAAATGGCTCGCTTCAAAACACTTTTTTGGTGCAAAAAAGGTTATACGTTCGTGTTACGGTTTGAAGTAGAATGGTCTGCTAAATGCTTTAGTCAGAGAATGTTCATTCTTTATTCAAGGTTCGACAACTATTCCAGGCCTGCAATCACGTCATATATTTAATTTGGCCTGATTTCACTTCCGTCTACATTCTCCGCCATTGTTCTTGCATATCGCATCAGATATTCATAGTTGTAATTACAGGTACGTGTTTTATAATACATGATTAATCTTCTGTCTGCAGTTTGTATCAATCATACATACACAGCATGTAGATCATTGAAACCTTAATAAAATAGGAGCATCAACTGATTATTTGCTCTGTAAGATGCTCCATCAGGAGCAATAAAACAAACTGATGCTACGGTTGCCCAACAATAACATGCACACATGGGTTTCATTGTTGTGTATTTAAATATTTCAATTCACTCAATCAATATTATAGCTATATTCTTTGACACGTTGGTGGCATCTCGGCTTGTACTTGCGTACAACTGGAAATCTGACACGCGATGATAATGATAAGAATCCACGTGTGATCCATTATGCTGTTGACAATAACACGGATTCCCTTAAATGGTTCTAAATATGACAGTGTTAATAAATGGCGCTTTCTGACGGCATGGTAACTTAGGCAATTTATACCTACTAACAACATAAATATCTTGCAAATGCCTGCGTTGATGTGTTATATGGGCGAAAATATAATTGACATAAGGTAAGTTGCGCGTGGAACCGGTTGGTACACAAAGCTGACACTTGAGTCTTATTGGTCAAGTGCAGCCACGTGCTTTTAGTCACGCAACAGGGATTTTTTAAGGGACTTCATCCGCTTCCATTGCGTTGATTACCATAACGACTGATCTTAGAATTGCCAAACAGTGTCTAGGAAAGATGCCTGCGAAGATGACGTCCGCGTGAATTATTTCATGGCGATTAAGACAGTAACTGCTATTTAGTATTTGTGCGCACACACACATATCTATTAGTGCACACACAAGGGTGTTGGGGTGTAAGGAGCAGATATGCGTTCTTCAAACGGATTTTATGCAGATAGGGCTTATAAACCAGGATACATCGTAACTGAGATCTACACTTATGAATAAAGATGTTGAAATCACACATATAGGTTATCACCTTTTAAGAAGCATGCACAGGACACCTAGGATGCCATGTTTATCGCCACGTTTATCGACCACGTGATTATGTTAGAGCAAATATGTCCCTATCAATTGTGATAACACCAATGAATTGCTGCCTTTGTCGCAGATAAGCAATGTGTGATTATCGGTGCTTGACATTTTCAAGTTATCAATATGCAGGACCATTCTTCGGGCAAACAGGGTAACATTATATCTCACAAGTCGACGAGAAATGTTTGCATTAACATGATCCTGAAGTGATTAGAGGTATAAATATACTAAAACTTATTATTTCGCCTGCCGATTTTATGGTTAGTAAGGGTAAGCTATTGAGCCCCACAAGGTACCACTGACCTTTTGAGCATCAAATAATTTAATAATTTAAAAAGATACCCCTATCCCGGCTACCAAGTAGGTCCTAGGTATGCGTAGGTCAAACATTTACTGGTCTTCCACAGTATCTCTGTAAAGTTGTTTGGACTAATATTTTGGTAGGACAATTTCGATTAAAAAAAGTGCAGCATTTAGATAAGTATTTGCAGATGCAACCAGGAATGATATACCATTTCGGAGAACCAACGGATTAACAATCTTACATGATCCAGTGGTCAAAAATGCTGTCAACATACAGAATAAGCTATGGAAACATTTTAGGCGCATAGGAAAACATATATTTTTTTTTATTATTGTAAGAACAGCAAAGGTTTTGGGAAAGAGCAATACGAAGAGCAACAATATGATTTTAACCCACTACAGCAAACATATTTGGGTACCTATGTACATTGGTTCTCTTCCAGTCAGTATTGATACAGTGATATTCGAAGACAAAGGAAGCTCATACTTGATCGTATGGTTACTTGCAGCAGCAATTTCGAAGGAGTTAGCCGAACTCCCGGAGCAACCTGAACAATTTAATGGCAAATATGCGAAAAATAAATATCCCATTTTAACGTGAACGACCTCAACAACGCTTAACTATATCTAAAGAAACAAAACTGCTCAATGCATACACTTACGCACAAGGTTAATAGCATGCTTGGTTATTGGATATTGTAAAAATGCTTGTTTGGATTTGTAAACAAAATGTAGACCTTGGCTATTTATCTAAAATCGACACGTAAATTTGCAGATGAGAAAGCTTCATGATAGAGGATATTTGACGCTAAACTTCGTTAAACACTCATGCAAGCACCACTTGCATTTGTCCCGTTTTTACAAATAAGAGGTTGCTACGATATAAGATTGCCGTTATACTTGATGTTGAGAGATGTTGGTCACACAAAATACCTGATAATATTCTTCAATACCTCCATGAAAGTGTATATCTTGTTAGTACTTTAGAGGTATAGATACAATAACTTTGCGTGGAATGTCGAACGATTTGTCGTTCTTCATTGGTTCATAGGTAAGAAGATAAACAGTGCGTACTACAAATACGATCTGTGTTTGTTTATCTTAACCATTAAATGCAGTGCTTTAGGTCTCTGATTAACGCAATTTCCGCCAAAATAGCTCCGCCTTGCTTATGAGTATGCAACGTAATAGACAGCATGCTGCGAGAATGTGTTCAGTCTCAATTAATGTATTTATTTTCGATGTGGAGCTTTCAGGGATATGGTCAATATGATAACATAAGGCACTCTACAACACACAGAGTCTACATTAATAGAAAGCATAGAAATCCATATTGGCCACATGTTGCTCACCCGTTTTCGGATGCCATGCTTAAAATTTGCACGGTTGTTTTACGCATTGATGCAATTGCACAACTATTGTGGCAATGCGGTGAGGGTCATGGCGAGTGTGTAAGTTAAAATATGGATGTGCGCTGGCTAGACAGGAAATGTGGCCTTGATGCCGGTACTAAAATGATATTGGCGTTGACATTGTCGACTTCATTTCTTTCTTTTAGTTATAACGCGCCAAACTGCTTATGACTTCTGGATTGCAAGGTCTCAGAAAGGCAGACCTGATACATAACAGACATGTATAATTTAAATCTAGATATATGCCAGTGCCGCCAATGTAATCGCATATTTTATATATTCATTTGAGTATAAACATGGCCACCGGTAATGCCCCATATGTTCATGTATGTATCACCGGCATGTATATATCACCATTACCGAGTGTAAGAAATGTACCTGTAAAACGTCATCATATAGGACAAGATAATTTACTTTTCGGCTGCATGGCATTGTTCCATTTGCATTAAAATCAAGCCCTTTATGGTAACTTTTGCATCAGCCAAGTAATGGTGCTGCACATTGTCAGTGACAGGCTGACAAGGCCAGATCAGTCGAGTCTCACAGCGGTCGTGCATTTCCATTGCTTATGATGCGACAGAAAAGCTATTAACATTCTGTTTTTCCCTCATGGCGTATAAATGTCAATAAGACTCCTTCATCGCTGATACTGGTGTACACATACGTGCAGATTACCATTAGTCTTTAATGAGGAAAACCTAATTGAATACTACCCCAGTATCGCGTTGTTGTTGTCATGCTCTGCATATCCTATTGGGTTATAGCCTGCAGCAACGTATAAACAGTTTTTGTTCAAAATTATTTGTACCTCTACTACGTGTCATTTGTTATCAGTATCTTTATTCAAATGGGCTCACACATACATAGGTATCAGACGCTGCGTCAATCGTTCGCAGCTATGCACCACGAATACAGCTCTAATTATGCACGTCCGCAATAGCATGTTATAGAAATTACAAAGAGAGCAATGAGGAATGTATGTAAGGCGGAGTTAATTAATTAGAGAAGGGCGCCGAGATACGTTACTCATGTGCAGGGACTCATGGGTATAGAATGTAGATTATAAGTTTGAATGAGGCATGTTCGAATTTGAAATTCATCAAACAGTCACTCATGTCAACCAATTTATCTTTCCTCTGTCATTCAGCATTCATCATGGTATATGTGCATTTAGTACAGTCCGAAATATGTTGCAAATTGAGAGGATTACACTTTGCCTCCAATATATGTCGTGTTAATGAAAGCCTACTCATAATCTTAGAACATCAATGTTTGAAGAACGCGTTAGTAGTACGAATAAAGGCGGCTCTGGCAATCAGTGAACCTTTTGTAGATTCGTTCTGGGTTTTATTACATGTGTTTTTATAGCATACAAACGCATATAACACAATGTAAAGTGCGTTTATTCAGACGGCATTACTTTTCCTGCCTGATAAATCAGTGTTGATACTTATAATGCATTCGATGTGAAGCTTGTGGTCGTATTTCCAGCTCTTCATCCCTGCTGAATAAATCCCATAGCTCAAGTTGATCGATTAATATATAGAGGCTAGCATTGGCAAACGGCCAACAGAAAGCCTCAGAACACCACTGTGCAATGTTGAATAATGGACCACTTAGATTCCAGAATTACACAGCAAAGTCAAGTTGTTAATAAGTCATGAAGCAACCACAGGTAAGTTATCTACAACCTGCTATGGTGAGGTGATTCGGCCATGTTGGATGAATCAAAAGTGATCTGGGACAGTTTGGAATGCATAGCAAAAGCTTTGATAGATTGGGTTAGTCCTATGTGATCACCGCGGCACGCAGCAACTACATTTGCCCATGAACTGCGCGTAATTGACATAACAGCTCTAAAATGATGGAAAAACTACTAACTGAACGACTATGAACCTGTAACAGATGTCCTAAATATACATTATAAATACAAACTACGTAAATGTCTTTTCATATTACACTCTACCGTTGTTGAGTGATAATCAAGTACATAGAGTAACGGCGGATAAATTGTACTCGATTTATGTTTAATTATAGACACTAGTCGTAAAACCACAGCCTGTTAGCAGGTGTAGTTCCATATGGTTAACTGCGATGTTTCGCAAAAGATGATATTTCCGTTACATTCTAAGGCACATAGACGAAGTTTTGATCTCAGCACATCGTTGAGTTGCATCATTCCGCTGCAACGTTTCGTAGTAAGATCATTTCACGAGGTTCGTTTTTTTCTGTTACAAAACCACACGAGAGTTCACTCAGAATGTTTTTACAAACTAGATCCGCTAACTAGAACGAGGCATCCTCTATAAGTCACGTAAGAGTCTTTTTAGAACGCAAAAGCACTTGAACTGTGGGAATAAAAGGCTATATTATAGGTTCCAAAGCATAACAATAGAAACACATTTATGCTAGCCTTTTGCACAATGTCATGCTGATTATGATAATTTAAACATTAAGAATCGTTAATTACACTGCGAATCGTCTGAAGAAAGATGGAAAATCGATTACCGATGTTGATTTATCAATCACTTTTGAGTGGATGCCCTTTTTGTATTTACGTGTTGGACACCCTTGTTGTCAACCCTAAGCTTGGCCATGTGTCAGTCATTTAATCGACTTGGAAGCCTGTCTGCGTGTTCTTGAACAACTATCTAATGAAAGCAAGGTTAGAGACACGTAGGTCTTAAAGTTGCCAGTTGCATCGTCTAGTTGTTTAAAGAGTAGGGTAACAATGGATGTTATGAAACCTTGATGCATACACCCTGTGGATAACGATGCATTAATGTAGGACGTCACTAGAGTCAGCGGGATGTGTCCGCGTTGAAAGCAGGCTCTTTCAATGGCTACCTAAGGCCTTTGTGGGGCTCCGCGAGCCTTCAACGAGAAATTAAACCTGCACAATTTTTGGGTACAATTGTCCCGGCAGCAACACCGATGTGCTTGCTTGAGAAAGATCACATCACTTTTGATAAGCCAGTGTTGCTGCAGAATCCCGATCTAAACATTGCAACCTTGACGGTCATGTACGCCTGGCTAGTAAATTTGACAGAATAAGCTGTTCATCAATTGTACGACTGTCATTCTAGATTTGGCACCCAGGACGAATATGCGGTACCCATTGCCGATAAGAGCGGATTACAGGAAGTGACACCATGGGCAGCACTAATGCATGGGTTAGTAAAGCATGTTTTAAGTTATCTATTGTCGGACAGTCTGCTTTGCTTTGCATAGTCTTCTGCTGCACATCTGTATTCTAACATAACACATGTAGCATGAGGACTGAGAGGACTGTTTTCGTCTCAATAAGCGTTCATGTTGCATGCATTTGCACACACAAAAACGAGAAAAAAGGGGCCGAATATTCGAGACGGCTTCTACAAGTAACTGTACCCTCAATTCAGTTATAATGTGACGTGAATATATTTCTGAATAATGTTTTGATGCATTTATGCAACCATTACTTTTTTTATTGTAAGTGAATCTTATCTTGTCCCTCTTCCATATACTTTGATATATGCATAAGTGCGGAGGCGAGATCTCTGTTAACACCTGGTCTGTTATGAGGAATTCGGTTGTACTATACTAATGTAATGATGGGAAATGGCGCAAGAGACAAGACACCTTTTGCGAAAGAAAGTGTTTGTCAAAGAATCGTCGCAATCATCATTCCAATAATGTTCGGTTAATAAACGGTAGTGCATAATGATAATTGACACAATGAAGCGGACGAAGACGCTTAAGAAAGTCCTGTATGCGCAACTGAATTCAGCGGCTGCACGTTGTAGATAAGATTTAGCAGCCAACATGTTGGTCCGTCCGTTACAACGCGCAGTGATAATTATGTCAACTTAATTTTCGTAAAAAAATACGGCAAACCCACGCCGATAATTTCAGGGTGATTAAATCGTTTCTCTTTTCTCAGGAGGTGACAGCTTGGTCAGATATACAACGACGTCTTTTATTAACTCTGACATGTTGAGAACCCTGTTCTGCTCTCGTTCGATATAAACAGGGAATCTGCTCTATTGTTCAGAGATTATCTTTGTTTTTAAAATAATTAGACAAGTATGGATGGAGAAGCACCAAAAATAATTCCACGAATTAATAACGTTTGAACAAGTCAAGGTTCACATGCTTTGTCCATTGGCTTCTATACCTGAGGCACCAACAATAAAGCAATCTTAGCGCGTCTCAGCGCCATACCATTTCTCATCGGCAACAAGCTAATTACAAGAAAATTTTGCTGATTTATATGAACCCTGTGTCGAACCTTGATACGCATATAACCAGAACATGCAGTCTTTGGCTGCTACAATACCCCCAGCGTTTAGACTGTTTTGATTTGATACAATCCGGATTGGTCCGCACTGTGTTCGAGAATGCCACACCAGCACTGCTATGGAGCGATCATCCTGGTGATATAAATGAGCATCTGATCTTGTTATCGTATGACACGTATAAGCATAGATGCATTGGACTTATTAATCAGGTAACGATGGCCTTTGCTAATGAAATTTAAGGACACAAAATATTGTGCTTATCTTATAAACGAATTGATACTTTGCCTCCTCGTGTAAGTAAGCTTATAGCAGGTAAGCTTTGTAGATATGTTGATTTAAGCATCAGATCATTGATGTTTAATTTTTGACTAACCACGTTGAAGTAGATACTTATTTAACAAATTATAACAAGTGGCTGTTAACGTAGCCAAACCAAGTATGCAACTAAAATGCCAATCTGCAGTTAACGCCTTCTTGTGCTACCATGGACTTCCCGTAAGACCAAATACGAACTTGAGACACGTCGTCTATAATAGTAGGATGGCTAGCACCCCTTAAAACAATGCAGAATGTTACTTTATCATCGTGATAAGCTTGCAAATAAAAGTAAGTTCGCAACTGAAAGATCTACCAATGAGTAGTTAGTGGTACACAGCTGCTCGGGCTCTTGGAGTGACCCCTGAACTATCCAGCAAAAGCTCTACAAGGCGTTGACCAAGCTGCACTTCCAGAGAAGTTAGAAATGAGCATCCCCGAAGCCATGACAGAGCAAGGTGGTGTTGAAGAAACAAGCTTCATAGAGGGCGTTCATAACACCACAGAAGACCTAGGTACACAAACAAACAACGAACTACCACTCAGAGATCTTATGGGACTTGATAAGGCTATGAAGACCCTGAGAGATGAGCTGGCCAATAACCTGGCTAAGATAACTGAGATAGAAAGGGATATAGACCGACGGAAAGCTAAATTGGCAAGCCTGGAGGAGGAAGGTAGGAAAGGAGATCGAGCATATAAATTCCAAGCAAATGAGCTTGCAGAGCTGCAGACCTGCGGTGTGTCCGTGTTGAGGCTGCCTCCGTAAACCGTGAACGCCTTCGAACCCAAATTTACCGCATCAGGGAAATGATCAACCGACTTATTAACGAGGACACAACGCTAGCTGAGTGTGTACGCACCCTGTTCCGGGAGCAGGGCATAACAATCGCCTCCATCCTCACTGCGGTTGGATTAGCAATCTCGACCCTCATAGTTGCTTTGACTGGCGGAAGCACCACTGATGCAACCCCGGCACCAACACCAACTCCAGCTGACAAGCCCGGGGTAAAGGAATTGATTAAAAAACAGCTGAACTCATTGGCAAACGTCCTTGGCGTCGTATCATGGCTGCTTAAGTCAGCTGCAAAGATGGCTGTTTGGATGGCAGAACATGTATGGGCTACAGCTGTGGCGGTGGGGGGAGTTATCCTCCTGATACTCCGTGACTTACTACGTAGCAAACCAAAGCACAGCTAAGCCTATAGCGATTCCGCCTACAACAAGAGCGGTTTTCTCATCCTCGTGCACCCCAAGCAGACCGTCTCGGAAACGACGGCAGGGGCCGGCCCTGGAGAGGGGATTACCATATCTGTATCTGGCGGAAGGTCAAAGTTTCCTCTATCTGGAACCAGAATAGATAAGGAAAAACTTTGCTGTGAATGTTTCGCCACTGTGATTGACTTGAATTGTATGTCGGGTTAGTTTATCTCCAGCACCATATGTGGCTGGACACACCCCGCCCGTTTTATATGTAGCTTTTCTATTGAAACTAAAGGCTTGTTTATTCATAGTGCAATGTATCACATTCTGTCAAATGTTTAAAGCGGTGATGCTGTGTCCCTGCAAAATCCTATTGACAATAGTGTAGGTGATCTATGTGTTGGCCTAAGGTCAATCACGTATACTGTGGGTTAGTATAACATTGAATCAGATGTGCCCCTTCTATGGCTGCCAGATGGTTCTGGACCAGAGGGGTTAAAACGTTCCAGTCTCCCGCAATGCCTCTGGAGCTTCAAGCGTATACAGGAGGAATTTGAATTTATTAATCGGGATATTTTAGGTCCTATTTTGGAGTTGATGATTCAACTGGTATTGTTACCCTCTCAATTCATTCTGGGTCTTTACGATGTGACAGTGTGTTGGAGATGTTGGGTCTTGATACCCTTTTGGTTGGAGGATGGATTCCTTCAGGTCTTCTCAAAAGCGACTGGCCCGTGAACTTCAGCATCTTTAACCCACTTTATGTCCACCTCGATCAAGTCAGTACCACGCACAACATGCATGAAGGTGCGCCCACTACGTTTCTTGAAGTTGTGGGCTGTGGGGGCGGCTCTGTCGGTGATATCATAACCACAAACATTGCTAATCCTGTGTCAAAACGTGTTGCTGTCGGGGCTGTGAATGAGTTGAAGGTTTAGGTAAGGGATTATAAGGGACGTATATTGAACAATCACGACTTTCCTATTGGTGTTGTTCCTCAATTTACAATATGTCAATTAAAGCGAGTATTAATGGAGCTCAATGGAAACTGGAGCAGTGCGCCGACCTCTCCGAATATGCAACAAAGACTTATGTAGACTCACCAAAAATAGATAAAGGTGGCAGTAAGGTGTAATATATTTAGACCAGCCTTTACAGCTAGAACCAGGCAACGTTATTAACTTTTATACAACCACTCAAACCAGAGGGGCGACTTGGTTTGTAGTATCACTCCTAATTGAACTTGATATATAGACTTATGTATACAAAGACAGTATGAAACAACAACCAACGACTGCACCATTTAATCGGGAGCTGCCTCAATGTGGTCCAGGGCACTCCTATCGGCTGAATGAGATCAGTCTTAAGAAGCAATACCTTGAGAAAGAAACGAGTATTATGGTGCTATGTACAAAAAATATAGGTGTGCAGTAAACTCAGTGGGCGCTGTAGACACTGCTTTAGTTGCTATAGGTGTATGTCTTGGCGCAAGTGGTGTGGGTCTGATGTCTACGGTGGTTGCTGCTCCAATTGCTAAGGTGTTGGGGGCTGTGGGGGCTGTGTGCGGGCTGGATGCAATCGCAGGAAAGGTCATCAGCAGGCGGCTGTCGGCGAAGGTTATGAAGCACGACCGGATTCGAATTCTGGCACAGAGCAAACTAAACACGGTTACCGATATTATTTCGGCGACGTTTGAAGACGGCTTTATCTCAGACGATGAGTTTAAGCTCGTATCGGCCGAGATTGAAAAATATACTCAAATGAAAAGCGACATTAAGGCTAAGATGTTGGCTAGGGCATCTCCAACCCCCTCACTGCCTAGGTCGACCACCCCTACGGTAAGTACAGCTGGCTGACTGTCCATTTAAAGAGTGGGCTTGTTGGTCATAATAGAGGTGGCGATAAAATCTTTCTGCAACGATCATACCGGATTCAAGCAAAATACGCCATCATAGGTCCAAAATACTTCAGCAGCTATAGCAAGAAGCTGACTGAAAAAAACTAGCAACGAGGGTGTTCGCTTTAGCGCGCCCTGCCTCTGGGGTACGACTTTTGAGGAGGTTGCAAGTGCGTTATTAGAGAAGGTGTACGACACTAAGGTCTACGGAAACAATATCTATATTCAGGGAGGCGAAATGGCCTACTCTCCGGATGGCTTTTGTGTGCTACCTATCCGGCGGCGGCGTGGGGTGACCGGGGATCGAGTGGATGCTGTCTGTCTGGGGCATCCTGAGGAGGTTGTGCTGTCACTTGAGGTTCAGAAATATAATGATGCAAACGTGTAAAATGTTTACAATTGGATGTATTCTGTCACTCATCTGATGACGAATGCAGATTGTTCGTACGTTAAATGCAATTATTGATCTATAATATTGTCCCATCTCACGAGAGAAGTCGTCCAACACAGCTGCTAAAGATTTCTGCATGCAACTGACACGAGGTAATACGAATCGACAGTCTTTGGGAAATGATAGTTTCTTGCAATATGTGTCCAGAGAGTCGTCCACTAAATTTGCGCCCTAGATTAATACTGTTAGCTCTATTAGTACCTATTTAGTCATATATGCAAATATTCTTAATCCGGAGCAGCAACTGAAATAACACATTCTTAAAACTGACATTTACAGTTGTTAGAATCATTTTGAGCAGTTCTCTCAATTTGTTTGAAGTCACTGAGGCAAACAATTAGTTTAGTTCTACATCATTTGTCGTCCATTTTATGTGCAAAAATTAGTATCAATCCTCCCACTCCAGCGTTTCTTGTTGCTTCGCATAGTTTGTCGTGTGATCTTTGTCGAATATCAAACACACTGTTCTAAACATTGTCGATATTAGGTTTACCATTTTGCCTTGCTGTAACTTTCAGGACCCTCACACTTTTCTATTCGGTCAAATAATGTGATAATATTACACCGCTTTTCTTAGGGAAACAAACCCACTCAGCCAATAACGAAGCCATAATATCTATCATTGATGGGTTGGGTAAAAAAAAAGGATTTGCAATCAGTACTCGACATAAAGTAATATTTATTGTAACCTCATAAAACGTCGAGCGGAAGCCCTGGCAATATATGATTGGATCACATGACCAACAGATCCGGCGTTAGTTGTCAGGGCGAATAAGCCCCGGTGGGGTCAAATATCCGAAGCAATCGGCAATCATAGAGGGGACGAGACAATATTGGAATAGCCCTTTGCTGTTCTACAGCGGTGTTAATGCCAACCAATTCATTGCCAGACGGGTGTATACGACAGAGCAGGATCATTTGATTTTATCTGCTTTGCTGTGCTAATGTTTGCAATAATTGATTGGGTGCATGGTGAGCACTGATGAAGGTTTATAAAATTCCTAATATGACAGAAAACCGAATAGAATTTCTGTTTTTTAAAAGGTTTTTACGCTACTATCCTACCATTTCACGAGCGCATAAATACAATATTCAATTGATTATAACTATTGTAAGTATTGATTCCAAACATATTTCAGAAAGGATTTCTTCCCGTTAGGAAAAGCGAGGGAGGGGGTGACGAGATAGTAAAGAAACAAGTCATTTTCTTGGGAGCACAATTTAATCCACAGGCTGTTGACATTAGGATAACGACATGTCAATCATTTCAAAAGCAACTGACTAGGATAACGACATGTCAATCATATTGAAAGCAACTGGCTTTGCGCAATGTGATCAAAAGCTCCCATTATTAACAAATCAGATGCAGCCATCAGGATTGTCTGTGCTGCTATGACGTAAAATCAAATTGAGTTTTATCAGGTGGGCTTACATGAACGCGTACATACAATTTACTGCAATCAACCACGTTTATCACTACCAGGCAGAGTAAATGAAAGCTCCTGCTGACGACCTGGCTAAATAACCAGTCAGTAGTTACAACACATTAAATGTCTGCGTGGTCCTAGCATGTATTTTGCATTGAGCGTGCTGCCCTAAGTAAACATCTAGATAATTCAGATCATTGCAAATGTACCTTTGCGCTGTTGTCTTACATATGGCAAAATTATCAACAGACAAATGATTTCTGCTCATTAAAGCCTGCACATTATACTTCGGATCCCATTATGAAGCATTGATCCCATTACTGGAAATATACTTCAGCGTGATATATGCTATCACTGGTTATACCCCGGAAAAATAAAACAACGTATTCGCACTATCTATAATAACATGTAATATGTTTTACGTTCATGTGTACTATGCTTTTTTCAGTTTGCTGTTCTAAATCATAGTAAAAGCCAACGGCTTTTTTTAGATCATACTTTTGATTAACTGCTATATGTAAAAGACGTTTTAATTTTTTCATGAACAGCAACGTCGCATCCTTTGCATCGAAGTAATTTGGCCGTGAATTGAATTTTTACTTGATTTTCGTTCAGTGCCGATGAACCCCCATGCCTAACATCAGTATATTCAGTATCATTTTAAGATTCATCATTTTGGTACAATACACTTCTAAGATGGATTGTTAGGAATGTGGTATTCCTTAAACAAACGGCAATAAATTTACGCCAAATAATTTTCTTGACTGAACATGAACATCAAAGGATTGGGATTGAGATTGAAAATGTCTGATAATATCGGAAAGCATATGGGTCAAGAACCAAATTTTGTTGTGATAAAGTTTTTTTATGGCCCATTTTCGTTCCGTTCAAACAATTGAAATAGTCGTTTGGGCAAATGTTAAACTGGGAAATGGAGACCTAGCTGCATTTACTGGAAATGCAAGGCTAAGGTAAATGTGTCTTATACATTTAAAGTCAGAACACCATGCAGTGGCTGTATCGAATATAGATATTGATAGAACGAAAAATGAAAAGCACCGATCCGTTTAAAGCAATATCATAGTTGTCAAATATATACAACACTTTTTAAACCTGTCTGCAAAAGATTTGAAGTCATGATTATCATCTGATTTGACAATGTAATCGCCAATGAATTTTCTTTGATTTGTCTCGATAAAAAGTAATTTTACCTTTTGGCATAATTACTGCATACTGTTGTGCGACGTTGCAACTTGGCAGCTAATACAGTTGTTTAATAATTGCCATTTGATTTCCGTTTTATCTCTGCATATGGCAAAGATACCTTAGCGGGTATTCAATTGCACTATTTTCTTGCATGCGGTCGCACAACTCGTTATGTTATAGCATCCAACGGTTGTAGGAAAATAGCTGATGGTGTTCTCTCAGTCAATGCCAAATTCACATTCATGCCACCGAGGGAGCTAAGCCTGACATCTATTTTTTTTTCTGATGACATGACGAAGGCAATAGTTACTGGAGATTATGGACCTATCCAGTTAGACTCTTGGGGTGCGTAGTCGATTACAACATGTCATATGACATGGTGGTGTTATAAATATATATCATGAGTGCAGATAACGCGTCTTAGATATACATAAACCGATTATTGATGTATTTCTGACGTTAGTGGTTTTGTGAGAACTGTTAATTCACACATACGAAAACGCAATAAGTTGCACAACACCTGTTTTGGACATTATAACTTACTTGGTATGTGTTGATGGTGACAGTGCTTCGCCTACTATGAATCCATCTAGGTGATGTGTTGGGATACTTTATGTTAATCATTACCTCAATCCTACGAAACAGTATATATCGTGATATCATTTTGTCACAAATTTGATTACTTCGCATGATGTATTCCCAATAAAGAATAGCCACAGGAAAAATAGCAACATTTGTTGACGTTACCCCGACTGAAACTTAATCCGGTCGAAATTGGAGAACAAAGGTACCTGTTTGGTATTCTATGAACACACCTGTCAGTCAATGCTCACACGACACCGTAACAGAAACAAAACTGTCAAATGACCCACGTTTATGACCATAAACAGACATATGTATTCGCTGTGTTGCCTATTTCAATGCAACATATAAAGACATAGTTTCTCGTGATAGTATGTTCAAGTATTGATTAAATTTAAACCAAAGGATTTTCTAATGAACCCATATACTATGTAACGATGCGCAATGGGTGAGTTTATCTACTTAAGATATAAGCTTTCAAAGGTTATGGTTAACATTCGATCAGGCGTTCAAATGTATAGCATTAAATAAATATTTTACGGACCAAAATATAATAGCTGCATTTTAAGAACACTATTCTTGAAGCACCCGTGGCAAAATAAATAGATCAAGAACTCTACGTGCGATTAATATGTGTACCTTTAAGGTGGTCGGTAGGTTAACGATCGCTCTAAATAAGCGCGTATGCTGACACATAGTTAACCCTACAAATTGACTGCAGATATATCTCTGTAAGCCTGACACACACAGCGATTGTTTTCGTAAAATTATTGAGATATGGAACAAAATACATTTAGAAATGAATTTACCAAAATTCCAGCCTCACGAACCTCATCGTCGCATTCACGAAAACATGCGTATTAAGATGTACTTCTCAGCTTTCCTGTCCCGCTATGTAGACATCACTTTGTTGTTTTTGAACGATGTTCGGATAGTCTTGGTTTAACTTTGGGTAGGTGCCATCAACTTTGTGGGACGTTTGATAACTCTATCTCGTGATCGCATGCAAATTCACATTTGTAGCTGGAGATTGTGTTATGTTTACCTCTATGCAATGCCCATATATTTGTCACGACCCATAATAAAATATAAGCCCGCCACATTTGTTAATTTGATGGAAGGCTAGCAGATGCATCAACATGTCACAACGGTAACTTGTTAACATATATCATGGTAATAAGCGCTCTCTTCATCCTTATTTATTGGCGATTTGTTGGAGGGTTAGATGTAATGCATTACAACATTCAATCACTGTGACATGTTCTTGCAGCAGACGGACAAATACATATGACGAACATGTATGAATCTAAGTGTTAATTATGTGCATTAATTTATTCTACCCTACACCGGTACCCATAATATCGCCACGAAAAGTTATTTTCTTCGTTTGCTGCATTCCTACTAATCATAGTAACCTCTACCATGTAGGGCAAAGTGTTGTTTTGTACCTTCGTATTGCACCCTGTGCTTTGCAAACTGCCTCTCAGACACAATAACAACATTATGCTGGTAGTGACTTACTAATAAAATTTATTGCATTGTGCTGGCAGTTACATATACGCCCCACGTGAAATTGCGCTAGCAACTACCCCCTGAGGTCATTATGCCTCGAGTCAGATAATGCCCTCACTTAATGACGGTTTAAAATCTCTGGTTATTGGGATAGCATGATGCCACCTTCGGCATAGACCAATATTAATTTGCTAGTGTAGCAATTTACGTTGGCAGGGACAGTACCACGTGGTTCCTGGTGATCATTGGACGACAAATGTTTTAATGAGAAAACAATGCATTGTGACAGCATGTTCTAACGTGTATGGGGACAGGCAGTCGTGACCTTGTTGCACCGGAAAGCCTGGCAACCGATTGCTATTGGCTGTGGTGAGCCGTCACGGCGCTTTTGAATAATTTACCCATAGTAGGATCGTAGCATGCGACATGATGCGTAGGGTTCTGAGACCAATATACAGTACATTGGTCATACTTACGCAAATGTAACCGAATAATTGACACTTTCATGCTAGGGGAGCATTTTTACCCATGCTACTAGACACTTGCAAGCAAGGCGACAAACACTCGAAGTCTGATAATTTAGGTAATTTGTCAGTAAACATAATGCATATTTCTACTGATTTAATAAGCATCAAGCTAATAACATTGGTTTAGGTATATATACCAAGTTTGAAGTCACTTGCATGACTTAATGATATGTGCAAATTAATCCACTTGGCACTTAGAAGCCTTGCATCGTGAATCGGACGCCAGAGATTATAACAGTAGTCAAAATTAGTATTGTCGTCCTAAACATTATCACGATTAACAATGTTGAAAAGTCATTCGATTTTATAATAACCGCCTTAATTCGTTTGCGGTTGTATATTCCTTACTGCCGAGGGGCGACGATTAATTTCGTGCACAGTTAACTCACATCATTAAGTCGTATATAATTGCTTGTGGCGAGTTTCAGCATAGACCGATGTGGTACACTATTGCTGTATCCCGCACATTCTACTTTGCAACTGACACCAAAGGGGATTCGTGCGGCGGAATGTCACGGTTGTGATTTTTCGGTGATCTATTCAATGAAAATAGCGTTAATGCTATTAGCTCCCCGAACATCGACATACTTGTATCATCCTAATATAGTTGTGTGACAAGAAATGTCATTGCTTCACAATTGTAAGCGATCAGGCATTAATATCGTTTTCAAAGCATGAAGTTAGACCCTGCGTACAAAACATATTCGATGGTGGTTGTTGCCACTCATACTTAGATATATCCGTCGGGTGCTTATGTGGGTGGAAGCAATCCTAATCATATTGGTGACCTCGTAGCTCTAACCTGGTTGGCAATAGATGCTATTTATTTTGAAAACAACGATTCTTTCTGCCCTGATCCAACAGTACAAGTCTTTCAAGGTTGCCTTATTTTGCTTCTCATGCTAGCAATGACAATAATAACACTTCAGTACCTGCTAAAGTTATATATATATATAATATATGCGGATTTGCATTTTATGATTCAGTACGAATATGAACAGAGACAGCACCTTGATTGCGTAAATCCTTCTGTTAACCTCATAGGCACTTGAATAGAGGTCTCCATGTTAGCTAATTTGGTAATCTTTCCTAGCAGCACAGGCTTGTAGTAAATCTACTGCCATTGAATTATAAACTTTGCCGATCCTTACATACCACATCAGTGTGAACCACTGTCTACCGTTAAGTCAACTGCTAAGCATTAGATATTTAGGAGAATTAAGATATGACACACCCCCTTTACTCAAATATAATTATCATCTTTATTGGAATATGAAATATTTCCTGTCCCACGGCTGTGTTATGTACAACAACGGATAGTTTTGCCGCTTGATGAGCTGTTTGACTGGGAAGGTAATTAGATGAAACAGTGGAATTTGCGCAAAAATAACAATGATTCAACCACAACTGAATAAAAATGGCAGATTGCAAAGGCAAAATTATCGTTGCCTGCCAGGCGTACTATATCATTGCCGGCATTTGCAACTAGGATCATCGCATTGGTAATAGAAAACCGTGTGAGATAAGTAAGCTGAGGTTTTTATACTAGCTCTAGCTACCAATTCGTCGCTTGAAGTGATATAGAAAGCCATTAAAAGGGGACATTAAAAGCAATATATTTAATGGACCCGTCCGGAACGGATCATTGAGAGTTCACGATCTCGAGCATTTATAGGTCCACGGACGGTGGTCGATTCATAGTCGTTCTGTAAACGTGCCTCCTCGAGCGTTCATCAACCTCTCAAACGCCGGAACTGTAATGATTTCGGTCTTACATGAGACGTACGCTTTGCGAGGATGATTACGAATTTTATTCTTTTGTTTTACTTTTTTATACCCGCAAATGAACTATATTTAGAATATATCGACTTTTAAATGAAAACTATGTTTCACCGGATATGATTATTTGGCTACACGGAATGTTAGAGAGTTAGTATGCCGAACACACAGACCTGGTTTTGATTAAAACCATAAACAGGGAAGAATTCGGAAGTTGCATGTACAAAGGACGTCTCAATCTGATTATAGCTTGCTAACGCATTGATCTTGGCATATTTCCATATGTTTTCGAGTTTATACTTACTTGCGCATTAACTAATCCGTACGTGTACGATAGCAGGAAAAAATTCGTCACAAACCAGTCTATACTGTGCGCAAAATCACGTTTCAGCGAACTTGTCTTCAATGAATCAACCATTTAGGGGGGACCAAGTACGAGGATAAATATCTCACAGCTTCCACTAGAAATGATTTAAGCCTTGGCAACTGAAATCATTGATGCATTTCTTATTACCCATGGCTTTATTAAATTTTGCATCCGGTCTAGTATTGGAACCCAACTTTCTGGCCTCTCCTTCCTATCGGCCTGCATACGGGATCAATGAGAGAACTAGAAGAGGTATAGGGATGGATATTATAATTCATATGAAATTTGGACACCATTGCAACCATGTTGATGTTAATGTTGTACTTTGATAATTATGAAACGTACAGCATAGAGGGATCCTAATTTCACTATATCCGTACATACCTGTCTAAATACGCTTGACGCTTTGTATTATCACAGCCGTTTCAACAATCCATTCGAGCTCATAGGTACCAAATGTATATTCAATAAGCAGTAGTACAGAAGCGGGTGGTATTATTGAACTTGACTGTTCAGGGCTCCTTCCCCTTTGCAGCACACCCGGAATAATGCAGCAGCTTCTGCCATTTATCATGATGTACTGAGTCGATACGTTAGGCTGCATGACAATTTGATGAGACATCAAGATAACTATTATAGCGGGCACGTGGGTGGCAATCTTATTATGATTCTGAAATATTACCTTTTGTCCGAGGCAATTATTCCGCCCTGTCAATGGGAGGCGCGTCCTGACGTTGACTGATAAGTACACATCAATAAATGAATCGTATCATGATTATAAATTGCAATCGAAGGAACACCAAAAGAAAAGTATTCCTGGTATCCTGTATCGTATATTATGTGGCATATAACGTCCATTTAATCGACTGTTGTTCAGGATTACCATTACATGTTTTTTGTACGTTTTGAAAAAAAAATAGTAAGACCATCTTCTATCTTCAAAAAAAGACAATATGATTGTTGATCATGAAAACTCGAACAATTGAATGTATTTGCTGGGAATATTTAAATGTGCGATAGCGCTTTCTGGGCCTCAAGACACCGTTAAGGGCTTTAGGCTGTTCATGGAATAAATCAAGCTGCGATGTGGCATCACTAACGGGCCTTGTCGCTCACCTTTCTTTATCTCAGTCATCCTTACCCTCATCCATGATCTGTGACGAGGTGATTATAATATCACATTGCATCAAACTTACCTAGAAATCTATGTCAATTTTATGATTCACAATATCTTCCCATCAAAGCAGGTTTGCTTTATTTGGTCGAATGCTGCTTGTTCATTATCTCACGTTTATTTAATGTTAGTACCTACATCACGACACAACATACATATTGAGCCGAGCACACATATGTTGAAAGGGGCCAAAATGCCATATTTTCTTTCTAGTGAATGGTTTATGTTTTTTTTATAAGGATTTACTTTCTTAAAAGAGTATAATGGGACTTATATATACAACCTTGTGCTAAACAGGCAATACATGTTAGCCAAATTGATGAACATCACTAAGGCTCTAAGCAGCGTCGATTAGCCGTGCTTTGGGCAGGAAAACATGGTCTTGCAATGTATCTGCATTGCGCAATGTGCGAGTCACAGTCTTAATAGTCCTCAAAGAGGGTCAAAGGGAGACAATACTCTACTAAGAAATGTTTAAAATTGCAGCACAAATAAATCATTCGTCAGTGTCCGTTATCGCGTTTCAGGGGATGTCGATCGACCTCATGCAGACTAGTCAATGGCATGGTAGGGGTATTTTGACAATTTGTATAGTGCATCCGTCGGACAACTGCAGGTCGCTGTGCCTACTTTGTTATTGTGTTGGGGTGTTCCCTGGGGGTCAAGTCATGATTGTCATTAGTAATGTAACCGCCAATTAGCGAAGAAGAAGGTTTTGTCATTGTATATTAATTTGGACCAACATAACCGGGAGACAGCGCCCTTGCAAAATGTATTAGCCACCGGGTCGCAACGTCCCGACAGCATTCTCAAATGGGACGTTTGTACAATCGACGACAGATGGCAGATATATAATGCTTTACATTTAAATACATATCAGCGAATATTTATTTACATTTTTTTGGTGATAAACAAAAACGATAGTATGATATAAATACATTCGTCCCCTTTATGTAATGCATCAGGGAATGCATGATGACATTCAAAACTGTTGATAATGTCGGCGCAGCCATTTGGGCGAATAATTTTGCCGCTGATATTGTCCACCTTGCGCATCACAAGTTACACACAATTTATAAATATCTTCATACTGCATTCTGTATATCCAAATTATCCTCGAATGTATCACATGCGAAGTCCTGTGCATTGAACGGGTGAGGTCGTTTTCTCCGACGATAAATTAGTAAGATCAATAACGACGTCGTCTTCGTTCCCACGGCGAAAAAAAACTCTTCATGGGAATACAAGCTCCGACTTGCAAGCTTCAAAAACCGCCACCAAATGCTTCAGAAATGCCGTTTTATTGGCAAAGTGTACCCTTACTCTGTCCACAACACCGCAAAGACACCGTCGAAAAGTATCAGTAGTCCAATACATTATTACATCTACTAAGCCATTACAGCTCCATTGTCTCTTTCATCTGCTTTATATCCATTACCTGTAATCTTATTGCACTTGTATTATTTTACATTAGACTCTCACAGGAGCCCTTGCGAATATGAGTCATTCATATTCAAAGGAATCTAGGGCCTCCAGACAGACAGTTACTGCATTGTTAAGGGGGTCATAAATCGCGATAATTATTAGTCGCCGGCTTAATATTTCCGTGTGCTGTGATCGTTGTCATTAAGTCAAAGTACCGAATAATTCGTACATGACAGCTATAATCATAAGCATCCAAGCAACTTGAAATTGATATAGCAAGTACATGTTGCTGCTTTGAAGCTGGGGGTAACGTCGATCATGTACATTTTCATGTCAGGTAACACTTACTGATGCAACACGTTCTATAATTATATTCATTTAGTCCCACAACAGGCATCACTTCAGAACACACAATAGCATGAATGTATGATAACACAAACCAAACTACACTTTCAATTGATTCCTGTTCAAGTGTGAATCAATTTATTTATCTCTAAACGTCCATTAAAGAAGTTTGCTTACGACTAGGTTAGCAACTCTGTACACAACTTTACATTTTGAACGGTGATGTCAAACGCGAGGCTTTCGAGGAGAGATCGGAGTTGTTGATGGTCGAATGCTGAGCAGAGCCCCGTGATTAAATGATATACGACACGAGCTGATTGATGTTCGCCTCTGGTGGTTTCTCTTCCCTGAAGACCAAACATCCGATACATCAAATGTACGTGTTCGATACACTTCAACATGTCGCAAAATTGATATACTAGGGTGTGTCTAGGTGGAAGAAAACACTATTCCGAAAGATTTATTATCTGCCATTTTACTGACGCTGATATTGCAAATGATGAGCCAATACAGTTCACTTCACTGAAGTATTCATTCGTGATAAGTATTATGTATGTATTGGCTCTGGTAGTGGATGCTGAACTAAACGAGGTTAATTCTATAAATGCATGACTAACCGAGACAGCTAGTTTTGCAGTGGTTGGGTGGTTTTGACGAACATCAAAAGCAGTCGTGAGCACCCAGTTATGCATAAATAGGCGGGCATAAGAATGTGCGATATTGCAGTCAATACAGTTGCTATTTGACATTGAACGGTTCATAAGCAAGATGCCCGCAATACGTTCCACATGTTCAGTATCTTATATCCAGACCTCTAGCAATCGATCAATCTATCTTTTTACAAAAAGTACGTTGAATAAGAATCTAGAATAACAACTGAAATACTGTTATCATTATATGATAATAGATACTGAGGAGACGCTTAACTTTGACTTGTATCAAACGTATTCTAGCATAAATATTGTCCAAACAAACGTTGATAGAGTAACAGTAAAATTGTTCGTAATGCTAATGATTTAGTCAGCATAGAGCTTTACATGTCTATCAAAGTAAGTACTGGCATATAACATTATGTTTAACATACTCACTCGATAAATCATAGAACATGTTAATTAAACTTCAAAAGACAGCGTTACGCTCATGCTGAAGATCATGGATCTTTCAATAGGCCATACGTGCATACAATACTTAGATTGGTTTTGTGCAGTAGCTATTGTCAAAACGATACATGAGGGTCATTATTGCAAAGGTACACCACATCTGCATGATATATACACCTCTCCATTACCGCCGCTCCTTGTTTATTTTCTGTAAAAATCCTTGCATCTGTAGGCTAACAAAGAAGAGAAAAATATCAGCGTAGCGGGTCAGTGAGCCTTTGTATTGACTTATAAGTAGATTACAAGACATTGATATCCAAACATCCTCCGAAAGCATTGATTTGACTAATAAATAAGATGCGCATCGGGCATAAGTGACAGTTATACAGAATGTCTAATAGTCTCTTTGTGCGCTCTGCAACGGATTGTGGCAAGCACAAACTAAACACAGAACATCTACAATTGCTTCTACATGCAAGACATACCGCGTTTTTGCAATTTAAATTAGATTACTTCACCTGGCTTATGACACAACGCATGGCAGCAAAGCTACCTGCTAAGCGTTTAATATCGTGCAATGTGACTAAGACATCTAAACTCCTGAATTTATGAGAACCATAAGATAATGGACCCATAACACCAATACAAGTAGCTTTTGCAATTGTTGGCAATAGATATGGTAGGGTCTTTGGGTTAACAAAGAGGTGTCCAATGAATTCACTTAATCCAGCTGGGCCCCTCATTTTACTGGACCATAACGTTCTTGACAACATATAGCCATTGGTACAATTATGTTGAGATGCCTGACGGTCGATAAGTTAAACTTTTATGCATTGAGTTTTACATGTTATAAGGCCTTCCGTGAAAATACCATATACATGTGTGCTTGAAGGATTTGTTTTAGTGGCAGCACGATCATGACATGGAGTCTCACTATATTTGAATAAATCTTAGGTCATTTAGCTTATCTTTAAGGCATACTCCTTAGGGTACATTTTAAGACAAACAGATTACAATTCTGGAAAGGTGAGAAAATTCATGATGACGATAGAAATAACCCACTATAAAGCATGTAATGTAAAACATGACGATTCATTTAAGGCGGACATCACGCAATAAGGAATTTAGCCTGATTGATTTCTTTGTATTAATATTACCATTGCTTGACAACATCTGGAATACGGGTCAAACGACACCAGCGGAAACCAAATGCAAGATGAATAATAATATTGATATTAACTCGTAGGCTTACATGTGGTAATTTTCAAACGGTCCACACATTATGTAGCATATCGACAGTGCTGCCGCAGGGATTACAATTGTGGCTAAAAACATTCCATAATGCCAATAATGCTTTCGGCTTTTACTTATGGTTGAAAACGTCGCTTAAGTGCAAATCGTAAAACTATATTGAATTTGGCATAATGCCATTGGGTCTGTGTCTTACTGATATACTTTGCGAGCTCAGAATGACATCGGTGCTATGTCACTCGCTTATTCACTGGACAGCGTTTTATTCTCGAAGCAGGCATACACGAATTTTAGGCGGTATTATATGGTCAAGTTTTACATCGGTTTTATAGCCTTTGCATAATAGAAACTTACAGGCTCTGCTCTTTTCCCTTGAGATTGGTCAACATGGTATGCATTCATTTATATATAAATGGAGCTGTCGAGCTCACTATAATCTTATTGGTTTTTTCCGTTCGCGAGTGGGCAGAAGCTCCACCCTGATCATCCCATTTTATTATGTCTTCCAACGATAGTTGGAAGACATATTGGTTTAGCCAGTATTTTTTTTTTTTT
>CM067346.1:13514899-13594899 GCA_034190875.2 Urechis unicinctus
ATAAGCGTCAGATAAATGTCATAGCCCTGAGCTATTTGTTTATTACAATATGCGTCCAGATAGTAGTCGACTAAATTAGCGTCAGAGTATAATACTATTAGCCCCATTAGTGCTCACTAAACCATCTTTGCGAATTTCTTAGATGTGGAACATAGACTGTTAATATATCTAATATGATGCCTTTAATAGATTCATACATAAACATTTCTCCCATGGATGCAATTTGAAGGCAGTCATTGAGGCAAGCAATGCATGTGTATCTAGCATCATTCATCGTCCATGTGATGTGCTATGAATATTTTCAATGCTCTCATCGGCTTCCCTGTGGTTTCTCATAATTTGTCGTGTGATTCATGTCGAACATCAGATACTCCATGCCATGTCGCTATTAGATTTGACATTTTGCCTTGCAGCTCTTTCCGGACCATTACACTATTCTATGTTGGACAGAATAATGGTATTGACTTGTGGCGCCGCTGCCCTAGGAGAACAACCCCACTCAGTGAATAACGAAGCCATATAATCTGCAATGGATGGTTTGAGTAAAGAAAGGATTCGCCAACAGTACTCGGCATTATGCAATATTCTTTGTAACCTCATAAAATGCCATATGGAAACCCCGCAATAAACAGTTGATAAAAATGATCAAAAGACGCAGCGTTGGTTGTAAAGGCAAATGCATCCCTGCGAGTCCAGATTTCCCAAGCAATCAACAATCATGAAGAGGACTGCGCACTTTTGGAGTTAAGCATGATTGTGCTACTTTTAGTGCCAACCGATTTGTTTGGAATCAGGATGCATACGACAGCGCGACATCATCTGGTTCTGTATGCATTGCTAATACAACAATCGTAATATTTCAAAGTTGCATTCGATATAAGCTTGTCGTACATAACCATTGTTCTCAGACCATTCATGTCTGTGGTATTGTTTATGCATAGCATTAATGTCACCATCTCTAAGAATTATATCATTATTATAGCATAGAAATGCATGTTTTATCGTATATCGGTTGAAGGGTTTAGCAGACCACAAAATTAGATTTCAATGAACCGAGCAGCGTCACATAAAACAGTGCTTATCCTTCAGGAGCCATGCCATATGCTACATAGTTGTCACCGTGCTCGTGGATAACCCTGCCATTATATATACAAGGCCTAGTTAGCAAATTGTCCGTATGATATTTATGGCAACGTTGGTGCTTGTACATACATATCTCGCGTCCTACTTTTTTGCAAACATGATCAGCTATTGCTTTTTGGCCACATGTCAAAACTATCACTTGCAATCAGTTAGACTTAGTCTTTCTGTCTTTCTTTCTTTCAATTCTTTTCTCTTTTTTCTCTCCTATCTTTATTGCGGCAATTACTCATTACAATGGCCACCAAGATTTGTAATAGATCAGACGCTTATAAGCAGATCGGTAGTATTCCTAGTTAAATCAGGATAGCATGCATTATTTAATTTCTATCTGCCGTAATTCTTGTAATTGTTGGTGTCTGTCTGCTCTGAGAATAGTACATTGATAACGGTAACGCGTCATCTTCTATGGACCACCATTTAATCAACAGGCTGTTGACTGCACGATTACGACATGTCAATCATGTCGCAAGCCACCGGCTTGTGCTAAATGATCAAAAGCGCACATGCAAATCGAATAAGATGCAGTCATTACCATTGCCAGTGCTGTAATGGCATGAAATCAAATTTTGTTTTATCAGGCGAACTTACATGAACGTGTACATACAATTGGCAGACCGCAATGAAACACGTTTATCACCACAAGACCGGCCACTAATGAAAGCCACTGCTTAAGACCTTGCTAAATAAACTTTTAGTACTTACAACACGTTAATTAACTGCGTGGTCAAAAGATAATTGTGTCATTGAGCGTGCTGTTCTTAGTAAATATTAAAATAATACAGATAATTGCAAATGTACCTTCGCACTGTAATATACATATGGCAACACTTTGAACAGACAAATAATATCTGCGCAGTATGATATATGCTATCACTGGTAATACTCTGCTAAACAACACAAAATACTGAATATCAAAAACATTAAAATATTACGCAATTACCGAACTGACAAGCAATGCTTCGATGCGTTGCTCTAATGTTACGTGTACAATATTACCAAGCTAATACTAAGCTTTAGGTAATTTTCATTATCTATAACAACGTGTAATATGTCTTTATTATATAGCGGAATAATTTCCAAAACATTTTCAAACCAGAATCTATGCCTACTTTTATGTGTGGATGATGTAGTTTTATGTTTATCAATTTCGTCGGCGCATTATCGTTCGCATAAAAAAATCGAGAATTACATGTGTCACTCTATGTTCTTTCAGTGTCCAAGAACCCCTAGGCCTCCTTGTTGCATGATTTACATTCAGTTTCGCTACACATCTAGAATGCTTTGGTACGAATGTTGAGGAATAACGCATGGTATAAAACGATATATGCACGCTGAAAATAATATCTTTTCTGTATATTTCGTAATATTAATTGTTTTAAATCAAATTCAACTTAGTTACCAAGCCATCATATTTCCATGTACATTATTATATAAACATTCTCTGGTAGACAGACACGCAAATACAGGCGAGACGTTATGCTCAATCTCGACATCTTTCCTTTGTGACATCATGCGAAGAAAAAAATATGTATTCTACCTTTCCTCCCGGGGAAGCTATGCAGAACATTTGCTTATAGTCTGAAGACGGGATGTCGGCAATGGTCACAATAAAGCACGGATCTATCCAGTGTGGCTGCATGATCCTTTGCAACATATCATCTGACGTGGTGTTCTTATAAATGCATGTCATTTGTACAGATAACTTAGCGCAACGCACGTTTTAAATAGAGGTAAACCTATTTTTGATGCTTTTCAGACATTTTCTTGTTTTGTGAGTACGAAAAAAACAAAATCAGCTGGACAGCACCCGTTTTTTTTTACTGTTGCACTTACTTGGACTGTATTTATGTTAAACCTACCAGCGATACACCTGGTTAATATTATGCGATACCGTATGTTAAACATTACCTCATCCCTACGAGACATTGGTTATCGTGATGTCACTCAGTCACAAATGTGATTATTTCGCATGATATACTCCGGATAGAGCACCACCCACATGTCAAATAACAATATTTGTGAAAGTTACCCATACTGAAGCTAAATCATGCTAATCTTAGAGAACAAAGACTCCTGTTTGTTATTGTTTAAACCGAACTGCCAGTCATTACTTAAAACATAACAGCATCATAACTGTCAAATTATTAACCGTTATGACCATAAGCATCAATATGTAGTAGCCGTGTCGCCTACTTTAATGCAACATATGTAACCATATTTCCTCATTATACTATGAATATTGACTGAATATAAATCAAAGAGCTTTGTAATAAACATATATTATATGTATTACTGACCAAAATGTGATAGTTACTTTTGAGAGGTCATAAACGTACAGCTGCAAACCGGAGGCGCCGTAGGCGGAATAAACAGATTAAAGATTAAGAGTAATAGACATACAAATCCATTCATTGGCATTGTTCGAAGTTACGACACCAACACATAAAAAAGAGGTTTGAATAATAAAATGAGCTTATGTAGTTTTATGCCAATGTTTTCGAGCAATAATAACGATCTCCATAAACTTGTTAAAGCAACGTCAAGCAGAAAGTGAGTTTGTAAAAACATCCATACGCCTCGTCAAGCTGTAGCCAATAGAAATAGCCTCCACAAACCCATACTTTTGCAGCTGGGAGATTCCAATGCCCACAGTGATTTGTGGGCCTGTGAGGACACAAACGACAGTAACTGGATAGACAATCTCATCATACAAAATGATCGCATGCTTTATTGATTACGGCCAACTGCATGCCACCGTTAATGTCTGAATGCTTTATAGAATATGCCTTGCCATGGTTAAGTAGCACTTGAATGGCAATACCCGTCTGATGTCGAGAATAGGTATACAATACGGATTTCATCACTGCATTTCTATTTCTTAGTCTTGCAAAGGACTTATCAATGAACAATCTTTGGCTCCCAAATTCAGTCGGACAAAATGCGCATCAGGTTTTACAAGATCCATCCCTAAGAAAGGATCCGACTTGAATGCTAATACAGACTCGTTATTTACATTAATGTGGCTACGCTTCTTATTATTCGGTGTCCACTTAAATAGTTTGGCCATCTCATGACGCAGTTAAGGGACGTGAGTACGAAACATCTGTGAAGCGCAAATGTGAAATGGCACTTTTTTTCTTTGAACAGTTCGACCTTGCACAGGTTTACTGACGGATGCATACTAAAGATCGGGATTTGTAATATTCATTCTTAGAAATAGCACTGGCTAGCGATCAGTCGACTGTCTATTCATTCTTTGCTGTAATCTTTTTTTCCGAGGCTAGCTGTCGCATCAATAATGTTACTTACATGGTAGAATGCGCACATTACCCAACGATGAGATAATCAAACATACATATTTCGAGGTTAAAAAATGACATCGACAGCAACGCTGAGGTAACAGCAGATGGGCTAAGTATTAAGGAGCATTTACTGTAGCGACGAAAGTTCGAAAGCTTTTAATTCGCAGTATGCGGCCTCACTGGTCACGTCGGCAACAGCAATTTATAGCTCTATCAACTTATCAGCATCACATATGCAGTAAACTGTATCACCAGTTCCTTTTTCCTTCATAATCATCCTATATCCACGGTACTAGCAAGGTTGGCGCCTGTAAGCGTTTATCAAGTTTAGCTGGTATTGACTGCTCATGTGTTTTCATTAGAATTACCATGTAAATATGACGATTAGTTTAATATCAATATCCATACAACAGCTAATCACGTGGTGAAGACATAATGCAAGTGTTGCGTTCTAAAGATACATCAATTGTCTCATATTCACGAGATTTGTCATATGCAACCTTCATAAAACGATTCAGTTAGTACAACTGCGAGTAGCGTTACGTAGATAGACATATATATGCCGCATAGGATTGCTCTGTCTACCTTCATTGACGGACTAAGTTTAAATGCAATTCGCAGCAAGCATACATAACGAGTTGGGTTTCAAGCTTTTTCAGTTCAACGCTATACCACCTTGATATAAGCGTTATTATTTGCAATGGTGGGGTCATTATGCACTTACAAATAGCATTGATTGTGAGTTAGTCAGCGGTGTTGTGCATCATCAAACTATTACTAACCAGTACAATGGGAAACCAATAGATATGTTAATAGACGCTAGAACATACTTCTATGGTGATGCAATAGTTGTTGATATTGTAATCCCGACTTAACATTACACAGGGGGCGTGACAGTATTAGCAAGCCAGTAATGTAATATGTTGCCCACGAGCTGTGTTATGTGTACCTTTAAGGTCGCGGGTAAGGTTACAGATTGGTCATAAATTAGCGTGTACCCTGACATATTGTTTACCCTATAGTTGCTTCGCTGATATGTCACTGTTATGAAAATCGCGTTGGTTTTGCATCAGTACAGGACATACACTATGATTGTTCTTTGGAAATATAACAGGGATAGGGGAAAACACAATACATTTAAAAAAAAAATAACTACAATATAATATAAAAGAAGGCTACAGTCTCATATCAAATACTTCTGGACTCGTTCACATCGTCCAAACCACCTGAGGCTTATGGTTAGCATAGCGTTTGGGTACTGTTCGAACGAGACGGGATATTCGCACTTTTTATTGCTTTTAGTCAAGGTTTTGTTTCATTTTCGGATTGTTAGAGGTCATAAATTACGTAAAACGTGACCTATACCAATCGGTTATATTCGCTGGGTGACCGGCATTTACATCATTAATATCATGGCAAAAAAAGTCGCTGGAGTATGTTTGATACTATTTCATGAGACATGGGAGTATACAGGTATGTGCCGTTAATGTTTGCGTCTATCTTAATCAGCATGGTTGTATTGTGGTAAGCTATAGCCGAAATCGTTTTGTCATGTTGCCCTCTTGTCTGCAAATCCATCAGATACGACAAAACATATAACAGGTTTGGCAGACGAGAGTGTCGTTATAATTTAATCTAACTGATTAGTCTGTATTTACACATATAATATCAAATTATGTAGTGACCAGGCTGTAATTTCTTAAACTTAGCTCACCAGAACCATTGTAAATGAACAGGTAATAGCCGCAGTGAATGTGTACACACACTAAGCATACCATGTTAGGTTATCTTGAGCCCCGCTGGATATTTGGTATCATTTTAAAATTTATCATTCCGGTGAAATACACAGCTAGAATGCTTTGCTACGAATGCTGGGAAGTAATGCAAGACATATACGGATCTGTACGCACTGAACTAGTCGCCCTTTTGTTATATCTGGAAGCCGTTTGTAAATTACGCCAAATATTACATTTTGAAAGACATGAATGGCTTACGACGGAATCTTTAATTTGTTTAGGGCAGGACAATCAAAATAAAAAGAATGAAATATTAGACAAAAACACGAGATAATACATTATCAGCCGATTTCGCATCGATAATGACCTTTTTACGACCGCTCATAACCAATTATTTGCGTGATCAAACGATGAAAATAATTAGTTACATTTATAGGAAATGTATGGCTAAAGTATATATGGCAGATACATCTAACTTAAGTAGATCATGCAGTAACGCGATATCATTAATCACATTTCAATACTGTTTTAACGATGAAAACTATTGCATCGAGCCATCTTCAGCAACGATATGAATGTCAATGATATCCGTTAGTTCATTAGACTTGCTATCAAAAGGATTGTAGCCATCGTCATCATCGGGTTTGCACGATCCGCCTCCTTTGATTATACGTGATTAAGTGTGCCCCATATATGCAAAATGATGCCAAACGATTCGTGTTAAATAACGATATTGCGTGTCCCAGATTCACGACGCTGGAAGCCCATGATTCATGCCTCCATGTGATACTCGGAAGCCTGGCATCATTAACTAAATTATCGTGACTGTGGGAATTGTCAAAATCAACTGTATGGTCACGACCATCACTATCATTGACGCTGTGTAATAATGTTATATGCTAAATTAACACTGCAAATGAATTACTGCCAGTAGTTTGCCTAAGAAATTACTTACATGATCACAATGTGTCGTCCGATTATTTACCCGATGATGGATACTTAAAGTACAACCCCCCATAAAGATTGTGTCTTGTCAAACGGTCGGTACAAGCAATACACTGCAATATTCTAGCCTAAATATACTAAAAACGGATCATTCAAAAATAACATGTACTTTTACATCATCATAGTGACTAAATACGCTGGTGCGGCGTTGCGACCAGGCCGATCCTGCAATTGGTCGATTTGTGCTATTCTACCTCTCCTTATGTATTCCAGGTATCATAGCGAGTGTTCCGTTCTACTATTTTCTTGCTATAGGTGATATAGTACCGAATGGCTGTAGGAATAAAGCACAATAATCTTAGTCAGCATTTAAAACGAGGTAACATAAGGGATAGATATTGCACCTCGAGTACAATTCGTAATACAAATTACAGTTCAAATTGAACCTTTGGTGATCAAATTCATCTAAATGGCCAAATCGCAGCATATACATGTGCATTCATTTATGAACATTATCTTGCCTACAGCAATGGAAAGCAAATGCTTTATTTTGACATCTTTCGTTTTAGACATCATGCGAAGAGTCAAAATGAATAATCACGTTCGCTGGAAGCTGGGCTAAACATCTGCTTATAGTTTGACGACCGGGTGCACAACATTTTGCGACATTGTACCTGCCGTGATGTTGCTATCAACAAATGCAATGAATACAGGTAATTTGCAGTTGCTGTGTTGCCTTCTTAAATGCAACATTGCAATAATGTTCGCATACTGTACAGCATTAGTTAAATATATGACGGGCCAACTAGGCTTGCTATTTTTCGAGAGATCACATAATCAAAACATTTATTTTAGAGGCACCAATGGCAAAATAAACTGATTCAAAGATGTGAGAGTTATATATATATATATATATGACTACACAAGACTTTGCTTATAGTTTCTATACTAACACATCAACTGAGGGTTTTATTTTGTTTCGGATTAAGGAGGCAACTTGCTGTATGCAATTGTTATCGAGGAATAAGAACAACTTCCATAAGCCGTAAGTGCAACTTAGTGTGCTTAAAAAACTAAACAATTCCCCTTGCTGGATTGATTATGCCGAATTATATGCTGCTGTAAATGTCCGTATGCCGTATAGAATATGTCTTGCCATGCTCAGGTGTTATTTAAACGAGAGATATCCGGTTAACGCCGAGAATTTGGTTTCCAATCATGATTTTATCCATGCAGCTCTATCGCTTGGTCTTGCAAAGTATATTTCAATGAATGGGCTCAGGATCCAAAATCTAACCGGTCAAGATGCGGTTAAAGTTTGACATGATCCGTCATTGATAAAGTAAGGACTGCTTATGCATGCTAATTACATGCATACATATGGCTCCGTTTCCTTATTTTCCACTACAACATATTTATGCCTGACAGTGATTTTGGTTTTATTCTCGGCATCAGCCATTGCTGCTCTTGCATTAATTTTTATGATTTACACAATTTATCAAGATTATTTGAAAAAATAACGCGTCAATTATATATGTGTGTGTACGCCTACATTTGTGGTGGGTATTAAAAACATATGTACTAGCTATTTATCGAATAAATTGCTTTGCAAAATCTGCTTTTCAGAATTATTTAATGCTTTAATCGCCTGTCGCAGCGATATTTAAGCAATGCGACAAAAATGTCATTATTTAAATATTAATGTTGGAATTGTCTGCTTGGTATTATCGCATTATGCACAACACATTGCTTTCGATAAAACCCTTCATATTTGATATTAACAGAAGCAGCATCAAAGCCATGGTAATGCTGAAAGCGTGTACCTTTCAATTCAGTATGAAAGGCTTGTGTTTGCCACAGACGGGATATTTGATTTGTTTTTGAACAATTTATTGTCCGGTATTGCATTGAATGGAGCGAGACGGTTGCTAATGGATGTATGGAAAGGAGATCTGCCTTGTAAACCTGAATTATTTCGTGTGTCACGTATCTCGTGACTGGAATGAAATGAATGAAGATGAATGGTATGCGTTGAATAAAAAATATAAAAATGCGTACATGTGTGATTATTCTTTGCCTACTTGTACCAATTAAGAGCGTGTTGTCGATGCGATTTATTTTGCTATATTGGACAACTGCTCTCTTGATCCACTATCTCGAGCATTCTTAATTTTATTTCAAGTTATGCATAACTTCTACAGGATTGGTTGAAACTAATCGCGTATATTTAAGTCAAGGTGTCGATGAAATTCAGTCGATTGATGATGCGTTCGTTGCATTCGTCATGTGGAGCTCTCGCTGCAAGGAAGCATTGGCAACCTCGTGATGCTAGGGGGGACGTGTGAGAAGCAGACGCGCAAATTTGCAACGGCAATTTCTTTCTGTTAAAACTAGTAAATGTGTACTAATGTATCAATACAAAAGGGCAGGTTTCGTTTATCATCATTTGTGAAAGCAGGGCTCGCTTACAGACAGCCAGTTGTCTCGTAATCCTTTCAAATAATCTTTACCTCATGTAACTTTCGCCACAATACTTTTTCTTCTAACGGATTACATAATGTTATTTACTGCCTAAGGGCTGCATTCGTTCAAAGCTCAAACTGACATTGCTAGTCATCTCTTACTCAGTAGAAGCAACGAAATAGAAACCAATTACAGCTTATAATAACAATTGAACGTCATAACATGGTATAGTTTGTAATGCTTCCTTTTACAGCCTTGTAAGTGATAATTGCGTCTCTGCCTAAACGGAAGTACAGGAATATTGTCACATTATGCATGATGCTATTGACCATTTACTATGGTAGGTAGGAATCTAGCAATCATATTATTCGAAATTATTGTCCGAGTATTGGATGATCACTCCATACGATAAGATGTAGAGATAGGTGAATGACAAAATTTCGACGGTGCAACTTGTCAGCTCCTTTATGGTAGGTGAAGTCAATTTTAGATTCAGGTCCTTACCCTATTTGTTCATTTGCCTTGACAAATAATCGTCAAAATATGCCACATGATCAGCTAGTGTTGATAACTCTTTTGTTCTTATTAGGATTTACGGGTAAATATGAAATTTAGTCATATAGCTAAACGAATACAATAGCTGATCCTGTGATGAAGACAACATGAATGTGCTTTGGTCAACTTGCACATACTCGAGATAAGTTTTATATTCAACCTTAATTAAGCCTTGTAGCTTAAACAAGCGTAACACCTCGTAGATAGACGTCCGAGATGTACTCTTTGTGGTTATTGTAAACTTACAAAGAGCATTCATTATGAGTGAATTACCTGCTGTTGAGTACCATGATACTATCATCAGCCGGCATGATGAGGAGCCAATATATATGCTTATGTACTCGTAAATTATTGTTCTAACGGTTGATCAGATATAATCCTAGTCATGTCAACAGGGTACGTGACTGTCTTAGTGAGGGTGTAATGTTATATGTTGCATCTCGCTCACACTGTTTTACGCGCTCCTTTAATGGTCGGTTACTGCTCGATCCTAAATTAGCATGAAACCTGAAATACTGTCAATGGCTAGGTCATGTGAGGCTTACAGGTGCTTACGGGCCCCGTTACGGCTTTAATACATATATTGTTTACTCCCTTCATGTTTTTATTTACTTAAACGTCGTCATGTACAACATTTATTTCATAGACAAAAGCAACATCCTGTCTCCTATGTTAGTCAGCGTTTATTACATACACCGACAACATACACAATTATGTAAATAGAGACACGTTTCACGTGGTAAATTACAGTGCACACGCAAATAAAGTACTTAAGAGCCAACCGCTCTATAAAGTAACAAGTCCTATGCAAAGTCCTATATATCAATTAAAGTCAAGATTTCTATCTAAAGAGTTCCAAGTAGTTCCTTGCGGTCTAAGAAAATGGTATTTTGCACTAGGCCGGAGGCCCGGTTTTCAAAGCGTTGGCAATTATATATGCACCGCAAAGACGCCTTAAAAATGGCCGTATTGAGTCGTACGGGGCCCATGTGACCTGGACACAAAATTGCTTGGCTGATATATGACGGTGCACTATGCACTATGACATGCACTATGAACAGATTTTTCTGAGGTAATTTGTAAGAGATAGGGAAAAGCAGACAACCCATTTTAATATGAACTGAGCGTAAATGAAAGTCACATGTTATGGCAAATAGGAAAAAAGTTCTAAAGTTTCATGTCAAATGCTTCTTATTTTTAAATTTGCGCCCTAGACTAATACTGTTGGCTCTATTAGTACCTATTTAATCATATACGCAAATATTTTTTTAATCCGGAGCAGCAACTGAAATAACACATTGTTAAAACTGACATTTACAGTTGTTAGAATCATTTTGAGCAGTTCTCTCAATTTGTTTGAAGTCACTGAGGCAAACAATTAGTTTAGTTCTACATCATTTGTCGTCCATTTTATGTGCAAAAATTAGTATCAATCCTCCCACTTCAGCGTTTCTTGTTGCTTCGCTTAGTTTGTCGTGTGATCTTTGTCGAATATCAAAAACACTGTTCTAAACATTGTCGATATTAGGTTTTCCATTTTGCCTTGCTGCACTTTCAGGACCCTCACACTTTTCTATTCGGTCAAATAATATGATAATATTACACCGCTTTTCTTAGGGAACAAACCCACTCAGCCAATAACGAAGCCATAATATCTATCATCGATGGGTTGGGTACAAAAGAGGACTTGCAATCAGTACTCGACATAAAGTAATATTTATTGTAACCTCATAAAACGTCAAGCGGAAGCCCTGGCCATATATGATTGGATCACATGACCAACAGATCCGGCGTTAGTTGTCAGGGCGAATAAGCCCCGGTGGGGTCAAATATCCGAAGCAATCGGCAATCATAGAGGGGACGAGACAATATTGGAATAACCCTTTGCTGTTCTACAGCGGTGTTAATGCCAACCAATTCATTGCCAGACGGGTGTATACGACAGAGCAGGATCATTTGATTTTATCTGCTTTGCTGTGCTAATGTTCGCAATAATTGGTTGGGGGCATGGTGAGCACTGATGAAGGTTTATAACATTCCTAATATGACAGAAAACCGAATAGAATTTCTGTTTTATAAAAGGTTATTACGCTACTATCCTACCATTTCACGAGCGCATCAATACAATATTCAATCGATTTTAACTATTGTAAGTATTGATTCCAAACATATTTCAGAAAGGATTTTTTCCCGTTAGGAAAAGCGTGTGAGGGGGTGACGAGATAATAAAGTAACAAGCCATTTTCTTGGGAGCACAATTTAATCCACAGGCTGTTGACATTAGGATAACGACATGTCAATCATTTCGAAAGCAACTGACTAGGATAATGACATGTCAATCATATTAAAAGCAACAAGCTTTGCGCAATGTGATCAAAAGCTCTCATTATTAACAAATCAGATGCAGCCATCAGGATTGTCTGTGCTGCTATGACGTAAAATCAAATTGAGTTTTATCAGGTGAGCTTACATGAACGCGTACATACAATTGACTGCAATAAAGACTTACCATCAATGTGGCTCATTTCGGTTTTTAAATAGTACGATTACAGAAAGAAAGATGCTTAGCATAACAGATATTCACACTGTTCCTTTTCAACGCCCTCCGACCTTAATGTAAGCGCTTCTATTTGCAGTGATGTGGTTACAGTAAACATACAATCAACATTCTTTGTTAGTAAGCCATTGTGGTGCATCATCATACTGTCACTAGGCAGCATGAAGCTAAACCAATTGAAATGCTCATGTACTCAGAAACCTACTGATATGGTAATACAAATCATTGCTCTTATATTAAGCCTGCATAATCCTAAACGTTAACACAGAGTACGTGACAGTTGTAGTGAACGCGAAATGTAATATGCCCCTCGCTACAACTGCGTTATGTGTACCTTTAAAATGGTCGGTACGGTTAACGATCGCTCTAAATAAGCGCGTATGCTGACACATAGTTTACCCTACAAATTGACTGACAGATATATCTCTGTAAGCCTGACACACACAACGATTGTTTTCGTAAAATTATTGAGATATGGGACAAAATACATTCAGAAATGAATTTGCCAAAATTCGAGCCGCACGAACCCCATCGTCGCATTCACGAAAACATGCGTGTTTACTTCTCAGCTTTCCTGTCCCGCTATGTAGACATCACTTTGTTGGTTTTGAACGATGTTCGGATAGTCTTGGTTTAACTTTGGGTAGGTGCCATCAACTTTGTGGGACGTTTGATAACTCTATCTCGTGATCACATGCACATTCACATTTGTAGCTGGAGATTGTGTTATGTTTGCCGCTATGCAATGCCCTCATATTTGTCACGACCCATAATAAAATATAAGCCCGCCACATTTGTTAATTTGATGGAAGGCTAGCAGATGCATCAACATGTCACAACGTTAACTTGTTAACATATATCATGGTAATTAGCGCTCTTTTCATCCTTATTTATTAGAGATTTGTTAGAGAATTAGATGTAATGCATTACAACATTCAATCACTGTGACATGTTCTTGCAGCAGACGGACAAATACATATCACGAACATGTATGAATCTGAGTGTTAATTATGGGCATTAATTTATTCTAGCCTCCACGGACCCATAATATCGCCACGAAAAGTTATTTTCGTCGTTTGCTGCATTCCTACTAATCATAGTAACCTCTACCATGTAGGGAAAAGTGTTATTTGGTACCTTCGTATTGCACCCTTTGCTTTGCAAACTGCCTCTCAGACACAATAACAACATTATGCTGGTAGTGACTTACTAATAAAAGTTATTGCATTGCGCTGGCAGTTGCATATACGCCCCATTTGAAATTGCGCTAGCAACTACCCCGTGAGGTCAATTATGCCTCGCGTCAGATAATGCCCTCACTAAATGACGGTTTAAAATCTCTGGTTATTTGGATAGCATGATGCCAACTTCGGTATAGACCAATATTAATTTGCTAGGTGTAGCAATTTACGTTGGCAGGGACAGTACCACGTGGTTTCTGGTGATCATTGGACGACAAATGTTTTAATGAGAAAACAATGCATTGTGACTGACAGCATGTTCTAACGTGTATGGGGACAGGCAGTCGTGACCTTGTTGCACCGGAAAACCTGACATCCGATTGCTATTGGCTGTGGTGAGCCGTCAAGGCGCTTTTGAATAATTTACCCATAGTAGGATCGTAGCATGCGACATGATGCGTAGGGTTCTGAGACCAATATACAGTACATTGGTCATACTTACGCAAAGGTAACCGAATAATTGACACTTTCATGCTAGGGGAGCATTTTTACTCATGCTACTAGACACTTGCAAGCAAGGCGACAATCACTCGAAGTCTGATAATTTGGGTAATTTGTCAGTAAACATAATGCATATTTGTACTGATTTAATAAGCATCAAGCTAATAACATTGGTTTAGGTATATATACCAAGTTTGAAGTCACTTGCATGAGTTAATGATATGTGCAAATCAATCCACTTGGCACTTAGAAGCCTTGCATCATGAAATCGGACGCCAGAGATTATAACAGTAGTCAAAATTAGTATTGTCGTCCTAAACATTATCACGATTAACAATGTTGAAAAGTCATTCGATTTTATAATAACCGCCTTAATTCGTATGCGGTTGTATATTCTTTACTGCCGAGGGGCGACGATTAATTTCGTGCACAGTTAACTCACTTCATTAAGTCGTAATTGTTTGTGGCGAGTTTTAGCATAGACCGATGTGGTACACTATTGCTGTATCCCGCACATTCTACTTTGCAACTGAAACCAAAGGGGATTCGTGCGGCGGAATGTCACGGTTGTGATTTTTCTGTGATCTATTTAATGAAAATAGCGTTAATGCTATTAGCTCCCCGAACATCGACAGTACTTGTATCATCCTAATATAGTTGTGTGTCAAGACATGTCATTGCTTTACAATTGTAAGCGATCAGGCGTTAATATCGTTTTCAAAGCATGAAGTTAGACCCTGCGTGCAAAACATATTCGATGGTGGTTTGTGGAAGCAATCCTAATCACATTGGTGACCTCGTAGCTCTAACCTGGTTGGCAATAGATGCTATTTATTTTGAAAACAACGATTCTTTCTGCCCTGATCCAACAGTACAAGCCTTTCAAGGTTGCCTTATTTTGCTTCTCATGCTTGCAATGACAATAATAACACTTCAGTACCTGCTAAAGTATATATATATATATATATATATATATATATATATATATATATATATATATATATATATATATACCTTATATATATATATATATATATAATGAATAGAATAGAGGTCTCCATGTTAGCTAATTTGGTAATCTTTCCTAGCAGCACAAGCTTGTAGTAAATCTACTGCCATTGAATTATAAACTTTGCCGATCCTTACATACCACATCAGTGTGAACCACTGTCTACCGTTAAGTCAACTGCTAAGCATTAGATATTTAGGAGAATTAAGATATGACACACCCCCTTTACTCAAATATAATTATCAAATTTATTGGAATATGAAATATTTCCTGTCCCACGGCTGTGTTATGTACAACAACGGATAGTTTTGCCGCTTGATGAGCTGTTTGACTGGGAAGGTAATTAAATGAAACAGTGGAATTTGCGCAAAAATAACAATGATTCAACCACAACTGAATAAAAATGGCAGACTGCAAAGGCAAAATTATCGTTGCCTGCCAGGCGTACAATATCATTGCCGGCATTTGCAACTAGGATCATCGCATTGGTAATTGAAAACCGTGTGAGATAAGTAAGTTGAGGTTTTTATACCAGCTGTAGCTTGAAGTGATATAGAGAGCCATTAACAGGGGACATTAAAAGCAATATCTTATATTTAATGGAGCCCGTCCGGAACGGATCATTGAGATGTAATCCCGAGTTCACGATCTCGAGCATTTATAGGGCCACGGACGGTGGTCGATTCATAGTCGTTCTGTAAACGTGCCTCCTCGAGCTTTCATCAACCTCTAAAACGCCGGAACTGTAATGGTTTCGGTCTTACATGAGACGTACGCTTTGCGAGGATGATTACGAATTCTATTATTTTGTTTTATTTTTATACCCGCAAATGAACTATATTTAGAATATATCGACCTTTAAATGAATACTATGTTTCACCGGATATGATTATTTGGCTACACGGAATGTTAGAGAGTTAGTAAGCCGAACACACCGACCTGGTTTTGATTTAAACCATAAACATGGAAGAATACGGAAGTTGCATGTGCAAAGGACGTCTCAATCTGATTATAGCTTGCTAACGCATTGATCTTGGCATATTTCTATATGTTTTCGAGCTTATATTTACTTGCGCGTTAACTAATCCGTACGTGTACGATAGCAGAATAAAATTCGTCACAAACCAGTCTATACTTTGCGCAAAATCATGTTTCAGCCAACTTGTCTTCAATGAATCAACCATTTAAAGGGAGACCAAGTACGAGGATAAATATCTCACAGCTTCCACTAGAAATGATTTAAGCCTTGGCAACTGAAATCATTGATGCATTTCTTATTACCCATGGCTTTATTAAATTCTGCATCCGGTCTAGTATTGGAACCCGATCTGGCCTCTCCTTCCTATCGGCCTGCATACGGGATCAATGAGAGAACTAGAAGAGGTATAGGGATGGATATTATAATTCATATGAAATATGGACACCATTGCAACCATGTTGATGTTAATGTTGTACTTTGATAATTATGAACGTACAGCATAGAGGTAACCTAATTTCACTATATCCGTACTTACCTGTCTAAATACGCTTGACGCTTTGTATTATCACAGCCGTTTCAACAATCCATTCGAGCTCATAGGTACCAAATGTATATTCAATAAGCAGTAGTACAGAAGCGGGTGGTATTATTGAACACGACTGTTCAGGGCTCCTTCCCCTTTGCAGCACACCCGGAATAATGCAGCAGCTTCTGCCATTTATCATGATGTACTGAGTCGATACGTTAGGCTGCATGACAATTTGATGAGACATCAAGATAACTAGTATAGCGGGCACGTGGGTGGCAATCTTATTATGATTCTGAAATATTACCTTTTGTCAGAGGCAATTATTCCGCCCTGTCAATGGGAGGCGCGTCCTGACGTTGACTGATAAGTACACATCAATAAATGAATCGTATCATGATTATAAATTACAATCGAAGGAACACCAAAAGAAAAGTATCCCTGGTATCCTGTATCGTATATTATGTGGCATATAACGTCAATTTAATCGACTGTTGTTCAGGATTACCATTACAGGTTATTGTACGTTTGAAAAAGGAAAAAAACAATATTCGTGTAACACCATCTACTATCTTTAACAAATACAGACTATTGCCCATTATTGTTGATCATACACCCAACTTTTAACATTGCGCTCATAATGCTTTACAATATGGGAATATTTAAATGTGCGATAGCGCTTTCTGGGCCTCAAGACACCGTTAAGGGCTTTAGGCTGTTCATGGAATAAATCAAGCTGCGATGTGGCATCACTAACGGGCCTTGTCGCTCACCTTTCTTTATCTCAGTCATCCTTACCCTCATCCATGATCTGTGACGAGGTGATTATAATATCACATTGCATCAAACTTACCTAGAAATCGATGTCAATTTTATGATTCACAATATCTTCCCATCAAAGCAGGTTTGCTTTATTTGGTTGAATGCTGCTTGTTCATTATCTCACGTTTATTTAATGTTAGTACCTACATCACGACACAACATACATATTGAGCCGAGCACACATATGTTGAAAGGCGCCAAAAAGCCAAATTTTCTTTCTAGTGATGGCTTATGTTTTTTTATAAAGAATTAACTTTCTTAAAAGAGTATAATGGGACTTATATATACAACCTTGTGCTAAACAGGCAATACATGTTAGCCAAATTGATGAACATCACTTAGGCTCTAAGCTGCGTCGATTAGCCGTGCTTTGGGCAGGAAAACATGGTCTTGCAATGTATCTGCATTGCGCAGTGTGCGAGTCACAGTCTTAATAGTCCTCAATGAGGGTCAAAGGGAGACAATACTCTACTAAGGAATGTTTAAAATTGCAGCACAAATAGATCATTCGTCAGTGTCCGTTGTCTCGTTTCAGGGGATGTCGATCGACCTCATGCCGACTAGTCAATGGCATGGTAGGGGTATTTTGACAATTTGTATAGTGCATCCGTCGGAAAACTGCAGGTCGCTGTGCTTACTTTGTTATTGTGTTGGGGAATTCCCTGGGGTTCAAGTCATGATTGTCAATAGTAATGTAACCGCCTATTAGCAAAGAAGAAGTTTATGTCATTGTATATTAATTTGGACCAACATAACCGGGAGACAGCGCCCTGGCAAAATGCATTAGCCACCGGGTCGCAACGCCCCGACAGCACTCTCACATGGGTCGTTTGTACAATCGATGACAGATGGCAGATATATAATGCTTTACATTTAAGTACATATCAGCGAATATTTATTTACATTTTTTTGGTGATAAGCAAAAACGATAGTATGATATAAATGCATTTGCCTCCTTTATGCAATGCATCAGGACTAACACGTCTTCGGGCACTATGACCTGCGGGTTTTTCATGGAGCCTGTCTACTGTGGGGCGTTCTAACCCGCATTTACGAACAGGGAATGCATGATGACATTCAAAACTGTTGATGATGTCGGCGCAGCCATTTGGGGGAATAATTTGCCGCTGATATTGTCCACCTTGCTCATCACAAGTTACACACAATTTATTAATATCTTCAAACTGCATTCTGTATATCCAAATTATCCTCGCATGTATCACATGCGAAGTCCTGTGCATTGAACGGGTGAGGTCTTCTTCTCCGACGATAAGTTAGTAAGATCAATAACGACGTCGTCTTCGTTCCCACGGCGAAAAAAACTCTTCATGGGAATACAAGCTTCGACTTGCAAGCTTCAAAAACCGCCACCAAATGCTTCAGAAATGCCATTTTATTGGCAAAGTGTACCCTTACTCTGTCTACAATCCCCCGCAAAGACACCGTCGAAAAGTAGCAGTAGTCCAATACGCCATTACAGCTACTAAGCCATTACAGCGCCTTTGTCTCTTTCATCAGCTTTATATCAGTTACCTGTAATCTTATTGTACTTGTATTATTTTACATCAGACTATCACAGGAGCCCTTGCGAATATGAGTCATTCATATTCAAAGGAATCTAGGGCCTCCAGACAGACAGTTACTGCAATGTTAATATTTCCGTGTGCTGTGATCGTTGTCATTAAGTCAAAGTACCGAATAATTCGTACATGACAGCTATAATCATAAGCATCCAAGCAACTTGAAATTGATATAGCAAGTACGTCTTACTGTTTTGAAGGTGGAGGTAATGCTATCCTTCCATAGCATATGTAATGCATCTCTCCGCCGATCATGTACATTTTCATGTCATGAAACACTTACTGATGCATTCACGTTTTTTATTATATTTATTTAGTCCCACAACAGGCATCACTTCAGAACACACAATAGCATGAATGTATGATAACACAAACCAAACTACTATTTCAATTGATTCCTGTTCAAGTGTGAATCAATTTATTCATCTCTAAACGTCCATTAAAGAAGTTAGCTTACGACTAGGTTAGCAAATCTGTACACAACTTTACATTTTGATCAGTGATGTCAAACGCGAGGCTTTCGAGGAGAGAGATCGGATGGTCGAATTGTTGATGATCAAATGATATAAACGAGCTGAGCATGTTCGCCTCCTGTGGTGAAGACCAAACATCCGATACATCAAATGACACGTGTTCGATACACTTCAACATGTCGCAAAATTGATATACTAGGGTGTGTCTAGGTGGAAGAAAACACTATTCCGAAAGATTTATTATCTGCCATTTTACTGACGCTGATATTGCAAATGATGGCCAATACAGTTCACTTCGCTGAAGTATTCATTCGTGATAAGTATTATGTATGCATTGGCTCTTGGTAGTGGATGCTGAACTCAACGAGGTTAATTCTTTAAATGCATGACTAACCGAAACAGCTAGTTTCGCAGTGGTTGGGTGGTTTTGACGAACATTAAAAGCTTGGACATAAAATGTAATGGTGCTTAGTGGATCAGCATGCGCTTCATTGATTATTCATATCGTCAGTACTGTATATATAACTGCAGTTTTATTATGAGTTTCTATCCAGAAATGTCGTTCTGCGCGCGGCAACGGATATTAACTAATGCATATCTAATGAGAGCTGTCTGAACTCAACCATACACTGGCCCGCACTATTATTGTAAAGTGGCAAAAGGTCTCACGACTGGGGAGGTAGACGAAATAGTAATATCGATATCAACAAGTCCGGCTCCAGCCTTTATTACAACTAAATAATTACAATGTCGCTGTGTATCGTGTTAGGAAGGTCAGGTAAGCTAAAGGGGTTTAATGGCACACCAACACTCATGTGTTATATTGTGCTAGGAAAGGTAATAAATAGGATTGACCCGATTAAACAGCTGCCTTCTAAGATATTTGAAAATGGATATGGAAAAGATAAAAATGTAAACGATTATCCTTGGCCAAGTCACCACCAGCCGACTGACTGAACCAGACAATTCCAGCCTCTCGTCTAGGTGAAATCCGGGCCAAAGTGGTGTGTTGCCGATATGGCCCACAAAAGAACCGCTCCCTCAACCACATTGTCCACCGACACGAGTCGCAACCCATGGCTAACAGGTTGCCCCTTATTAGTCGCCTCTTACGACATGCAGGAGGATACAGATGGCCTATTCTACCCCCCGGACCCACAGATTGAGCATCGTAATAGGAATAATCAAACCTAACCTTATGTCAAAGGGTAACCAGGAGTAACAAGAATGTAGCTTTAAACGGCAGACCCAATACGGGTGGTTACCATTGTGCCAAAAATAGCAGGGTCGGAGTTCGGGTGTTAGGTATATCACTTGAGGACAATAAGGCGGTTTAGACTAATACCTTAATATAGAAGAAATATTGACGTGCTCAATTTAGCCACATGCGCTGGCATGGATAGGAGTACTATTGTCATTACCAATACTAATGGTTACATTAATAATAATCATAGCAATAATATGATGAAATTAGCATGCATAGTGCAGATATACTTGATAAATTTAGGTTCAACGAAATTTATAGAGAACATCGTGTGTAGGGTAATAAAAAACGTACTTTTGACGTTAACTGAAACAGTTATAATATAACTTATATCTCATAGGGTGTTTAGGGATAAAGAGGTTACTAAATCGAGATATTGCCACATATGTTCTTCGCGCTCGGCATGTCGACAATGTTTCCAATGTATGATTTCAAAAGGATAGCGTGATTGGGTTTAACACCAGTCAATGCTTTATTTATATCGCTTGTTGATCCATAAGGCAACAACAAATTGAAGTTTGATGCGCTGTATTTCTACTCTACGCAGATTGTAAGCGTAACCTTGGCAACAGCAGTCGTGAGCACCCAGTTATGCATAAATAGGCGGGCATAAGAATGTGCGACATTGCAGTCAATACAGTTGCTATTTGACATTGAACGGTTCATAAGCAAGATGCCCGTAATACGTTCCACATGTTCAGTATCTTATATCCAGACCTCTAGCAATCGATCAATCTATATTTTTAAAAAATGTACGTCGAATTAGAATCTAGAATAACAACTGAAATACTGTTATCATTATATGATAATAGATACCGAGGAGACGCTTAACTTTGACTTGTATCAAACGTATTGTAGCATAAATACTGTCCAAACAAACGTTGATAGAGTACCAGAAAAAAAGTGTTCGTAATGCCAATGATTAAGTCAGCATAGACCTTTACATGTCTATCAAAGTAAGTACTGGCATATAACATTATGTTTAAACAGACTCACTCGATAAATCATAGAACATGTTAATAAAACTTCAAAAGACAGCGTTACCTAGGGCCAAATCATCTGCATGATATATACACCTCTTCATTACCGCCGCTCCTTGTTTATTTTCTGTAAAAATCCTTGCATCTGTAGGCTAGTCCCTTTGTGCGCTCTGCAACGGATTGTGGCAAGCACAAACTAAACACAGAACATCTACAATTGCTTCTACATGCAAGACATACCGCGTTTTTGCAATTTAAATTAGATTACTTCACCTGGCTTATGACACAACGCATGGCAGCAAAGCTACCTGCTAAGCGTTTAATATCGTGCAATGTGACTAAGACATCTAAACTCCTGAATTTATGAGAACCATAAGATAATGGACCCATAACACCAATACAAGTAGCTTTTGCTATTGTTGGCAATAGATAAGGTAGGGTCTTTTGGTTAACAGAGAGGTGTCCAATGAATTCACTTAATCCAGCTGGGCCCCTCATTTTACTGGACCATAACGTTCTTGACAACATATAGCCATTGGTACAATTATGTTAAGATGCCTAACGGTCGATAAGTTAAACTTTTATGCATTGAGTTTTACATGTTATAAGGCCTTCCGTGAAAATACCATATACATGTGTGTTTGAAGGATTTGTTTTAATGGCAGCACGATCATGACATGGAGTCTCACTATATTTGAATAAATCTTAGGTCATTTAGCTTATCTTAAATGCATACTCCTTAGGGTACATTTTAAGACAAACAGATTACAATTCTAGAAAGGTGAGAAATTCATGATGACGATAGAAATAACCCACTATAAGGCATGTAATGTAAAACATGACGATTCAATTAAGGCGGACATCACGCAATAAGGAATTTAGCCTGATTGATTTCTTTGTATTAATATTACCATTGCTTGACAACATCTGGAATACGGGTCAAACGACACCAGCGGAATCCAAATGCAAGATGAATAATAATCTTGATATAACTCGTAGGCTTACATGTGGTAATTTTTCAAGCGGTCCACACATTATGTAGCATATCGACAGTGCTGCCGCAGAGACTACAATTGTGGCTAAAAACATTCAATAATGCCAATAATGCTTTCGGCTTTTACTTATGGTTGAAAACGTCGCTTAAGTGCAAATCGTAAAACTATTTTGAATTTGGCATAATGCCATTGGGTCTGGGTCTTACTGATATACTTTGCGAGCTCAGAATGACATTGGTGCTTTGTCACTCGCGTATTCACTGGACAGCGTTTTATTCTCGAAGCAGGCATACACGAATTTTAGGCGGTATTATATGGTCAAGTTTTACATCGGTTTTATAGCCTTTGCATAATGGAAACTTACACGCTCTGCTCTTTTCCCTTGAGATTGGTCAACATGGTATGCATTCATTTATATATAAATGGAGCTGTCGAGCTCACTATAATTTTATTGGTTTTTCCGTTCGCGAGTTGGCAGAAGCTCCACCCTGCTCATCCCATTTTACTTGCTTTGAATCACAGCTGATTTAGTCGCAGTACGAACACGGCCTTAATGACCGGCCGTACAAAAAGCCGGTACATCATTGTGATGCAACAGAGCATATGTCAATTTTTGCAATGGATATCAGCTAATTAGGAATACGTTTCCACTCCAACATAAACATATTGACATATGCCAACTATTTTACAAAGTACGATTCGGTGATATCTGACATAGTCTCATTAACAAAAAGCTTTTTGCGAGTTTTGTGAGGAAGAATAGATCTTGTTAGACCAGATATTCTGGTACGAACCTGTTAACGCTTGGGACCTTTTAGGTTTTGTTCGGCTTGATTGTACGTATTACCTATTTTAAGCAGACCGATGCGATCCGTAATGTACCAGTGGTGGTCTTGTATACTAATTGTCCCGACTAAGACATTCGACACATGTTAAAATGCTATAACAAACGTGCACACTAGAACCTTTGCTTATTGCATATAGCTGTACAACGACAACACATGTTCAACTGTCTAGTATTTCGATATGTATAGGCATATTAATGGACCGCAAATGCTCTGACATCACTAGGCACGCCAATGACGCGTTACTGCTTTGTCGAAACTCCTTTGCGATATGCATGGCATTACAACCACTACCCGATTTAAGGCAGTAGACAACAAAGATATATATCTCATTGCAACAATAAAGATGAAGGGTAATCGGTACTTATTGGGGCTCAGCCCTATGTGTTGTAAGAGTTGTATTGACAATTATACGACATGACACAAAGTTAGTATTATTTTATTCTAAGTACATACCAGCTTTGATGAAAATACACGACCACGGTGGGGCCTCTGGTCAATTAGCCTTGTCAGCATGTTGCGGACAATTTGCATTGCCACCATTGATGTAATGCATGATAATGAGTTCGGGAAATTCAATGTAATCGGAAAACTAGTCGACCAATAGCACTGAGTATAATATATTTGGATTGAAACTTCACCTTTCACAAATGCCTATATTTTAGGCTTAAGAAGTACATTTTAACAAGGTCCATGCATGCAATCTTTCGTTGCGACCGACTCACATTGTATATACTATGCGTACCAGGTGCGCTCCTTAACGCGAACTGGAGTGTCATCTAGTTTCCACTAGTTCTGTAAACCTTATGTGTGTATTTACTTCGTGGCGAAAGGGAAAACATGCTGCTTTAGATGATGATAGTGGTTCTTAAAATCTTGCTCATACCCTATTCCTTACTCATATATAACTCCGCTGTAATGTTTGCATTAGCACCCTAAAAATAGTTAAATGCAATATTGTGCAATGTTAAGCATGCCACCGTCGATCTATGAATGGCTAAATGCTGATGCGCGTTTTGAAAGCATCTACAGATAAACTCCTTAATCAGATATCCCTCCGCTTTTATGTTTGAATCAGCTTCCTTAAAATAGTTGAATGCAATATTGTGCAATGTTAAGCATGCCACCGTCGATCTATGAATGCCTAAATGCTAATGCGCGTTTTGAGAGCGTCTACAGATAAACTCTACAATTAGGTAAATGTAGCGTCAGTGTAAATTAGAGGTATGGAAAAAGTCGTAGGCGCCACGGTGTGTTTGTGAGGGGGGGGGGGGGGGTGTTGCGTACGTGCGTGCTGTCGTTTTACTGTAAATTTACTAAACATGGGAACATCCCATCATCCCTTGATTAACTACATAGATTGGCGCTAAAATAGCATCACGGTAACACGCAAGATCCGACTGCCATGTACAACTGTTGCCTTGTGGGTACTAATTAAACCAGCTTTAGTGCACCCTGCGGGCAGCAGCGCCACTTGTCTTGGCCATGATCCTGGCCCATTCAAGAGCCTTGTCTCAGGAAGTTCTGATATTCTAAAGTAATTGCTTTTGCCAAACGAGACATTGATGGTGTGATAATGAGCAATTGTTTTTCATGCCGCTCGGTAAAATACTCGGCCATTCATCAGAGGCAGTTATTTGCACAAAAACGTACCTAATTTGAAGTACTAATGCAAACATGTGAAGGGCATTAATTTTTTTCCCATGATGGAATCGAAAACTAAGTTGATATATCACGTTAGTGCAGCGTTAAATGCATTGAGACTTCGTATTATCACAGTCATTGTCAAACACAGTTCTCTATCACTCAAAGTTCAACTTGTTTGAAATAAGACCAATGTAGGGTATTATTTGGGCGATATTACTCTCACCCCTCTTCTATGCCATTGTTCCTACTTAGAATAATGACGTAGTTTAAGAGCGACTGATTAGAACAAGAAAATGTGGTTTGCCATATACTGTGAATGTATAATGGCACAGCATTCAACATGACGATGAATAAGCGTCCGATAACTGTAACAAGATAACTTAGCTGGTGTTTTGTACGGCCAGTATGTAATCTTTGTTAATGCGCAGATCCTCGGCAATCTTTGCTCACGTACACACCTTCACAACCTCATTCACGCACAAACCAGCTGACTCAGTCACTAATTCACGCATTCACTAACTTATTCGTTTACCTGTTTCTCACTCACTCACTAACTTACGCTTATACCAACGTATCTGCGCAATTACTCATTTGCTCACTCACTGATTCACTTATATACAGTTTTACTCACTCACCCACGCAATTGCTCGCGAAAACACGCTTACACTTACACACACACACACACACACACACACACACACACATCTCACACACAAACATGGACATACAATATATTCAGAAGTGCGGCTTTGCTGAATTATTTTGCACTCATAAAGTTATTTTGGCCGTTAGCTTAAGACACGTAATGATGCAAATAAGTCAAATTGATATTGTTTGACATATTCTCTTTCACTCATCAGATGACTCTTCAAGACGGTTGGTAAATTAAGTGCAACAATTCTTCATTAGTACTGTACCACCTTGTAAAATCAGCCTTCCGACACAGCTGCTACTGGCTTCTGCATGCAACTGACATATGGTAATATGATTGGACAGCGCTGAGCTATTTGCCGTATGATTGTTTATTACAATATGCGTCCAGATAGAAGTCGACTAAATTAGCGTCAAAGTATAAAACTATTAGCCCTATTAGTGCTCACTATATCATCTATGCGAATATCTTAGATGTGGAACATAGACTTTTAATTATCTGATACCATGTTCTTGATGCCGCTAATAAATACATACATAAACATTTCTCCCATGGATGCAATTTGATGGCAGTCATTGAGGCAAGCAATACATGTGTGTCTAGCACCATTCATCGTCCATGTGATATGCTATGAATAGTTTAAATGCTCTCACATCGGCTTCTCTGTGGTTTCGCATAATTTGTCGTGTGATTCATGTCGAACATCAGATACTCTATGCCATGTCGCTATTAGATTTGACATTTTGCCTTGCAGCCCTTTCCGGACCATTACACTATTTTATGTTGGACAGAATAATGGTATTGACTTGTAGCGCCGATGCCCTAGAAGAACAACCCCACTCAGTGAATAACACAGCCATATAATCTGGAATGGATGGTTTGAGTTAAAACAGAATTCGCCAACAGTACTCGGCATAAAGCAATATTCTTTGTAACCTCATAAAACGCCAAATGGAAACCCCGCAATAAACAGTTGGTAAAAATGATCAAAAGACGAAGCGTTGGTTGTAAAGGCAAATGCGCCCCTGCGAGTCCAGATTTCCCAAGCAATCAACAATCATGAAGTGGACTGCGCACTTTTGGAGTTACGCATGATTGTGCTACTTTTAGTGCCAACTAATTTTTTTTTAATCAGGGTGCATACGACAGCGCGAAATCATCTGGTTCTGTATGTATTGCTAATACAATATTCGTAATATTTCAAATTTGCATTCGATATTAGCTTGTCGTGCATAACCATTGTTCTCAGACCATTCATGTCCGTGTTTTTGTTTATGCATAGCAATTATGTCACCACCTCTAGGAATTATGTCATTGTTATAGCATAGAAATGCATGTTTTATCGTATATCGGTAGAAAGGGTTTAGCTGACCACAAAATTAGATTTCAATGAACCGAGCAGCGTCACATAAAACAGTGCTATTCCTTTTAATCCTTCAGGCGCCAAGCCATATGCTACATAGTTGTCACCGTGCTCGTGGATAACCCTGCCATTATATATGCACGGCCTAGTTAACAAATTGTCCGTATGATATTTATGGCAACGTTGGTGCTTGTACATACATATCTCGCGTCCTTCTTTTTGCAAACATGATCATCTATTTATTTTTGGCCACATGTCAAAACTTGCATTCAGTTAGACTTAGTCTTTCTGTCTTTCGTTCTTTCAATTTTTTTTCTCTCCTATCTTTATTGCGCAGTTACTCATTACAATGGCCGCCAAGATTTGCAATAGATCAGACGCTTATAAGCAGATCAGAAGTATTCTTAGTTAAATCAGGATAGCATGCATTATTTAATTCCTATCTGCCCTAATTCTTGTAATAGTTGGTGTCTGTCTGCTCTGAGAATGGTACATTGATAAAGGTAACGCGTCATCTTCTATGGACCACAATTTAATCAACAGGCTGTTGACTGCAAGATAACGACATGTCAATCATGTCGCAGGCATGTGCTAAATGAACAAAAACTCACATGCAAATCGAATAAGATGCAGTCATTACGATTGCCAGTGCTGCTATGGCATGAAATCAAATTTTGTTTTATCAGGCGAGCTTACATGAACGTGTACATACAATTGGCAGACCGCAATGAACCACGTTTATCACTCTAAGAACGGCCACTAATGAAAGCCACTGCTGAAGACCTTGTTAAATAAACTTTTAGTACTACAACACGCTAATTTACTGCGTGGTCCAAAGAAAATGTTGTTATTTAGCGTGCTGTTCTGAGTAAACATTTAAATAATACAGATAATTGCAAATGTACCTTTGCACTGTAACAAACACATGGCAACACTTTGAACAGATAAATAATATCTGCGCAGTATGATATGTGCTAACACTGGTAATACTCTGCTAAACAACACAAAATATTGAATATCAAAAACAATAAAATATCACGCAATTACCGAACTGACAAGCAATGCTTCGATGCGTTGTTCGAATCTTACGTGTATAATATTACCAAGCTAATGCTAAACTTCGGGTAATTTTCGTTATCTATACCAACGTATAATATGTCTATATTATTTAGCGGAATAATTTCCAAAACTTTTTCAAACCAGAATCCACGCCTACTTTTATGTGTAGATGACGTTGTTATATGTTTATCAACTTCGTCGGTGCATTATCGTTTGCATCAAAAAATCTAAGTCGTGAATTAAGTGTGTCACTCGATGCTCTTTCAGTGTCCAAGAACCCCAAGGCCTGCTTGCTGCATGATTTTACATTCAGTTTCGCTACACATCTAGAATGCGTTGTTACGAATGTTGAAGAATAACGCATGGTATATAACGATATATGGACGCTGCAATAATATCCTTTCTGTATATTTCGTAATATTAATCGCAGTTCAAACTTAATCGTTTTAAATCAAATTCAACTTAGTTACCAAGCCACAATATTTCCATGTACATTATTATATAAACATTCTCTGGCAGACAGACACGTAAAAACAGGCGACACGTTATGCTCAATCTCGACATCTTTCCTTTCTGACATCATGCGAAGAGACAATATGTATACTCCTTCTCTTCCAGGGAAACTATGCAGAACATTTGCTTATAGTCTGACGACGAGATGTAGACAATTGTCACAATAAAGCATGGCTCTATCCAGTGTGGCTGCATGATCCTTTGCAACATATCATCTGACGTGGTGTTCTCATAAATACATGTCATTTGCACAGATAACATAGCGCAACACACGTTTTAAATAAAGGTAAACCTTTTTTTGATGCATTTCAGACATTTTCTGGTTTTGGAGTACGAAAACGAAATCAGCTGGACAACACCCGTTTTTTTTACTGTTGCACTTACTTTGACTGTATTTATGTTAAACCTACCAGAGATACACCTGGTTAATATTATGCGATACCGTATGTTAAACATTATCTCATCCCTACGAGACAATAGTTATCGTGGTATACTCCGTATACAGCAGCACCCGCAGGTCAAATTACAATATTTGTGAAAGTTACCCTTACCGAAGCTACATCATGCTAATCATAGAGAACAAAGACTCCTGTTTGTTATTGTATAAACCGAACTGCCAGTCATTACTTAAAACATAACAGCATCATAACTGTCAAATTATTAACCGTTATGACCATAAGCATCAATATGTAGTAGCCGTGTCGCCTACTTCAATGCAACATATGTAACCAAATTTCCTCATTATACTATGAATATTGACTGAATATAAATCAAAGGGCTTTGTAATAAACATATATATTATATACATTACTGACCAAAATGTGATATTTACTTTTGAGAGGTCATAAACGTGCAGCTGCAAACTGATTCCGGAGGCGCACTACGCAGAATAAACAGACTAAAAACTATAAGAGTAATAGACATACAAATCCATTCATTGGCATTGCTCGAAGTTACGACACCAACACATCAAAAAGGGGGTTGTATTATAAAACGAGCTTATGTGGTTTTATACCAATGTTTTCGAGCAATAATAACTATCTCCATAAACTTGTTAAAGCAACGTCAAGCAGAAAGTGAGTTTGTGTAAACATCCATACGCCTCGTCAAGCGGTAACTAATAGCAATACCCTCCACAAACCCTTACTTTGTACTCTCTGTACCCACCACCAAGCTACAAGATTTTACAGAGCGAAATTGATTATTTGATCAGTCAACTTCCATCCCGACTTTTGCAGCTGGGAGATTCCAATGCCCACAGTGATTTGTGGGGCTGTGAGGACACAAACGACAGTAACTCGATAGACAATCTCATCATGAAAAATGATCGTATGCTTAATTGATTACGGCCAACTGCATGCCACCGTTAATGTCTGAATGCTTTATAGAATATGCCTTGCCATGGTTATGTAGTATTTGAATGACAATACCCGTCTGATGTCGAGAATAGGTATACAATAGGGATTTCATCACTGCATTTCTATTTCTTAGTCTTGCAAAGGACTTATCAATGAACAATCTTTGGCTCCCAAATTCAATCGGACAAAATGCGCATTAGGTTCCATAAGATCCAATCCTAAGAAAGGATCCGACCTGATTGCTAATACAGACTCGTTATTTACATTAATGTGGCTACGCTTCTCATTATTCGGTGTCCAGATAAATAGTTTGGACATCTCATGACGCAGTAATGGAACGTGAGTAAGAAACATTTGAAATGGTACTTTCTTTCCTTGCACAGGTTTATTGACGGATGCATACTAAAGAGCGGGATTTGTTATGTTCATTCTTAGCACTGGATAGCAATCAGTCAACTGTCTATTCATCCTTTGCTGTAATCTTTTTTTTCCGAGGCTAGCTGTCGCATCAATAATGTTACTTACATGGTAGGATGCGCATGTTACCCAACGATGAGCTAATCAAACATACATATTTCGAGGGTTAAAAATGACATCGACAGCAGATGGGCTAAGTATTAAGGTACATTTACTGTAGCGACGAAGGTTCGACAGCTTTATTCGCAGTATGCGGCCTCACTGGTCACGACGGCAACAGCAACTTTATAGCTCTATCAACTTGTCAGCATCAAATGTATTACCAGTTCCTTTTTCCTTCATAATCATCCTATATCCTCGGTACTAGCAAGGTCGACGCCTGTAAGCCACCCGTTAATGACAACATAAGTTCATGTTTGTCGTCAGCACAGCAGATGAAAGTTCCCTTTTATTTTATACAAAACCTTCGGCCTGCAATAATACAACAGCTGAAGCGAACTGGGTCAACTAGCTGAATTCTTCTCACATTGCCAACTAACTATCTCTGAGTCTAAAAGCAATTTACGAAGTGCAAACTGCAATGACTCATCTTATTGTGTAACAGTTGTCTTTCATTTACACATCTCTCGTGCTATGTGACACTCTGATAACGACTGGTGATGCAGGATGATTTTGATTCCCACTTTAAATTACTAAATCCCATGGCCTTCAGTCAAACAGAGCAAGGATTTAATATTAAGGCACATTACTACCACTGAAAAAAGGAATTACATATAAACGGTACTTATGTTTGCCTCACATACTGTTCGTCAGATTGAACCAAATCGTATAATGCGGAAACATTATTTGGGATTTGGACACTCACTACACACAATATGATGAGGTGTGTTTATCATGACATTATTCCGGGGATGCATCTTGCCGCTTCGTTATTTTCCGTGACGAATCTTCTGCAAGCGTTTATCAAGTTTATGTGGTATTGATTGATCATGTGCTTTCATCAGGATTAACATGTAAATATGACGATCAGTTGAATATCAATATCCATACAACAGCTAATCACCTGGTGAAGACATAATGCAAATGTTGCGGTCTAAAGATGCATCCATTGTCTCATATTCAAGAGATTTGTTATATGCAACCTTCATAAAACGATTCAGTTAGTACAACTGCGAGTAGCGTCTCGTAGACAGACATATATATGCCGCATAGGATTGCTCTGTCTACCTTCATTGACAGGCAGATGCTAAGTTTAAATGCAATACGCAGCAAGCATACATAACGATATATAAAATAAGGCTACAGTCTCATATCGAATACTTCTAGACTCGTACGTTCACATCGTCCAAACCACCTGAGGGTTATGTATAGCATAAAGTGTGGGTACTGATCGAACGAGACGGGATATTCGCACTTTTTGTTGCTTTTAGTCAAAAGTTTTGTTTCATTTTCCCGCGAAATATCATGCCATAATCAATAAATTTGAGTGTCACATGTGCCATATACAATTCCAATGCGTGACTTTCTCTACAATGAGTTTCAGCCACATGACGATAGGATAACGCAGCATGTAGGCTGATAGTCTGGTTCATTTGAAAATAATCCGGTAGCGAGTAATACACCCTTTGTGATTTTGAATACAGTCCTAGATAAGATATTAAATAAATTTTCTTAGTAAGTAAATGCCCAATAGTCTGGACATAAATTGATACATAACTTTTTGGTGCTTGATTGTTAATATTATCGTTAGAGCGGATTGTTAGCGGTTATAAATTATGTAAAACGTGACCTATACCAATCGGTTATATTCGCTGGGTGACCGGCATTTACATCATTAATACCATGCTAAAAAAACTCAGCTTGTTGCTGGAGCATGTTTGATACTATTTCATGAGACATGGGAGTATGCAGGTATGTGCCGTTAATGTTTGTGTCTATCTTAATCAGCATGGCTGTATTGTGGTAAGCTATAGCCGAAATAGTTTTGTAATGTTGCCTTATTGTCTGCAAATCCATGATATACGACAAAACATGTAACAGGTTTGGCAGACGAGAGTGTCGTTATAACTTAATCTAACTGGTTAGTCTGTATTTACACATATAATATCAAATTATGTGTAGTGACCAGGCTGTAATTTCTTAAACTTAGCTCACCAGAACCATTGTAAATGAACAGGTAATAGCCACAGTGAATGTGTACACACACTTAAAACACTAAGACTTTCGAGGCGCATGCAATTATTAAATAAGCACATGCACCGACTAGCCATAAAGCATCAGCGTTCAATATGCGCTAAGCAATACTACTTCGAGCAAGTCCTCGTAAATACATTATAAATGCGCAACACTGACGAGTCTACCAATGAAATTATCTACTTAGGATCACGGGTGTGTTAGTTATGTGATGTAAACCTCTATGTCATGTCTTCATATATGTCTCGTCCCACAATAGAATATTAACCCATATCAATCGTTTAGCCGATGCACCAAAATGCCGCAACAGTAAATTGCTAAAATATGTTATGGTAGTATGCGTCGTTTGCTGAGCAGCACTTAGTGGCGCTGAATTTATATTGCGAATAGTCCAAGTCCAGTGTGACTAAGATTTTTCGGTATTCTTTGGGATCCATTAGACTCTGAATTAACAAGCGGAAAAACCACCACTCTTCCGGCTCTCCACTACGTTTATTGCAGGCATGTGACAAGTCGTTAAGTGAAGCGTCTGTGGTGCCTATTAAGGTCAATGACAGCTTACTTGCACAATTCACTGCACACTGAAGAATGTCTCTATTTATTAATCCTATGTATTCGGATTGTAAGTCACCCAGGCTCAGGCGATGGCTTCTTTTCTTGATCTACTTATATACTGCATCTTAATGGAATGACACTTTGCCGTTCATTTCATTTGTTGGGGGACTGTGGGCAAGCGCTACGGTGTGAGGTAAAAAAAAGTTACTGTCATAAAACATTTCGGGGGAATCGGGTGGGTATCCACAATGTAAGTAATCCCGTCATGTAACTTCTGTATGCACCCAATCTAATACCTGCGATTACATCAACTGACACGATGAACAGAATCGTGTCGATTATCATTACGGTTAACACTGTTTTACAGCTATAAAACTCTCAATAGACGTCGAAAATAGACACCCTCTTTAATGCAATCAGATTTTCATAGGACAACATAGGCAGACGATTATTCGGAGAGACAAGGGTTTAGCAATAAATTATCGGACTATCCTAACGAGCGTTAATGATCATATAGACTGAATGCACTAATCCCCATATATTTTTCCAATCGGAATTTGCCTTATAAATATTCAATATATCAGTTATCATAACTGCAAGAAGGCTTATGAAAAGTGGCAAAAATAGTGAATATATAGCTATTTTATGTGGCTGTACCATTTCATCAGCCCTGGCAGCTTGTCCTTCTGGTTAGCAAAGCAATTCCCTACCTCGGAGTTTTTGAGGGATCAAATCCGCGATGCTGGCCCCAAATATGCCATTTAGTAATATTTTTTGTCAATCACACATATGATGAGTAAGATATATTTGCATTGAATACACTTGCTACGATCACAGTGTTGCAAGTGCCCCAGAATATATCAAATGTCGTCCCAATTTGTGGTGCAATTTTATATACAGGTGCTCATTTGTATCGCTTAATTTGGTTGTTACCTCTTTTATGGCATCACTTGAATGTTTAAAGCTTAACACGACTGTTGATGAATTCACTCGTTGTCACTACTTTGCTCATCCATCACGTTATTGAATCACGCCGCAGTAATGAAATTGCATCAGCCGGAGTGTGTCGTTTAACAATACCATGATACGTAATATTGCCACGATGCTTGATTTACGGCTATTTTTCAAAGCAAATTTTCTTTGTTATGAACGATTCATGCAATGAAGCATTTGTTGAGAATAATACACTTTGTTCCTTAAATCCCGACGCAACTAGATACGTGGAGCTATAATAGAGAAAGGAAGTTATTTCAATATTTACTCAGTCTCAGTGTGCCAGTTTCAATTGGCTGTTGGACTGTTCTGTCGGCCTAAAGAAAGCAATTATGTTGCACCAGAATGTCTTAGGAAATATCGGTAGATGATTGTAACGTTACCTTTACCGCTGAAAAAAAAACAGTGCTGTTTTGACGGTGTAGAAGCGCTTTTGGATAAAAAGGTTCGAACATGTAGGCGAAATCCTATATAATAATACCTAAGCATCAATAAACTTGAGGAAATGTTTTTAGTTCAAACAAAACCACCAAATACTCGGACCAAGAAGCCTGTCAAGAACTGGATAAATAGATTATTACTCATCATTTGATTTACCGTGATCGTTCATATTTCGATAACTGAGATCCAGTTGGGCAATTGCAGCGGTGACCACAATGTATTGTTTTGGAACGTAATGTGCGGTGTTTATTATGGCATTTTTTGTTTGTTGTGCATTTTTGGTAAATATCCACACAATTTCATTATCAGATACGTGGAGTAGGGATTCACGCTTTAACAAAACCTTAGAACGAAGATGCCAATAGCTAAGGATTTATTTACACTTCAGTAGTTCGTTTTATAGATATTTTTCGCAGTGATATACACTTGGGTTAGATTAATGTTGCTGTTGCATCGAGCTAATGCGAAATGTTGTGTTAATTTGGGTTTATCGATCAATGATGGGCTGTTGTTATTGTGATTGCATGTCTGGCGTAATGTTCCCTGTTTTCATTATTGAGTTCTTCATTTAAGGAATGCTTCACATACTAGAATGAGATATTTTAGCGGGTACACTTTCCTCGAGTTACAATTTAAGCATGTTACCATAATAGATAGCTTTATTGCCCATATCCGAGCATATTGTGTCACATAATACCGTTTGATTTGTGGAATTTATTTGGATAGAATATAGTTTATTTCCACCAGTGTTAGTCTTTGTGATGGCCAGTAATTAGATTCAAGCTCGCATGCAAATGGTAACCTGATCATACGGTATATGATCTGTCATAACATTAAACATACTTAACATAATGATGCAATTGTAACGCAAATGTACATTATTATTTAAATCCATTACAGTATCAATCCAATCGCTGGAAACGGATTTCAATGTGATGCATCACGGGTAATGTTGAAATAACCGCAAATACAATCGTATTATGAACGATATGACAATTGATTCGTGCTCAAATGCTAGATTTACAAGCGCTGCTTCTCTCGTATGAGTATGTTTTCAAGGGAATCCTAAAATATGCAATAGTAATATCTATAACAACATGCAATACGTTTTATGTCCGTGTGTGCTATGGTTTTCAGTTTGTGGTTCCCATCTTATCTGATAGTTGAAATTTGAAAAAACATATTCCACCGTTATTATTGGGGGCGTGGATTACGTTTAAAGGTTTGCTTGCATTACCTGTGCTTCAAAAAACTCTGTTATGAATTGAATACGACTGAGCATACCATGTTAGGTTTTTTTGGGCCCCGCAGGATATTCGGTATCATTTTAAAATTTATCAATCCGGTAAAATACACAGCTAGAATGCTTGTTTTAATGCTAAATTCACTGCAAATGAACTTACTTGCCAGTAGTTGGCCTAAGAATTTACTTACATGATGACAATGTGTCGTCCGATTATTTTACCCGAATGGATACTTAAAGCGCAACCCCCCATTAAATAACGGATCATTCAAAAATAACATGGCTTTTTACATCATCATAGTGACTATATACCTGATCTATGCTGGTTGATACTACGAATGCTGGGAAGTAATGCATGACATATACGGATCTCTGTAACTAGTCGCCCTTTTGTTACACCGTTTTTGACATCATGCGAAGAGTCAAAATGAATAATCACGTTCGCTGGAAGCTGGGCTAAACATCTGCTTATAGTTTGACGACAGGGTGCATAATATTTTGCGATATTGCACCTGCCGTGATTTTGCTATCAAAATATGTAATGAATACAGGTAATTTGCAGTTGCTGTGTTGCCTTCTTCAATGCAACATTGCAAAAATGTTCGCATACTGTACAGCATTACTTAAACATATGGCGGGCCAAATATGCTTGCTATTTTTCGAGTGATCACATAATCAAAACACTTATTTTAGAGGCACCATTGGCAAAATAAACTGATTCAAAGATGTAGGAGTTATATATATTTGTCTACACAAGACTTCGCTTATAGTTTCTATACTAACACATCAACTGAGGGTTTTATTTTGTTTCGAATTAATGAGGCAACTTAGCTGTATGCAATTGTTAGAGAGGAATAAGAACAACTTCCATAAGCCGTAAATGCAACTTTGTGTGCTTAAAAAACTAAACAATTCCCCTTGCTGGATTGATTATGACGAATTATATGCTGCTGTTGATGTCCGAATGCCGTATAGAATATATCTTGCCATGCTCATGTGTTATTTAACGAGAGATATCCGGTTAACGCCTAGAATTTGGTTTGCGATCATGATTTTATCCATGCAGCTCTATCGCTTGGTCATGCAAAGTATATTTCAATGAATGGGCTTAGGATCCCAAATCTAACCGGTCAAGAGGCGGTTAAAGTTTGACATGATCCGTCCTTGATAAAGTAAGGACTGCTTATGCAGGCTAATTACATGCATACATATGGCTCCGTTTCCTTATTTTCCACTACAACATATTTATGCCTAACAGTGATTTTGGTTTTATTCTCGGCATCAGCCATTGCTGCTCTTGCATTAATTTTTATGATTTACACAATTTATCAAGATTACTTGAAAAAATAACGCGTCAATTATATATGTGTGTGTACGCCTACATTTGTGGTGGGTATTAAAATGTACTAGCTATTTATCGAATAAATTGCTTTGCAAAATCTGCTTTTCAGAATTATTTAATGCTTTAACCGCCTGTCGCAGCGATATTTAAGCAATGCTGCAAAAATGTCATTATTTAAATGAAAATGTTGGAATTGTCTGCTTGGTATTATCGCATTAGGCACAACACATCGCTTTCGATAAAACCCTTCATATATGATATTTACAGAAGCAGCATCAAAGCCATGGTAATGTTGAAAGCGTGTACCTTTCAAAATAGTATGAAAGGCTTGTGTTTGCCACAGACGGGATATTTGATTAGTTTTTGAACAATTTATTGTCCGGTATTGCATTGAATGGAGCGAGACGGTTGCTAATGGATGTATGGAAAGGAGATCTGCCTTGTAAACCTGAATTATTTCGTGTGTCACGTATCTCGTGACTGGAATGAAATGAATGGAGATGAATGGTATGCGTTGAATAAAAAATATAAAAATGCGTACATGTGTGATTATTCTTTGCCTACTTGTACCAATTAAGAGCGTGTTGTCGATGCGATTTATTTTGCTATATTGGACAACTGCTCTCTTGATCCACTATCTCGAGCATTCTTAATTTTATTTCAAGTTATGCATAACTTCTACAGGATTGGTAGAAACTAATCGCGTATATTTAAGTCGAGGTGTCGATGAAATTCAGTCGATTGATGATGCGTTCGTTGCATTCGTCATGTGGAGCTCTCGCTGCAAGGAAGCATTGGCAACCTCGTGATGCTGTGGGGGGACGTGTGAGAAGCAGACGCGCAAATTTGCAACGGCAATTTCTTTCTGTTAAAACTTGTAAATGTGTACTAATGTATCAATACAAAAGGGCAGGTTTCGTTTATCATCATTTGTGAAAGCAGGGCTTGCTTACAGACAGCCAGTTGTCTTGTAATCCTTTCTAATAATCTTTACCTCATGTAACTTTCGCCACAATACTTTTTCTTCAAACGGATTACATAATGTTATTTACTGCCTAAGGGCTGCATTCGTTCAAAGCTCAAACTGACATTGCTTGTCATCTCTTACTCAGTAGAAGCAACGAAATAGAAACCAATTACAGCTTATAATAACAATTGAACGTCATAACATGGTATAGTTTGTAATGCTTCCTTTTACAGCCTTGTAAGTGATAATTGCGTCTCTGCCTCAACGGAAGTACAGGAATATTGTCACATTATGCATGATGCTATTCACCATTTACTATGGTAGGTAGGAATCTAGCAATCATATTATTCGAAATTATTGTCCGAGTATTGGATGATCACTGCATACGATAAGATGTGGAGATAGGTGAATGAAAAAATTTCGACGGTGCAACTTGTCAGCTCCTTTATGGTAGGTGAAGTCAATTTTAGATTCAGGTCCTTACCCTATTTGTTCATTTGCCTTGACAAATAATCGTCAAGATATGCCACATGATCAGCTAGTGTTGATAACTCTTTTGTTCATATTAGGATTTACGGGTAAATATGAAATTTAGTCATATAGCTAAACGAATACAATAGCTGATCCTGTGATGAAGACAACATGAATGTGCTTTGGTCTACTTGCACATACTCGAGATAAGTTTTATATTCAACCTTAATTAAGCCTTGTAGCTTAAACCAGCGTAACACCTCGTAGATAGGCATAGACGTCCGAGATGTTCTCTTTGTGGTTATTGTAAACTTACAAAGAACATTCATTATGAGTGAATTACCTGCTGTTGAGTACCATGATACTATCATCAGCCGGCATGATGAGGAGCCAATATATATGCTAATGTACTCGTAAATTATTGTTGTAACGGTTGATCAGATATAATCCTAGTCATGTCAACAGGGTACGTGACTGTCTTAGTGAGGGTGTAATGTTATATGTTGCATCTCGCTCACGCTGCTTTACGCGCTCCTTTAATGGTCGGTTACTGCTCGATCCTAAATTAGCATGAAACCTGAAATACTGTTAATGCCTAGGTCATGTGAGGCTTACAGGTGCTTACGGGCCCCGTTACGGCTTTAATACATATATTGTGTACTCCCTTCTTGTTTTTATTAATTTAAACGTCGTCATGTACAACATTTATTTCATAGACAAAAGCAACATCCTGTCTCCTACGTTAATCAGCGTTTATTACATACACCGACAACATACACAATTATGTTAATAGAGACACGTTTCACGTGGTAATTACAGTGCACACGCAAATAAAGTACTTAAGAGCCAACCGCTCTCTAAAGAAACAAGTCCTATGCAAAGTCCTATATATCAATTAAAGTCAAGACCTCTATCTAAAGAGTTCCAAGTAGTTCCTTGCGATCTGAGATAATAGTATTTTGCACTAGGCCGGAGGCCCGGTTTTCAAAGCGTTGGCAATTATATATGCACCGCAAAGACGCCTTAAAAATGGCCGTATTGAGTCGTGCGGGGCCCATGTGACCTGGACACAAAATTGCTTGGCTGATATATGACGGTGATGAATCACCCGTTCGTGTCGAATTTATCTTTGCATGACATGCACTATGAACAGATTTTTCTGAGGTAATTTGTAAGAGATAGGGAAAAGTAGACAACCCATTTTAATATGAACTGAGCGTAAATGAAAGTCATGTAATGGCAAATATGAAAAAGTTCTAAAGTTCATGTCAAATGCTTCTTATTTTCAGCTGCACATCATCCAAACTATCTGAGCTGGCTGCTTAGCTTATGCACGTACGTAGTATGGTGCGCTGTTTCCCACAACAATAAACTCGCTCGCAATTTACATAACTATATTATGTATATTTTACTTGCGGTATTGTTATAGCGGTTTAATAACCTATTAACTAATTTTTATGGGTTTTGTTTGGCCATGATTACAGAGCAGCATCACCGCATTCGCGAAAATCCCGGCTTATCTGCCCCGCTTTGTAGACTTACATCATCTATAGTAACATCAACGACTGAGCACAGTGCTGCTTTGCGGACCCGTTGCTAAATAGAAAAATTGGCACTATATTACTTAGTTTTCGATTATCCTCGCTTCCTAGACTGCTTTTATCCGTGGGAGTGCTCGCAGCCGAACAACTGCTTCGAATATTTTGACACGATGGATCTCTGTTTTGTGCGACTTATTGAATGTCCGTAACTATGAGTAAATGACATCGTAAGTTTAACGTATCATGGTTTGATGTACCATTTCGCATTATCAACATCAATTAGCATTTTAATGGGAAGTGTCTCGTATTTACGTCAACGGCTCAAACAATTATGTTAGCAAAAATTACTTGCATGGCAGGATATCTCATTCATTACATATATTTAGACTCCCAAGCCTGATCTTAATTAGCCATACTATAGAATTAGATTATCACTTTAATAATATTCAAACATTGCCGTTTCATATACTGGATGTGCTCCAGAATTGCAGAGCCATTTTACTATGTGTGCATGTTATGTTAACGCGCATAACAAGCAGTTCAATAATTAGATGTTGTCTTGTCGCAGCACATCGCAATATATGTGAGTATAGACTGATGTCTCATGAACCGCACAAAATATTGGATTGATTATAATGTAATGCTTTGATTGACGTTTCAAGCGCAGGTGCCCTAGCGGTTCATCCGCTCCCTTAATTATTAGGCTGCATGCGTGGTTCCGCCATTTGTGCTTTTCGGTGGAAATGATAATCGCTTTTATTTAAACTTCTGACAAAAGTCGATTTCGGGATAGAAACGTCCTAGCCCTTACGCAATGTGAATTTTTTAAATTCTTCAATAACCCTCGGTTAGGTATTTTGTATTCAACTCGGCCACTAAAACATGCTCGTGTAGTTTCTCTTTGAGCCAGCCTTTTTTTATTTCTAAGCGAGTGATAGATAAGCGAGTGATTGATAAGCGAGTCTGATAGCCATTAAGAGTTTTCTGATTGCCTTCATCGATTTCTTTCATACGCTTGGTTTCGAACAGGACACAGACTGCTCCTTTATAACCAAGGGTAAATGCAATCATGTTAGTGAACTTAAAGTTTAGCTAATGACATATAGGTCTTATGTTGACTAAATTTTGTTGATCCCTGTATCATCTTATACTGAAAGGCTCTTTTCCTAATGATATAAACCATTTCTTAGTCGGTGGTAAGAACATTATCTAATCATTTGGTAATACTGAATTTTTCCAGAACTTAAACCACGCTAATGAAGGTCTTTTATGATCCCTGTCTTACTGAAACCTAATGATTTTCTAGTTTGCATTACCCTTATTAAAACAATTTTTTATTTTTTGCCAAATTTGCCAAATTTACATCGTTTTATTGGGAAATGCCTGGCATTTAAGCCAACGCCACAAACAATCATGTAAGCGAAATCACCTTGCATTGTTAAGATATGTCGTTCGCTTGATACACTGTCTAGTCACTCAAGTCTGTATCATCTAAACTATGCTGGGAACATGCATACTGTAGAATTAGGATATCTCTTTAATCGTGTAGTTCAATCTATCCCACCTAAATGAATCGTTGATGGGATTGTGTATCAAACGCAATATAACAGTAACTCAAAAGATAAACGATTGTTCTGGTGATAATCAATTTTTTTTATTTAAACAGTGGAAACAAATGTGTTTTTACTCATGCCAACAGCTTACACGTGTCGAACAAAAATGGAAGGCATTATTCGCATAACGAACCCGCATATGAGAAGTGAATGAGTCGGTGACGGTGCTTAAAACATCTTAATACTATTAATGATGCACAAGGGAGCACAAGCAGTGATTCACAGAATTGGTCACATTATAGCATGATTTTAGTTCATGGCGTAAAAGGGCGAGGTTGGTGGCAAAGGAGAGGATGACATAAGACATTGGGAATGGGCCATTTCTTGAACTATATTTGCAATAGACCATACCCATGCTTGTTACATGGCGCAAGTAACATGTGTCATTGTAGGGTTGTATGTCATTGCCGAGCAAACGAATCTCAAATATGATTTATTGTGGCAGCATCAACAGATGGTGTGCGGGGCCCATTGTTTCAGGAGTAATTGCTGGCATGACGTATCGAATGCTATATACTTTTCATCAACGAGACATTTAATCAGAAATTGGTGGTTCATTTTGATCTGCGTTTGTAAATTTTTAATGCTTCATTAAATATTATCCTTACCTTACGATGGTGCTAATATCAGAGTCATTAATTTTTCACATTCCGAGTGACAATGATAAATGAAATGTTGTAGCACATAATTGCCTTCAATGGAGCTCTAAGTATAGAACAAGATTGTAAAACAAATTCATAGCATTATAAATCACAATAGCAGCCCTGACAAATAATCATATTTATAGCAAGATAAACACAGCGAGGCGCATGATGAACAAACTGGGAGAGACCGACGAATATATATATATAGAGATATATATATAGATATATATATATATATATATATAGATATAGAGATAGATATATATATATATATATATAGAGAGAGAGATATAGAGAGATAGAGATATATCTATATAGAGAGATCTAGAGAGAGATAGAGATCTATAGAGATATATCTATATATCTAGAGATATATATATCTAAATAGAGATATCTCTCTATCTCTCTCTCTATATCTCTCTCTCTCTCTCTCGATATATTTCGCTCTATAGAGATTATCTTATCCTCATCTCATATCTATATCTCTCTATATAAATATACATATATATATACATACACATATATACATATGCATAAATAGATATATATTATATATATATATATATATATACATAAATATATGTGTATATATATAAATATATGCGTGTGTGTTTGTGTATATACATACATACATATATATATATATACATATATATATATATATATATATATATATATACATATATATATATACATATATATATATATGCATATATATATATATATATATATATATATATTTATATATATATATATATATATATATATATATATATATATATATATATATATATATATATATATATATATATATATATATATATATATATATATATATATATATGAATTGTGTGACTGTTTTGTCGGACAAAAGAAGAACGACTGTGTTATGTTGTACTAGAAAGTTTCAAGAATACGGGCAGATGATCATAATGGAAATGCAGATGTAGTCCAAATGGTAATGCAATGCGTGGTTGATTGTGTCATTTTGTTGTTTGTTGTTCATCGTTAATGAATAACCACACAATTGCATTATCTTTCATATGTCGTCTATCATCGGATACGCAGCTCGGTAATTCACGTTTTAAAGAAACCTTAGAATGAGGATTCTGTTAGCTTAATAATGTTTAACACCTAAATAGTGATTTGTCTGTTTTTCGCTAAGATATAGACGTGGGTCGGATTCATGTTTTTGTTGCATCGGTTTCTATTGGCTATGCTGTATTTATTTGCGTTAATCAATTAGTGATGGGTTATAGTAAGTTCGATTCCAGATCTGGTACACTTTTTTTGTATCAAACATGTAGCGATAGTACACATTTTAAATACTCACAAACGAGCATAAGAATAGTTTTGGGAAAGCATATTTATGAATAACGAGAGGGACCGAGAGCGACTGTACTGTCCGACACAATCCCGTGTTATTTAGAGAATATCTTTGAACCAGACATAAAGCATTTCACGAGTGTTCGTTTTGATGCTGGCCACGAATTACAAGCAAACTTGTAGCCAGGTCATTACGCACGCTATGGGCCGTTAGCAAAGACAGAACCATTATTACTCTCCGCGCTAGTTCTTAACATCATAAGACAAAATGTCTAACAAATGTATACTAATTTAATTGCATTCTACTGAAAAACTAGGCCATTAATAGGAAATCAAAATATCTGATAAATGCGCGCTCTGCATTTCAGCAATACATTGCAGATCAACTAGCAAACCGGCGTACGTGAATCTAAATCGTTGGTTGGATAAGACACGACATATTGATAAGCCTTCGTTCGCATTTGTTCAACATTTTTTGCAAAGCGAAACAGAAATGCTAACAAATGTATTCGTACCACACATAAAAATTCATACACTGTCGCTCAATAAATACAGACCACTGCGCATGTACAATGGTAAACGGTTCCAAGCATTCCAGGGCAACCTTTTACAAACTCACCCGCCGAATATCACTGAAAATATCGTACAACAGTCTGGAAGGAATATGAAATAGACGGCCTGAGCACTTTCAACATTGTCCTACCTCATCGTCAGCATTAGAACGGAACTAAGTTGAAGCATATTCAATGGTTTCCATCGAAAACCTAGAGCATAAGCCCACAGATTATGAAAGATTCCATGCAGGTCAGCAAGAGACGTAATTCTACGAAAAATGTCCTGCTTTTCAATGCTTGTCAAAGGTTCTAAATATGTCTTATTGATGAAAGCCTAGGCAAAATGTCCAGCAGTAGCTCCAGAAATAAATTGCAGGTAGGACGCCAGTTTGCGCTTGGCAGCGAAACAAGCATTACAAACGGCCGTCTGGGTTTTTGATATAGTTTGAAATATTGGCATGAAATCTCTGATAGTGAATCAACCGAAACAATATCTACGTGAGCCTTTTCTATGCTTAGATTTGTTGACTTATGCATCAACGATGCATCAATCATACTCAGATTGGTGGAATAATCCTATATTCTATAAAATGAACGTAAATCAACTCGTATTGCAAGTATCGTAGGCATTGTCAGTTGTTCGTTAGGTCTCATAAAACAATTGAATACAGGTATGTTTTAGTGAGCGGTCGACCTGATCCACGCGAAACAAAAGCGCTCTTGAATTCATCTGTGTGAATTCGTAAGATCTAGGTTTGTCTATGCGCATATGAAATCAAGCCATTGGGTATTACCCTCATTTGCATTATTGAAATGATATCCGATAGATAATGTGTAGGGACCGCGAGAGTGGCGCAGCATCCATTTCAGCGTCATCAGCCATGACGACGCAAGTCACTGATCGTCACACTGGTGCCACTGGATGCATGGAGCAGTAAAATAGATTTTGTGAACGAAGCAACGAGAAACCGAGAAGCATTGGGGGTACTTGGGACCTCATCAACGCATAACTCATTTTATCGCAACAGTAGGGATGACGATACATAATCATTTCTGCGCTGCGCCTATATGCAGAGCTGCTCTTAATGAGCTAGTGATATGATGACGACCCTGCATCGGTTGACACCGCAAAGTTAATCGTACGTACTGCAACGTTAATGCACACAAGGAAATAACCGGTCCTGATCGCCCACTTTGAGAAGAATGAAATTGCGAATTAGCAAAACAAATAGAGATCAATGCAATTAATGCGCAAGGGCAGTTATATGTGGCATTAGAGTAAGGCCTGAAGAGCGAGGCTTATGATTTCTTTAATGTCGTACATCCTGATATGACAATGATGCGATAGCGGAGCGTAGTTTTCACAAGGAGATGGCTGTATTAAGCGTAACGACAAGGTCGTTTCATGATACAGGGTGTTACATATGTCTAGTGTAACGGGCTTATGTATTATTAGTCGTATCGCAAAATAAGAAAAACTATCACTCCAGATCGCAGTATTTTAATTTCGGCACAAATGCTTACCTGGAATGACTGTCTGCAATGCAAATTCTAATACCATCAGATATAAGGTAGCGAGAATTCGTTTAGACCAATCGATATAATTGCAGGCGCGATTATTCAATAGAGATCTTGTGCTATTTTGCTACTTTGCTATATTGCAAAAACTCCTGCTGATCGCTAACGCATTTGATGACGATGACTAATTACTAGTGCAAAGGTGCTTCATATTATGGATACCAACAACCGTACAGGGGGTACACTTTATAAGATTATTGATACTTACTACACACGGCAGGATTTGGTGTTTATTAGATGACACTGTTTCGACTGTGCAACTAGCTTCGGTATATTCCGTGAGGATAATTTTAGATTTAGGTGTTTTACCTGTTTGTTTATATGCTTGACAACATGCTTTGCTCCAATATTGTTTTTTTGCTACGTCATGAGCGGTATTGAATTAATGTGTTGTTCTTCCTCGTTGATATATCTTTCAGACATCATTTTTATCGCGAACCGAAGAATCACTTAAAAAATACGTCCTATAGCTCAGGAGTTATTTTGTGCTTTAATACTTAGTTATTCAACTATTGCTCGCAATGATGTAGAAGTCGGCTAGATTAACTTTTCTTTTGCTTTAGCAATGTTACATCAACCTATTTTAATCAATCTATGGTGGGCAACTTTAGACGTGCTTTCATGTCTAACGACATTTTCTGGGATTTCGTCATGAAGTTTATTATTTCGGGCACACTTATGCCAAAATTGTCTGCCAGCGCTCCATTGTCTGTGACATGTTCTAATTTTGGAATCCATAATTGAAGAATGTATCAATAGCAGACATCATAATTGACCACAAGCAAGCATTGAAAATTCGTGGAGGAAATATGCTTGTTAATAAAGAGAGTGACAGAGCGCGATTGTGCTGCCCGACCCAAGCCCAGCGCTTTTAAACATGCTTGTCAAGCAGATATTGTGTAGTTGCATGAGGGTTAGTCTATAATCTGGACAAGAATTCCAAGCGAATCGCAATGCAAAGGGAAACCCGCCCCTTAGGTTAATGAGCTTTCATGATTTATGAGAGCTGCGTCAATCGCTCCGATAGGATCTGATGCAGATATCATTCCTTAGGGAACCATTACTTATAGCCGAGAAAATATATGCCTTACACATGTGCAATAATGTAATTGCATTTTGCAATTTAACCAAGCCCGTATTGGGCAATAAATGATGAGCCACTTAAAAATATGGCCTAAATGCGTGCTCTGTATTTCAGCTCATAATACGGAACACTAATCAAAGAGATGTGCGTCTAAATTTAGAATAAATGATAAAGCGAAGCTCTACAACATATTGCACGAAGCAGCACAGCATCTTTCGATATATCACAAATGCCAACAAAGTATTCAATCACACTAATGACATTATTCCAATGCAACAGGACACAATTCGCGCACTGGCATTAATTTGATACTTTCCATTGGTAATGGTATGCAGCCCCCATATGGGAAACTCAAGCCCGTTCTGGCCGGCTGTCAATAAACGCACTACTCAACTATCAATGACATTATCATAAAGCAGGCAGAAAAAAGTGCATAACTGACCACAGTCACTATCTTATTCAGATCCTAAATAACATACAAAGGTCATAGTCAGAGAATTCGGCCAAATCGAAATGTTTAAGCCACCACGTTGTGACAGATATGCATCGCAATCCTTATGGCTCCATGAAAGAGGATAATACCCATGCAGAGACGTAATGATATGAAATATGTGTTACTGTTCTCGTATAATATTATTGACATGAATAATTAAAAGATCATCCAGTTTGGATCATTATCAAGGGATATTACTCATTGCCATATAGAACGGTCACTCTATCCACCGAGGCGTATTTAGTGGGGGACAACAAAAACATGGGTATCGTTTCACTGACAGCTAGTACCAACAAGCACCACTCAAACCTGTCATTATGCTCACATCTGTAAGAGCGTTCCTAATCTTAGACCCACTAAATGCTTTCATCTAAAATTTTCTTCCATTTCTTGCTTGTAAATTACATTTCGCTCGTATGCTTTGACATTCATATATTTGTATTTCACTAAACGCTCGTATCCTGAAGCTCTCGTAAATGCGTATATAAAATTAACGAATGATTCTACCACCCGTATTAAAGCTATGTTTCAACCAAAGCGTTAGTAACGCATTGTTGGACAGCACAGTGACTTTACCGTCCCCAATGTCGTTCATTGTAGACTGCCAAGACTGGTGATTGAAGAGATTATCGAGAATATGGACGTAGTGATTTTTTACACGCTACTCAGAAGTATCATGCCATCTCCAATGAGCCACAGGCAAAGTGTCAATAATAAACGTATTGTTTCATAATTACATAATCCGGAAAAAAAGCAGATCGCTGTCAATTAAAAGTTATGATTATCGTATTGGACTTGGCCTAATTGCCAATTCATTCAAAGAGGTTACCAGCTTCGTTGGGGCGAGTGACTGTCTCAAATGAAGATAAAAGCCCACCAGAGGACAAGCTGGCCTTTATAAACAAAACGGGAGACAACGCGAAAATCTATATGGGTATTTGCCGTCACTTAGGGAACTTTGGGGGTCTCGTGATAGTTGTTTACCTTGCATAAGATGGCTAATGACGCCATTTACTCGCCCAAACAATGGAGAGCAACGAAGGTACTATTATACCCACAGTTCCACTCGGGCTACAATGTCAAGTCTGGAATCAAGTTACTATAACATAGCTTATCATTTGAACCTGAAAAACAGGTGTTTTTCAAACGATCTTGTTGTGGATGTGAACAAACAGCCTGCATCGTACCGTCCTCATTGTGCAGAACAAACCTTGAACCTGCTGCTTAGTCATTATCCCTTGAGTAGTTTTCCGTACTCGAGCCTTAAAATGAGAGTCTGCCTTAAACTGACAAAGCGATGGCCAAGAACGTACAAAAACAGCGCCACAACAACCACAATCAGATACAAGTCTTAAACATCCGAAGTCGAATAACCAAATACTTCGATTCAAAAAAGGAAAAGAACAAATATTGTCTTGAATGAGTTTGGCTCTATTGACGAAATATTTGTAAAAAGTGACTGCACACTTATCTACAGAATATCAGACTGCGGCTTGATTTGAGTAAATATATGATCCATCTTGCTAGCATTCTGTTTCTCCTCAAGAAGGTTATTGCCTTTTTCGATGTTTAATAGTTTTCTATTTCTTTTTTATGTACACACATTAAATCTAATAACTAGGAGAGCACCCTCAGCTTTATCAACGCATATAACTTGCCACTTCGTGTTGTTTAAGAGATGTTGGTGTTTGTTCAAAGCATAACAACAATTAATGTCTACCATGTCGTGTGTTACATTCCGCATTGCTTGTTTTTTACGTGTAAGTACATATCTGAACGTAAATTGGTATAATTAATTGTTTTATAAGATCTCGCAGCCACACATCAGGGTTTACTTATAAATTTTCCTCTACATCAAAACATACCACAGGAGGCTTGCCGTGAGCCATGTTTGATTTTGGAGTATCGTACGGTATGTAGGTGTAACAACAAAGGGCAGTTTTAATATGCTCAAACGAGCTTACTCCATCCCGTATGAATATTTTGGTGAAACGCAAAATTAAAAGTCTTGCACCACGCTCTACTGTCATCGAAAAAGTTCGAGCTGTCAGGTGAAACAAATCTCCGACCAGCAGCAACGTCATCAATGCATTTAATCATTATTAAGAAATGGTGTTAAATATCCGAAATCGAGGGGCTGATAGCAGCCGCCAGGATGTTTGAGTGACAATCATTTGGCTAACAATGATGTTTATTTAAGAGAGCAGGCAAGCAGAGGGACACAGTAGCACATCGTTATCTAGTTAACGTTCTATAAACCAATGCCGTGGTTGATTTACACTATACACTGTGTGAATAAGGCTATTGATTTCGACCTCCGCCGCATGTTAACGCATTATTAAGTTAAATCAATGTGTCACTGACACAGTTTTGGAGCATCACGGGGTTTAAACTTACACTGCATCTTGGAGCATAGACAAATCCGTTTTAAGACAGGGAGGAGACTGGCGCGTGTCCCATAGGATTCCAATTTACATCGCACTAACAATGCTGGTCAGAGTCCGAACCAAAATCCACACACCAAGCCCTCTTTATGATCGGCTTTAAGCTAGAATCACGTCGGGTAGATGTGCGAGTAAACAGAAGTTGTCTCAGAATAAGCAACTCACCTCACCAAAAACACACCACGCATTTATAATATTATTTGAGTTTTAAGATGGATTACATTCTTTCGTGCCAAATTGTTAGAATATGGCCGCTCGATAGATTCACCATGCAGACCTATATGCAAAATAATTGACTCCATTTATACGGTTGCGCATCTAATTATATCCTAACACAGTGTCCTGCCGAGCATTAGCCTGAATCCTGACCTACAAGCAGACTAAGCCTTCTTCTAGAGGTCTACACCTACCTACACCACCATTCTCCTCTACCTAAAAGCCTAAAATTAGCATTTAATACATTAACCAATTAAGTGTGTAAAATAGCATTGATTTCTCGCGGGCGTGAATTGCGTTTGTTAACTTACGCTTCCCTCCAAGTGCCTTTGATATGTAAGAGCTTTTTATGAGAACACCGAGCTCGTTGTAACAATAGTTTGAAGTCGACGAAATGATGCGTGACCGAGTTATATTAATGTTGCGCTATAGATCAGCATACACTTCGTACCTGTCAATACTGTCATTATTTTTGCATCCTTTTGCGTCATATTGCGATCATCTTTGCTCACCAGTCAGCAAAAGGCAAGACGTTACAAAATACCATAATATAATTGTATCAAATGTCAAAGTATCGCATGACGTCATGTAATTATTATTAGTGCAAAGTAATACAATTAGACGTGTTACCAAGAGAGGTCCATTAACGAAGCATATGTGTGTTTTGTTTCAATGAACCTACACGAGGCACATTCAACCCTTAGTGCATTACTAGGATATTTCATTAAAGCGAACATAAGACTTTTATGCGTGGTTTACATTTTAGTTGCATTATGACATTGGACACGTGGTATTTGTTCACTAGTTCATATAATCGAAATGTTTATGAGCGTTTTGTGAAGGAATCAGAAATAGTATGATGCCTGCGTACGCAACCGATGAAGTGTGCCGCACCAAATATTACCTTTGCCACAATTTTAGTTTATACTCTGACAAAGACATATCTGGCCATGCATCTGGAGGTAAATATTGCATATCTATTTGTATTCAATTTCATGAATGTTGTAAAATGAACCCATGTAGGCACTGTACGCTTATTAGACCCAATGTATTCAGTTCCATACAAAACTCTTAAATATAACTTTTCCCTGTACGCCTATGATGCTTGGTTTCCGCATGGCAACTTAACGACCGTTAATAGTGAGCCAAAGAGAGTGATTATCCGTCCACAAGACGTCTGTGTAGGAGTTGAGCATAGTAATGGCGAGCAAACAACTGTCTGACGATCAAAGAATCTGGTTTGAACATTCCAAGGCAAATGAGCTTATCTGCGTTATGCCAGTTGCCTGTACACAAAGACTATAACCCGATAAAAAGACCTGCGGATGTCTCGAAGCCTAGCCTTCACACATGGGTGCTCCGAGCAATAGCCCCGTACGGGGACTTGAGTGATTGTCACAGCCTTGTTTTCATCGTCTCCATTATAAAGGTATGATTGCGATAAGAGTGGAATCATGTGGAATGTAAATACAAGCACTCCCACGACACCACTAAAATGTTTCTACGCAAAGCCTTTTTACTGCCGTCCACAGGTTGTCAAGTTAGAAAGTCCATGCTTCACAGCCTCAGGATCATGTAAGAGCATTCTACAAGTAATAAAAACTGATTTACAGGTGTGCAACTGTGCCTTGTGAATGAATACATCCATCAAAGTCAGAAGTATATCTATCGATATGGCGGAAAACGATGCCAGGTCAGGAAACTGCTGCAGCCTACTTTACTTTGAATGAGGTCACCTTGCCATAATTATCTTTATGCCTTAACAATAGCTAGCTGTTGAATATAATGCGTTCATTCATTGGTATCTATAAGATGGCGACGATGATTTGAAATTCCTGAAATCTATCTTGCCGCCTGCTGACATTATCAAGACGGCACGCTTGCAGTCTATATATATAATTAATTCGATTGCGGTATATTTGCATCTGATTACTTTCCAGAGAACCTTCCAGCTGAATTGCTGCCACACTGCTTGGTCATTCTGATGGCTATCTCTGTTTTTGTTTGCAATGATGGAGTGGATCTAACCATGCTTTAATTTTGGATAACGACATTAGACGAGGATCTGCTAATCAGGAGAATTTGTTACTCTAAATGCAATATTGGCTTTGGTATAACATAACAGTTATTTAGCTTCGAGAGGCGTAATGTGTTCCGGCTTAATGGCTAGAGTGTGTTATATTCTAAGAGAGAGATATTTCGCATCAAATACACCTACACATACAGTTCTCTTCAATAGAACAATATCTACAATATCTACAATATAGATCAAGCTCACATAATGATAAACCTGATCGATGATATTAGCTATGTACGAAATATAGTGGCATAGACTGAAACAGGTCGACCCCAATCGGGTGTGAATGAACAAACGCGACAATATTAGAGAGTCAAAAATTATGAAGGGGACGGAATATCCTAAAAATCGTTTGCATCTATCTTCTTTGCAGTGATGATGCCACTGCGTACAAGTTGTCCCTAAAGCCAAAGTGCATACACAATAATAGCAACTGTTGGCGTGATTCTTTTTTACCAAGAAAACTATTATATAAATATATTATAGAGATATATATATATATATATATATATATATATATATATATATATATATATATATATATATATATATATATATATATATAGATATATATATCTATATATATATATATATATATATATATATATGCATATATATATATATATATATATATATATATATATATATATATATATATATATATATATATATATATATATATATATATATATATATATATATATATACACTCACTCACACTCAAGTGAGCAACTTGGCTATGCACGACTTGCGATACGTGTATGGAGATCAATGTATTGTCATTGCCATCCATGTCACGAGTAACAAGCCTACCTGCTTAGAAGCATTTCTCAAACCAATGTCATCAGAACTTTGTATAGAGCTCTGTATATGCCCATATATCATATAAACTATGTTTTATGTACGTCAATGGTCTCCTATTCATTTGTATCCGTTTGTAATTGACTTACGCATGCATGTTTCTAAACGCCAGAAATCTTCCTGATACCTTGGGATAACGTATATATAAATGATTTTGGCAGCGATCTATCCATGACAAATTCTATGCAAAGCAGAGATATGGCTTCAATGCTTCTATAGAGATATATCTGATTATGCAGTATTTCGATATCAAGAAAAATGTTTCGATGATGCCGCTAAAGAAAGGTCCCTGTTGTTTGTTTTTATGGCTCCACGTTACCGATAAAACTTAAAAGCCAGCTTTTTGGCCAAACCAGTTAAAAATGCTACAGTACTTGAGTCAACTAAATTTCGCTAGCATAACAAATTCTTGGTGGAAGTTGCAGGCTATTTATTTAGGGGTTTGGCCTTAGTTACCATGCCATTTATTTACCCTGACATATTTAGAGTAAGTACTTTAGGATAATACAAGACTGGGGTGTTTTATTTATATAAGGGACAAACATTTATGGTAACTAATTGGTAGCGAATTTCAAAATTTGATTTGCGAATGAGCATTCCCTGATCACAGCCTTTAGCAAGTCATTCTGCTCCTAACCGAAACACAAACGTTTAACTGATTAGAGATGAGACACTGACATTGGAATACAATGCAACAAACTACAATTAAAAACTATAAATTCTGCTAGCTCTAAAATCACTAGCTGGAATGTCCATATATAATTGGCCACATCCGACCTCGCGGCCGCGCATAACCCACAAACGTTCGTGTATTTGTATTCAGAAGAATCATTGCTACGCTTTAACATGGCTATAACCATATCTTTAATATCCATCTATATAAGAACCCATTCGATTTATTAAGACGAGTTAATTTTTGGTAATACATGGGTATTGTTAAATTTTTTTCCATGTGTTGTTTTGCGGTGCTTTGGATGTTTGCTTTTTGCTTTATTTTGTTAGTGCATGGAATTATTGATAATGTAACGCCAGATATATAAATTTGGTAAATGTATGAAATTATCAAAGATTTAACCCTTATTACGTAATACAAAACGAACCATTTAACTATGTTGATACTTTGTTTGCCACAATATTTGCTGAATATTACTGAAAACTGTCTAACTGCTGTCTCTGTATAATTCAAGGAGTCTAAACGGGGTAGTGGCTCTTCGCTGACTTATCGACGGAAAATCCCACATCAAAAGCACCATGGGACGTTCGATATGTCCCTCGGTTCAACACTCATGTTCGTATATTCGGTTTATCCATAATGCATTTGATGAACAAACTTGCATATTTCGTAGCTTTTGTTGTGTTCAGATCTATTCTACAGTAATCATAATGATGTCACAAAGCTCATATTTAGAATAGCAAAGGTAAATGCGCCACTCTTTCAAAGTTTATTAGCGGTTTATTACTTGTATGTGGCAGACATTTGTGGCTGCATCAGATCCGTCATTTTACGAAGAAAATATTGCTTTCATTTCACTAACTTAGAAAGTAGTCGTTGTGTAAGTAATCAAACTACCATTGACACGTCGATGTAATCTTTTGCATTATTATATGTTAGATATCACCCTCTTCAAAAGACAAAGTGGATGCCTCTATATGATGGTTTCACAAATTTGATTGCTGAGCATAACGTACTCTGCAAAGAATTGCACTCGTAGGATAAATAACATTATCTACTCTAGTGATTCTGGGCGAAGTTGAATCGCACCTAGAATGCGGAACAAACGCACCTCCTCATCGCTCGAACAATTTTATTCCCTATCATTACTTTAACGACGCAAAAAGTTATAGGGCTTCTGATTAATCTAAGAGAATTTTATGATGTTTGTTAGTCGATAATGTATTCAGATAGCAAACGTGCACATTTGTATCGATTTTGTAATAGAACACTGAGGTTATATCACACGCTAAAATAGTGCACATCTCATAATTTGACCAGCAGTTTATTTGGCAAAATAAAATCGAATATAAGAATACTGCATCCATTATGATAAAGCAAGTCGGTGAAGTGGTCAGACCTGAACCATAAATAGGACAATGCATCCACTTCTCCAATGATTGATAAGCTGATGGCACATGTTTATTTTTGCGCTTGAATATATAGTTATTTAATAAGCTTTTTGTTATGAGGTTGATATCGGCTGTATATCAGCTGTTATAAGACATACTGCCGTGGCTTTATTCGAGCAATGGTGAGCGATTGTGCGTGAATTTGTTTGTTTAGTGCCATACATAGGGTTACAATTGTACCGATTCATGCATGTAGCCATAATAGACGTCATAAGTACATGCTAGATTGCAGGACAAAGCGCCATAGTGCCTTCCCACAATATCCCATGTGAGTTTTAGCAGACCTGACTAGCATGTATTGTAGAGTTTGCCATTAAACTAGACAGAACCAGTGTTATAGGCAAACTACCGAAACAATAGCTTTATGATTATTTGACATGTCTTTAATTCAAGATTATTAAATTATTGCCTGAAGCGGAACCAAGTTGATTCGATTACATCTTTGGTGTACGTCAAGGCGATGGTCAGGTATGGGAGCGTCCTTCATCGAAAAGCGATTCTGCGATTTCAAGCCCCAAACATTTTGACAGGGTATCAAATACATTAAGAAATGCATCAGTCATTTCAAAGTTGGCAGCTATATTCCAGACTCATGTTAAGATGCAAGGCAAGTATCGCGCTATTAATGTAAGAATAATGACGAGGTTATTTGCTTTCTGGAGTGTCTTCCTTAGCAGATGAATAATTGTGTATAGAAGCAATCGAACGCCTCCACCTCTGCTGTTGGTTGAGGTTGAATGAAACTTGCATTTATGTCATTGTTTTTATTTTTCGTCACTGGGAACATAACCCAGACGAATTGTATGAATGATAGGGAATGAATGATTCAGCAAAACCATTATTAAACTCATTTGAACATGACCATACTACAAGCACGAACACAACTGGCGATATTGAAATTGACGATAGAGCTAAAAAGGCAAAGCCGCCATTAGAACCGCGTACAGATTTGCGTTTTGGCTTTTTACGTATAACTTAATTTGACAAGCGCAGCAACTCCTTGTTAACCTCTGTTATACGGCCTAAATAAACTACGGTAATTGTGTGGTGTTCCGTTATGGGAAAAAAGTAACATCATTTCCAATCTGCGTAAGAAGCAATCGAATCAGATGATGTGAATGGTTCTGGCGTGGATGTAGTTGGCTCAATGGCATATCGCCGTGCACCTGTGCTTCATCAACCATTCATTTCGTTGGAGACTGCATGCACAATGGCAATGTGCATCGTATGTAAAATTCTTGATTGCACGGTAATCACCCCTTTGCGTTTCAAGCGTTCCGGTGTCACTCTTATTCATATAATGGAAAGATAGGCATTTGCCGCTAGGAGCATTATTTGTAATTAAAAACCGCGTCGGATATGAATTGCCTTTCTGTAGCCTCATATGACATCTCAGGCATATTGTATCTTGCTTCAAGCGAGATGAGCAGCCCTTAACGGAAGATGTTCATCACTAACTAACATTGGGGCTTCCACTACACATATATTAATGATGCATATTTCGCTGCTAACCATCATGACATATTTAATCGATGAATCCGAATAAGTGCATTGAACTATACTCAACACGGTTCCACATGGAGTAATTATTATAAAAGTAGCTCTCCGCTTTGAAATGTGATAATTGATATTCTTACGATGCATGCCTCAACACACACAGCTTGTGTAGTGTTTCCCAAAATATCGTCGCATATATTTATTCACGTCGTTTGAGGCATTCCAAATAAATATAAATAAATTCTACTTCACGCGGTCCCACAAGTGTTTATTGTTAAAATGGCTTTATATCATACGCTTTTCTTATTTTCTATGCTATCTCACAATTGCCTCTTAGACTCAATAACAACATTATATTAGTAGTGATGCAATAAAAGAAGCTTCTGCAGTACTCTGGTGTTTGAATTTAAACCGCAAATAAAACTGCGCTAGCCCGTAACGCTTGAGGTCAATTACGCGCCGAGTCATATATTACGCTCAGCTAATCAGGAATAATTTATCTAGTCATTAAGGTTGCTTAACATGACATTTGTCGTAGACCAACATTAATTTGCTGGGCTTAGTAGTTTACGCTCGCAGTTACAGTGACACGTCGTTCCCAGTAATAGTAGGAAGACAAATGAGAAAATATAATGGTGGATGATACACAATTATGCATGCCGATATAAGATTCGGAAGTGCATTAGAATGAGGGAAGGCGTTTCCAGACAATGTTTTGATATACAGACCTCTCTACTTGGCACCGGAATGCCTGACATCCAATTTATGTTGGCCATGGTGTGCATCTATAACGCTTTTTGAATAAAATTTGCCAAAGTAGCATTGCAGCATGCGATATGACGCGTGGTGCTACGAGACTTATTTACAGTGCATTGACATGTTCATACAGATTTCAAAGGTTCGCATTTAACCCTAGCTACATTCGAAACATAATATTAACAAATAAAAACATCGACCTCATGGCAAACTTATTGTTATTGACATTGCGACGACAGAAGGCGACGGGCACTTTAGGCTTCATAGTTCAGGCAATCGTTCAAGTTGGCGTTGATTTAGTGTTGTAAGATATAACGTTGAGGATATGCCTGACCCTTATATTGTTACAACAATGATAACATGCAATAAGGTTGCTTAGGCCTTAGACTAGCCATATGTCTAAGTATCTGTGTGCAAGAAAAAGACAAGGTCAACGTAACCACTTCGCAAATTTTATAATGCAGTCACTAAATAGGAGCCCTTTGCGGTGCGCATATACTACATTCACTTCCTCTTGAAAGGTAAACTGTAAAATCCGATGGGTAGCCCATGCACTGCGGAATTTACTGAAAAACGAGAGTGAGGCATCAAATTGCGGATTCTCATAACGCGAGCAGCATCATTTAAAGCTAACAACCAGACGGTATGCTGGATATGTTACGCGTTAATGCGGTCATTGAATTTCGGGTATGTGTGGCAACAATGTGACAAAATAGGTTTGTGTTTGCGTAATTCAATAAAGATAAAATTCCCCACAGGCTTGCAATAAAAGCATATACAGGTACTGGCTCGATCATATATGGTCAAATATACAAAATAAGGGCGGAAAATTATAAACAAAGTAGATGTATTAACGCCTCCAAAATATCTGATTGTTCACCAGTTTTAAAAGGCAATATATGCACATCACTTTTCTAAAAAAACAGAGATTGAATTTGTTTACCCAAGAGGTGTTCCATTAGTGTCCAGTCTCTCCAAACCCTTACAATTACCCACTACTTATTTATTTAGTTATACTATATATATATTTAGTTATACAAATAAAATATATATATATAAATAAATATATATTCATATATATAAATATATAAATTCAGATATATAGATATATACACATATATATATATATATGTATATATATATATAAACATATTTGTATATTTACATATATATACATATATAATTCCTATGTAAGTATATATATATAAATATATATATGTATATATATTTGTATATAAATATATATATATGTATATTATTTATATACATATATATTTAAATATATGTACATATATATATTTATATATATATATATATATATCCTACTGGATGAACGCTTTCCTGTCGCTACCGACAATTTACACTGAATCCACAAATCAATAGAGTTTAGCTGAATCAGGTTGATTTGGCGATATCTTTGCAGCATGGCAAGACGCTAATCTGGTCCGTGCGTTACACACACAAATCTGCAATTCTGCGTCTTCAAGCAACAATAATGGATGGTAGGTTGTTAATGGTGTATAATGGACGCTTTTACCATATCAAGATTATGGGTTATATCCCTGGCTTAATCGGCTTTATATTCTAAGCCAATGTTTTGCTGTTGATATGCAAATGATGACGAGATTGATTGTTTATTGAAGGGTTTTCTAGGGCTAATGAAAAATTCGACGTATGCAGTTACTCAGTGTCAATACATAAGTGCTTCGTAATTAATTCTTGTGAATTCAGGAGATAAAGTTATGTCTATGAGAAAAATGTAAATAAACAAGATTACCAACGGGTAGGGTAAGTGAATTTGCATGTCAAGGCCTGGTTATCAGAATGATGCCACTAAATTCGTAGGGCATGGGATGGGTGTGAAATTTAACAGAAACATGGGAACCAAACTCGACAGATATTGCGTGCAAAGAGGGTAAGTCAGCGAACACAGAGAAAGGGACTTCTGAACTGTCGGCAACAAATTTGGCGGGTGGCAGCTTCACGCGACTTCAACAACGCTGAGACTACTGAAGACCAACAACATCGTATGCTACTAACTGACCATTACGAGCTCGCATGATATATATATATATATATATATATATATATATATATATATATATATATATATATATATATATATATATATATATAGAGAGAGATATATATATATATATATATAGAGATATAGAGATATATATAGATATATCTTATAGTATATGTATATATATATATATATCCATCTATATATCTCTATATATATATATAGATATCCTATCTTTATATATATATATATATATATATATATCTTTATATATATATATATCTCTATATATCTTTATAGATATGTTGTTATCTTCCCCCTAATATCTATAACTATATATATATATACATATATATATATATATATATATATATATATATATATATATATATATATATATATATATATATATATACATATATATATATATATATATATACGTACACTCCTTACTGCCGAGAGATGCCGATTGTTCACGTGCACAGTTATAGATAAAAACCATGTTATTTATCATTGTTTGTGGCGATTTCCTGTTGGAAACAATGTGGCTCATCCTATTTTGCAAATGACAGCAATTATAATGGGTGAGTTCGGTTCGAAAAGTTCGGGCTCCTCATCTATATTTCTGCATTAAACGGTTCGATGATTTAAGAAAATCAAGAAAGCTTTTATGATATCTGTTCGTCTTATCTATGGCGAAACTATTTTCAAGTCATGTCATCCTGTTTTATTAACAGGTGCAGGCATTCTTTTAATCTACTTACCGTGGCTAGAACGTCTGTACATTTTGAACATGAACGTTGGCTGATGATAGCACGGAAATATTTAATTGCAGTATTATTTAACATCGGTATGCTAGATGATTGACATGCCACTAAGTCTACGATTTTGCATTCTCGAGCTATCCACATAAGATGCGCATGTTGGTCAGAACTAATCTGATACCAGCCTTGTGATACAATAAACAAAGTAATGGCTTATGATGTTGTTCACAGTATTATGAACGGTGCATATATGATAAGCCATGTAGACAGGTTATGGTCATTGTACAAGCTGTATTACACAAGGCACGTTTGTGGCGTAACATTTAAAAGCATATAGGATGAAAGGACATGAATATTTACTTAAAATATTCATCTTCCATTGATAATGCTCTCTTTATTTCTATATCGTAATTTCTTCAAAAATGGGCGTCCGGCAACCTGACAGACCGAATGTAAATACCTAACCGAATGCTCCAAAAGACCTTGCTCGCCACATTAACCTCAAGTCACTTTGCATCTGAATGAAAGCATTACGAAAGTGCATGGGATCGGAACAAGAATATAGATAGCAACATCTTGACTTACGTGTGGTTGCCTATTGCACTCGTTCACAGCATATCGTGTTTTAATGGGTGCTCAGCGCTTTGTAGGCGTCACACGGTGACAATTTAGATGTCGGAGTGTATGAGCAGGGGAGAAGGCTGTAATTGTGCTTTGTTCTCTTCGTTGTTAACGAACTATACGTTTTCCATAAGCGTAATGTTAGCTTATCGTTTCAGTATTCCAGGAATAAACAGTCGCACCTCGTTAGCTTATAGCCTTTGTCACATCGATGGATGTGTCCGCAGATGGCTTGATGCATTTTCGTCATGTACAGCACACGTTACCAAATATCATACGCGATTGTTCAACCCCCAAACACAATATTGGCGCGAAATAACCGCTCAGGGTACATATTGCAACGCAGGTCTAAATGATTTTAGCTTGAATTTTAAATCCAATTTTAAGAGAACGTTATCACCCACTGTTATTGTTGTTGCCGAAGTCTGCATGTCATTTTTTAAAGTTAAATGATTCTCTCTACTGGCATGTGAAACAAATATACACTACTGCCATACGGCCGTATAATGTACAACACAGATAGTGCTGACACATTATGAGCCGCTTGACTGGAATTGTGGAATTGGCGCTGTAAAAAACGACTTATTCAACCAAAACCGACTGACATTGGCAGAAAGGAAGGCAGAACTGGCGTTGGCGTACCAAGTGATCCCAGTCGATATAATTCATGGACTGAGGGATATCGTCATTTGCCGTAAAGAAAATCGCATTTTTAATCAAAAACCGTGATCGTCCGTACCAACTTCAGCTAAGCCAATATCTCATATTTGGCACAATTCTTGCGCCCCCACTTTGACGACTGAATTTCGATATGTTGGTATACGCTAACGGCCTGTATATGCATGTTTTGCTTTGTAGCGGTGGACTTATGTCGGCAATTGAACTCGCCACTGGTAATTGGAACGCCGCCACGATTAGATAGGAGATGAATCCGTCAACACCTTGGATAAACTGATGTATGATCCGTAATTATACTTCTTCATAGCCACAAGCAGATGGCACTTGGTGATAATATTGGCAGATTGCAAAGCAAACGTAATGAATAACCAATCATTCCCGCTGTTCAGTACAAAGCAATACTGAAGGGTTGATTACATAACCGGTACATTGATAACTCCAACAAGGACACGCAACCAATGGTTATAGCAATGGCGAAACGATAAATCATTGGGGACAAGTAATAAGTTACATGACGAAGTGCTTCATTGGGAAGATTAACAAATGATACTTAGCTTGTTGAAAATGTGATTATAACCATAATTCGGATATTTATAGTTAGTTTGTAAATAGAACGCAAAATTTTATTCGATTTGTTGCAAATATTTTCCAATGGGATGACGGTAAACGAGTTACTACAGAAGTGTATGACGATAGGATTGTGATATGTTAGTCATGCTGATAACATCACCATTACAATCAGCAAAGCAAATCACGCCTGTGCGAGAATAGTTAGGTATTATTGAACGATATATGTTCCAGTTATAAGATTTAATGAGCAAGGTTAAATATGAAACCAGTCTAATGACATCACGCATAAGTGTATAAGGGAGAGGGTGATTGCGCCCCGACCGACATGTGCAGACCCTGTTGACATCGCTTCGCCTAGGGCGTGCTTGCAGCGCCCTTTGGAAGGATCTATTAATCGATCAGATGCGGTTGCACTGAGAGCAAAGCTTATATCAGACCAACACTTCCATATATGAAGCTGAAACATCAGAACTTCCGTGGAAGCATTCAACAAATGCATTTGTACCCTTGCAAGATGTTTATACATATAAATCTGCAGATGTTTGTATTGACGCATTAATGAAACCAAACACCAACACAGCCTAAAAACCATATATATATATATATATATATATATATATATATAGAGATATATATAGAGAGATAGATATATAGATCTATATAGATATATAGATATAGAGAGATATAGATAGAGAGAGATAGAGAGAGAGAGAGAGAGAGAGAGATATCTAGAGAGAGAGAGATCTATCTCTCTAGAGAGAGATCTCTCTCTATCTCTCTCTCTCTATATCTATCTAGAGATATAGATCTAGATATCTATATCTCTATATATCTCTCTAAATATATCTATCTATATATCTATATATATCCTATATATCTATATAAATATATATATATATATATATCCCTATAGCATATATGTTTGTATATATATATATTATATATATTTATTTATATATATATATATATATATGCATTATATATAGAGATATATATATATATATATACATATATATATATATGTATATATATATATATGTACATAGCTATATATATATATAATTATATATATATCTATATATATATATACACATATATATATATATATATATATATATATATATATATAGATATATATACTCCACATATATATATACATATATATATATATATATATATATATATATATATATATATATATATATGTATATATATATATATATATATATATATATATATATATATATATATATATATATATATATATATATATATATATATGATATATATGTATTTATATATATATATATATAATATAGATATATATAGAAGTGACTTATTCGTTTATATATAAATAACATAATAGTAGCGTTAAGATTAATCTCTGGCAGTAGTAGCACTTAATTCGCACGTTAATAAGTTAATCCATTTATAGTAATTTAATTACATAATTCGGGATTGTTCCAGTTATAAGAACTACTTAATTCGCACGTTAATTCGGGTGCAACGCCATTTATACAGAACATCGTGTGATGGGTGAAGAAAACGTGCTTAGGATGTTAAATGGATTAGTAATTTCCCCTGTTATCAAATCGATACATAGCCATATTCTTTCTCCACAATCAGCATTGACATGGTACATTTCGACTATATTTCCCAAAATGTGATTTCAGAAGGATTGAGTTTAACACCAGTTAATTCTTCATTTACATCGCTTATTGATCCATTAAACGGCAACAAATTGCCTTTTGATGCGTTGAATACTAACTCTATGCCGTGTTTAACCATGACCTTGGCAATCGCAATAGAGTGAGCACCGATTTATACATCATAAGCGTTGGTCATTTGGCTCGCATGACAGTGTGTGACATGACAGCCAATGCAGTCGCGACAGACACTTCGCTATATGACATTCAACGGCTTACATGCAACCAACGGCGTTTCTTTTAGGCGGACCTAAGTTATACCCCTAGCAATCTCGCTCACCAAGTTGCAACCATTATTTAGGCGTTTCTGATTACTCCTTTTAGGCGACCTAAGTTATACTCCTAGCAATCTATCAACCTATTCTTTTGAGAAAAGATTAAATTCCGTTACAATAATAGCCTGGAATACTCTTATCATTAATTTATTATGAATACTAAAGGGACGCTTCGTTATATCGCATTGGCTGGCATCAAAAGTATTGCATCATAAACACAGTTGTTTATAGAATAATATTCAAACCGCTTGTAATATTAATGGTTTGGACACCATGGAGATTAATTGTTTGAAATGGCATACTACATTATGTATGTCCATACTCAATCGATATATAAAGACAACCCCTTTAGCACGTTGGATGACACGGCTGTAAAGCTCATGCTAATGACCATGGATTTTTCAAAATGCCATCCCCACATTAAATATTAAGATCGGTTTTGCGGAGTCAATCAATACGATGTCATAACGATAAACTTTATATCGTTAGCGTTTGCAAAACTTTAGCGTCGATCATCACATGAAGTTTGTCTTGGCTTGATACAAGCTACGATCATCATATTTCAACATGTCAAGCTTGGTGCATGACGACAAATCAATACGTACTGTGATGACTTCATATCCTGTTGCATCTATCTTCTTGCGAATGTATTTAAACGTGAAATGGTTGGATTTTTGAATGGCATTGTTGACATTTCGAGTTAGCACAAGAATAAGATTTATTTGCTTTCTATATATGCCGTTCAGATATATTTTGCCTCTGCACAAGAAAAAATTGGATCTGGTTTCATTAATTATGAAATATGATACATCGATCCTTTAAACTGTCCCGATGAGCCTTTACTGCCATTTCTAACTGCTTCTCACATAGGAAAAGGAATTTTACTGCGGACCTCGTTCAATAAGATTTTAATAGTTACATAAAACACTGTATTTATATTAAAGCTAAATACCTAAAGTATGGACAGAGCGCATTTGGCTGCTCTACTCGTTTTGGTTAATTAGCTTTCATATGCGTTCTGCGGTCGCTTATCAGGGAGCAAAGGTCACTGGATTGTTGTCATGACTTTTTGATTCTTAGCAAAAATATAATGTCATTATCAAGCTTTGTGCATAATATATGAATGCGACCGTACACCTAAATGATCTGGCCGCAAAGGTTTTAAGCACCTGCTTGTAATCTACGTCTCTGCATTACCACCGCTCCTCTTTTTCTTGGACAAAACGCACCTTTAGGCAAAATAAGACGAAGCAGCATCTTCTAAGCAAATCAATGAACCGTTGTAGTGACTGATATGTAGATGACAAGACACTGCTATCACCACATTTTAGAGAAACATGGAATTGACTGATAAGTAACTTGCGTCTCGGGTTCTAGTAACAGTTATATAGTGGCCAATAAACAAGCTGCTTAGCGTTGAATATCATCTGATGCGACCCAAACATCTGGATTTATTTTTACCATAACAAAAAATCATTTTAAGCTGATATAAAGTGGCAGGAGCTATTGGTTTGCGTCATTCGATAGCGTTTGTTGACGTACCTTCTCTTCGTTTTCTTTCCATATATTAAACCTCTTGCAACGTGGAATACGTAAACATATTGTGCGTATTCAATAGCTAACCCCGATGAAAACACAATAGGGGTAACTGAATTTGTCAAATATATTTCGGTATAAAATAATATTCAGGCATCGCAAAGGATCAGTGTAATTAGGGAAAGGAGGCCGAGGATAGAGGGCGTTACTGATGTCACAGATTATACCCCTTGCTAGTGTGACAGTCTTACGAGCATAGTCACAAGCACACGCGCTCGACACCCTGAAGGCAAATCATAGTGTTGGTCAATGTAATTTGACAGGCGAAAAGCACCCGGGTGTGACCTAAATTAATGACCTCAAGTAGTTATTTATCATCCACGCAAGTCTAGTGTCCTTTGACACATTGAAGAATATTTAACCATGCTGAATTACTCGCAGCCTATGAACAAGTAGCTGCTGCCATCTTATGCTTACCACGTATTTGCAATAAAGAAACTAATATTTTTCTAAGCAATATCGATGGTATAAACCGAACACCCTGATTATACATTATATGGTTCGAGCAGAGTAATGCAGGTGTCCAGTGGCTTTTCCGCCCGTATATATTAACTCTATTACCTGTGACAGGGCAGATATTTTTGTCAGTTATATTTCAAGGTTGCGTCGATATGGGACATACAAGCCATTGTAGAAATAGGCTTGGACATGGTCGCGAGTGCCTGATTTGAAACTGCAATCGATTGTTAAATGTGACAAACAGTTGCTCTTTGATTTGATTACAACAGTGCTAACACCACGACGAATGTTTGTGTTAACCTACGGACAATCCACTTTTGATGGTGCACCTACGATTATTAACATTTGCGATATTCTCATCAGAAGTACACAGAGCTATTAGGTTTTCTAATGATGTGATAATGGAATACTTTTTCAATTACTTTTGTAGAAATGGTGGTGTTTAATTGAAGGACACCTTAGCTTAATTTTTGTAATACGGCCATACGAGGATGCATTCGAGTCCCAAAGCCTCTCATTTATACATTAATTGTATTCGTACGTTGGTAAAAAATGTTTTTGGATTAAAGCTAATAAGATTGCTAGGTGAGAATTTTTATTTAATTAGCCAATCCAATTAGTTCATGTAATTTGACCTGAGCTCTTAATGCTGAAATTAAAAGGCTTCAATTCCGAATAATACTACCTCTACAGTATATACTTGAGCACGATATAATAAATCTTACAGTGTAATTGAACGATCCAAATGAATAGAGAAAATATTGCAGTTGCATTGAATGTGGTTCATCATTCGATAGAATATTTAAAGGAAGTTCATGGAAGATATTGACTAGATTTGGATTTGCCAACATAAAGTTACTGAAGCACCAAAAACTTTTTCCCCTCATGTTAACGTTATGTAATTTCGATCCTTAAGCATGATGGTTATAACGTCGATACGATTGATTTGCATTTTGACAAGCATGACAATCAAAATATGAACGGTTCAGAGTTCATCTGCCAATAGGCCAGCCATTCTTCGCAACTTATGTGTACTTACACCTATGAGGATTTCATGACTTTACATCACATATGGTAGTAAAAGCATAGATTTATCCTACTTTTAGTCTTTTTAGGACTGAAATAATATGTAAATCTTCCTCGGATGTATGCTAGCAATTTGTTGCTTTTCCCTCCAATATTGTTTATAGTTACAACGCGCCAAACACGATGTTGTAACTGAATGAGCATTTTGATGCGCGCGGATGCTTCCGTCGACCATAATGCGCTACAAAGTAGTTAATCCAGAAAATGTAATATCTCCTCTTGGCAAACATTCGCTGTCATTGCTTGTCCATGGTCTACTGGATCAATCAATTGATCCATGGTGGTTGGGGATGAATCTAGTGGTATGCATTATCTGGCTGTATGAATAATCCCCATATAATGGCACTATACTTACACAAATATTAAAACTAACCATAGTTTTAAACGTACGATAACGAAAAGCAATAAACAAACCCAATAGATTATTGCCTATTGTTCAAATATGAAATAACTGATTCTTTGTTGCACAACATTGGACTATAGTCTAACACCTCGACACTGCCATAAGTTTTAGGGGCGCATTTGATCTCAGCATTGCAGATATTTGTCATCTACGATCCATCATTCTGGTACACTAAATTTCAAAGATGCTTTGTTACGAATGGTGAGGAATAACGCATAGCATATAAAGATCTATGGACACTGAACTCATATTACTTGTGGTATTTCTCCAATCAAATAACGCCACTCAATTTTCAGGAGTGAGCAGTTGTTTGACAATATTGGAAAGTATATGAGCCAAAACCTGATTAGCCAATTTGTTTTTGATAAAATAATGTCTTTTTGCGGCCCATTTTCATTCCAATCAAACAATTCAAATAGCAGTATGGGCAAATGTACAACTATGTGCATTTATTGGAAATATGCAAGGCTAATGTATGCATGTCTAATATATTTAACTTAAGTACACCATGTATTAGCGATATCGACTGTTAGATATTCATTGAACGAAAAATTAAAAGCAGCGAGCCGTTACCAGCGATAATGCGGTTTTTTTATACAACCTGTTTGCAAAAGATGACTGACAGCGTAAGTGTCAATTCATTTTCTTGGAATAGTCTTGATCAAAAGTAATTTGGCAGAGTGATTTCAAATTGAATCGTTTTATATCAAATGCCAAGCCACATTTTCATGTACATTTTTAAATGAACACTCTCTGAAATATAGCAACGAAAATATCTAATGCTAACATCTCGACATCCTTATTTTTTGACAGCATGACAAAATAAATAATCTCATTCCCACCGAGGGAGATAGGCCTGACATCTGGTTTTATTCTGTAGATAAGACGATTCGGGCAATTGTAACTAGAAGTTATGGCCATCTTCAGACAGTTTTCTAGGCTGCTTGATTATTTGCAACATGTCATTTGACGTGGTGGTGCTATCAATATATGCCATGAGTACCGATAACTTTGTGTGATAGACATCTGTAAGGTATATATACGTACTATTGATGCATTTCAGACATTGGTGGTTTTGGGAGAACCGTTAACTCACCTATACAAAAACGCAATAAGATGTACAACACCTGTTTTTGACATTATAACGCCTACTTGGAATGTATTGATGGTCGCAGTACTAAACCTACTATAGATACATCTACGTAATACGATGCGACATTTAGTGTAAAAAATCACTTCATTCCTACGAAACTGTAGATATCGTGATTTCATTTGGTCACAAATTTGATTACTTCGCATGTAATACCCCAAATAGAGCAGCACTCACAGTAGAAATAACAACATTAGTTGAAGTTGACCCAACTGAAACAAATCAGAGAACAAAGATACCTTTTTATTGCTGTATAATAAATATAGTTGCGAGGTTTCCTACTTCAATGCTATACATCAAACCATATTTTCTCATTATACCATGTCAATGTATTGACTAAATGTAAATCAAAGGGCTTTCTAATGAACCTTTCCACTATGTAACGGAGCCTAGTGGTTGAGTTCATTTACTTAATATATAAGCTGACACAGGTTATAGTAATCCGGTGGATCCGGGGTAATAATGTAAAGCATTAGATAAATATATTAGAGATCGAAAGTAGATAGCTGATATGAGAACACAAATTCTTGAGGCCCCTGTGGCAAAATAAACAGATTGAAAGCTTTATGTTTGATTATAATGCCAGGTTATACCAATGTAATCGGGGAATAATAACAACCTCTTTAAAGCTATCTAAGTGCACAAAAAACACAATTAAGTTCGACGAACTGCTTGCCGCCGATAATGTCCGAATACCTTAATCAATATGTTTAACCATGCTTAAATAGTATTGTGCACTGCCGAGAATCGGTTTACGATACTGATGTCATCTATGCCGCTCTGTTGCAAGTCGTTCGAATGATTTAGCACTGAATAGCTTTTGGCTACCATATCCAATTGGAAAAAATGCACATTAACTTCAACAAGATTTTTTCTTGAGAAAGAAACGGACTTGAAGGCTAATAAAGACATATTGTTACCATCAATGTACCTCAGCTTCGTTTCCAAATAAATAGTTTACAGAACAGCAGTTGGTAAGCATACCATAGCAGCTTTTAGGCAGGCTGCTACTGATCAACGCCAGACGATCATAATCTAACTTCTAATATTTGCAGTGATGTGATTTCGGTTAACGTACAATCAACATTCATTGTTAGTAAGCCATTGTAGTCCATCGTTAAACTGTCACCAGCCAGCATGAAGCGAAACCATTGTATGTGCTCACGTACTCAGACACCTACCTAGATAGAATAAATCATTGCTGGTATAATTAGCCTGCAAAATCCTAGACATAGAAAAAGAGTACGTGACAGTTTTAATGAACAAGAAATTAATTTGTTGCCCCCCCCCCTTCGAGCTGTGTTATGTGAACCTTTGAGGTCGTCGTTATGGTTACTGTTCGTACTTAATCAAGCGTGTACGCTGACACATTGTAAAGCCTACAAATTAATAGACAGATATACCACCGTTATGTACGTCGCGTTGGTCTTAGCTATGCTTTAAAGGATGTTTGATAACTCGATCGTTAGTCCACTCGATTACTCATCAGTCACATATCAAAAGATAACGGCCCTATTGTGGTGACTGCACACAGCATTCCAGCTAAATTACCATTGCTGTAGGGAACAGGTCATAAATCTTATTTCGTGATTGAAAATGAATTCACATTGTGAGCTAGCGATGTAATAGCAAAATAAATACCCATTGTCGATAACGTCTTCTACAATGACATCGAGAATATTTCATTTATTTGGGAACACTGAATACAAATGAATCAGGATAGGTCGTGGCTAATGAGTGTCTATTAACTTGTCAATCCATGTATGTCTCATATAAGGATTAAATACGGGTGTATTACGATAATTCTAACATACTAACAAAAGTCATCCATCGCCCTTTACTAGTTTGTTGCGTGACTATTGTTTATTAAGCACCCAACCAAAGGGATATACTTATGTAGGCTGTAGTCGATATGCATTAACTATTTCAGGTTCGTTAAGTATCATTTTGCTATCCGGAATCGTATCCTTTGTATCACGACGTTTTCGCCAATGAAATCGCTTTCATGAAATACACTATAACCATATAAGATGTTCTTTGTGTTCAAGAATTGTCCAGCCACTTCAGAATGTGTCCATGACATGTTATAAACATAAGCTGCATTCAAATCATTGCCATTTTGCCAATTATCTGGCAAGATTCAGGCGCATGACCATGGGATAACACAGCGGGTAGGCGGATGATATGGCTTATATAAACATTATGTCAATACGACCGATAGTAATGTAACCGCTGTGGTCTTTACATGTTGCGGTTTTCAAATACAAGATATGGTGTAAAAAACATGTGCCTATCAATCAAATAAATTGAAGGAAATCTTTTTTTAGCAGGATTGTTAATATCATTTATTTTAGCGGATTATGTAGGCTATCAATTATAAAAAAACTTTGAGCCATACCAATCGTTCATATTTAAGTGGTGAGCCGCATTGAAATCATGAATACTGTAAACCTGATTCATTTTACGTATCTCGTGCATCGAAATAAGTTGATGGATACGAATAGTGTGTCCTGAGTGAAAAAGTGGAAGGGGGGTTCCATGATGAACGACAGTGGGAATGCTTCCTGAAAGCGATGTCATTCTGGTGATAGGTCATCCCACTTGGCTTGTATGGTGCTAGTAACACTGTGTCTTTGTTGGGTATTATTTCAATGCAGAGCATACGAATCTCAGACGTAAATTACATCAAACGAGAGCGGGCGTTGCACCTGGTATCTAACGTGACAGATTACATAGCTTATCGACATTCATGTACTTTTGTCTGCAATTACTGGTATCTTTATCTGCATTTGTAATTTAACAATGGTTCGTTGATATATAATTCATACCATATGGTGGAAGATCAGATATATCATTTCATAACACATCGTGTGACAAAGATAAATATAATGTTGTAGCATATATTTCAACCCAATAGAGATCGATTAGCCGTGTAATGCATGTCTCATCCATCTGCATAAAAATAGCATCAAACAATTGTTAAGCAACTTGTGAACATTGAAAATCAAAACGACATCGCTGACAAATGTCAAAGATGATTATATAGTAGCAAAATAAACACCGCGGGGTGTATGATGAACAAACTGGGGGACGTGCGATGCGTATTACATATACGTAAACCACATATGTGCATATATGTATATATATATATATATATATATATATATATATATATATATATATATATATATATATATATATATATATATATATATATATATATATATATATATATATATATATATATATATATCCTATATAATAAGGCATAAATAACTATGTATGTTTTTTGTCTTGCCTTATCAATCCCGTAACCATACATGAGGGCATGGTTTGAATGTGCGGGTTATTTATATAAGTATGCATGAGACAAGCAATAGTCGGTTAGTCGAGTCACACGTTTCAAATCTGTGTATTCAAGGGTTTTGTTTTATTTTATCGCGAAAGTGATATATTAAATCATTGCCTTAAGAGGGGAGTGTCACATGTGCTGAATTAATTCGATTACGTGGCCTTATTCGCATGACGATTGGATAACATAGCATGTAGGCTGATTATATGGCTCACATGAACCTGCAAATACGATGCACCAGTTGCGGCCTGCACATTTTGCGTTTTTGAATTCAATTCCAGATATGGTGTGTAATACATTAGCCGATCAATAAAATCTGGACACAAATGTATGAAAACCTTTTTTGAGCAGGATTGTAAATATAATTTCTTAAGCTAATTGTAAGGGGTTACAAGATACGACGAACTTGAAGCGCACCAATCGTTCATATTCGTGTGGTTAACGGCATTGAAAGCATGAATACTTTGCAAGAGGATGGTTAGTTGTTGTTGACGATAGCTTTTTACTTTGTAGGATACATGGGTGTAGGCGGGTATGTGTAGTGTGCGTCTTTTGCTCGTGAAGGCAACATGGGTGAATTTTGACGGAATAGTTGAGGCACGTAGCCATTTGGTCTACGAATCCACCAGACAAAACATAACAAGTAATTGGTAGGTGATGATAATGGCATCACACTGATTACAGTGTGTCATGTAGCAACTAGGTTGCACCTTCGCATACCTAGCTCACCATATCTTTCAGAAACGATGGTGAGAGCAAACGACTTTCGAGGTGCATGCAACGATTTATGAGTCACATGGCCATCCGACTGGGCAAAACGAGCAACAAAACAGAGGTTATCATCAGCGTTCATTATGCAACTCGCAATATTGCCTCGTAAATACATAAACATATGCGCAACACCGAAGAGTCCGCCTTTGAAATTAGCTGCTTTAGGATCGTAGGTGGGTAGGTTATATTAGGTTTACCTCTTTGCAATGCCCTCATATTTGTCACGACCCACAAAGCAATATAAGCTCGTATCATACGTTAATTTGATCAAAGGCTAGCAGATGCATCAAATCTCGCAACGGTATCTTGCTAACATATATCATGGTAATAAGCGCTGTTTTCATCATGAATATATGTCGCAAACAGCTACTTGGCGTAAAGCTGTTGCCGATGTCTGGTTAGCACAATCGTAAAACATAGAGCGTGTGCTATTGATGAGATTTAGCAGTAACATTATAATTATATTCGACAGGCATTGCATGCAAACATGGCTGGTACAAACTTTGCGATAATTGACCCTAGTGAACCCTCGCCAACAAATTAGATACCTGGCAGCGTCTTGTGCCTGCAACAACACTGATCCTGCGGACAATAATCAACAGCATATACTTCCGACTCACAGCACCGGGAAAGCTGTATATTCCTTACTGTAGCGGGGCGACGTTTAATTTCATGCGCAGTTAACTCACAATATTAAGTCATATATCATTGCTTGTGGCCAGTTTCAGCATAGACCGATGTGGCAGACTATGGCTGCAACAACACCACCACGCACATTCTACTTTGCAAATGTCACCAAAAGGGATGGAAATAGAATACATGGCGTTGACAGTTTCGTGCTGCCGAATGTCACGATTTTTATTTATAGTTCTGCACACAGTGTTCCAACTTTGTAAGGAAAATAGAATTAATGCTATTAGCTCCCCGATCATCGACATTGCGTGTACCATCCCTGTTGTATGACTGTGAAGCGTATATCATAATTTTGACGTGTTGTTATTCTCTGGAAAAACAATATAAAGTTAAGCTATATAGTGTAATTTATGCATCTAGACATTTTCGAAAATTAACGAGAGTTCACATCAGGTATCTCACATAGTCAGACTGGTCTTTCAAAGCGAACGTTGCAGGGTCGCTCTACTGAGGCTTACTTCGGTTCACATAGCATCCGCAACACCACGGGGAATTGAAATGTATTCTTGACCTACAGCTCATCAGTGCACTTCGCTCTTGCAATTTTGTACTGCATACAAGATTCTGAATTGCAGAACTTACATGAAATTATAGCTAACATTTATAATCATTCAAAGCAATTTAGTTGCGTGACAAGTAATGGCAGTGCTTCAAAATGTAAGCGATCAGGCATAAATATCGCTTTCACAGCATGAAGTAAGGCCCTGCGTACAATGCATGTTTGATGGTGGCTGTTGTCACTCATGCTTACATATTAGTCGACCGTACGCTCTGTTCCTCGGGTGCGTATGTGGGTGGCGATAATAATCAAATATGAGACCTCGCTGCTCTAACAACGTCTGAACACAAAGATTTTACACGCCTTGACCCAACAGTAAAATCATTTCTTAGTTGCCTCATCTTGCCTATCGTGCTAGCAATGGCAATAATAACGCTGCAAAAGTTAACACATAAAATCTATGAAGATTTGCATTTTACGATTCAGTATGAATATGAACAGCGACATCCCCAGGGAACATTCAAAGCAATATCTTATATTTTATGGAGCCCTCCTTGAACGGTTCAATTTGCCTAAAACACTCTGCATTCCGGTGCAATCCCGAGTTCACGATCTCGAGCAATTACAGGGCATTTTGTTAATATTTATATACCCGCAAATGAACTATTTTACAAATATATCGACTTGTAAGAGAAAACTAAGTTGGACCGAATATAATTATACGGTAACACGGAATGTTACAGAATAAGTATGCTAAAAAAAACCCTGGGTTTGATTAAAACAATGAACAGGAAAGTTTCGGAAGTTGCATGTACAAAGGGCGTATCAATCTGATTATAGCTTGGCTGACACATTGATCTTAGGAATTCTTGTTATTTTTTTTAATGCTCACTTGCGCATTAACAAATCCGTACGCGTTCTGACGTAGACTGATAAGTGCACACCAATAAAGGTATTGTATTATGATTATACCGCTGGTACCCAATATCTTATATTATGTGGCTATTATGTGACATACTACGCTCAGGAGTGTTGAAAATTCGTCATTGTACGTTGTGTCGTGTCAGGGGATGCCGATCGTCCTCGAGCAAACTTGTCGATGGCATAGTAGGTGGTTTTTTTACATGCATAGTGCATCCGTAGGACAACAATGAAATCATTGTTGTAGTGCAGGTCGCTGTGCTTACTTTGTTATTGTGTTGAGGAATTCCCTGAGGTCATTATTGTCATTATTAATGTAACCTCCGATTAACGAAGAAGAAGGTACTGTCATTGTATTTGACTTTGGACCAATTTAAAGGTCGACAACGCCCTGGCAAAACACACTAGCCACCGTATCAAAGCGCCCCGACCGCCTTCTCATACGGGTCGTTTGTCAAATCGACAATTTGCTGTATGGCTGATATATAATGCTTTAAATTTAATATAAATATTATTTGCCGGCTTTTTAGTTTCATGTGCTTTGAAAGTAGTCATTAAGTTGAAGTACCGAATGATTCATATATGACAGCCGTAATCATGAGCATCCAAGCAACTTAAAATTAATATAGCAAGTACGTCTTTCTGTTTAGAAGCAGCAGGTAATGCATATCTTCCATAGCAAGTGTAATGCATCTCTCCGTCGATCATGTACATTTTCATGGCAGGTAACTCTTAATTATGCAGCTCGTCCCATTATGATATTCATTGAGTCCCACAACAGGCATCACTTCAGAACACACAAAAGCATGAATGTATGATAACACAATTGTCAAATCAACCAAACACTACAAATTCAGTTGATTCCTTTTCTGCACTACTAGTGTGAATCAATTTATTTATCTTTCGACGTCCATTATAATGTTAGCTTACGAGTAGATTAGTTACTCTGTTCACACTTTACATTTTGATAAGTGATGTCAAACGCAAGGCTATCAAGAAGCGATCGCAGTTATGGATGGGCGAAGGCAGTGCAGTGCCCCATGATCAAATAATATACGAGCTGATTGATGTTCGCCTCAGTTGGTTTCTCTTCCCTGAAGACCAAATATCCAATACATCAACTTTACGTGTTCGATACACATCAACTTGTCGCAATGTTAATATGCTAGGTGTAAGAAAACACTAGGCTGCAAGATTTGTTATCTGCCATTTTACCGACGCTGCTATCGTAAATGATGAGCTAATGCAGTTCATTTCGTTGAAGTATTCATCCGTGATACGTATTATGTATGCATTGGCTCTAGTAGTGCATCCTGAACTCGAGGTTAATTCTATAAATGCACGACTTGCCAAGACACTCAGTGCATTGTAGGCATAGTGCGAGTTTCGTCGTGGTTTGGTGTGTTATGACAAATATTAAAACTTTGGGAATAAAATGATATGGCGCTTGGTGGATCAGCATGCGCTTCATTGATTATTTTTATTATTTATATCCTCAGTACTGTTAACATAACTGCAGCTTTATAATGAGTTTTTGTCCAGAAATGTGGTTCTGCACGCCGCAACAAATATTAACTAATGCACGAGTGTATATTTAGTGAGAGCTGTCTGACGTCCATCCAACACTGACTCGTGCAATTATTGTAAAGTGTCAAAAAGTTCAATGACTGGAGTGGCAGACGAAATTCCTATATTGTCCAGCTCCAGCCTATATTTCAACTAAATAAATACAATGTTGCTGTGAATCGTTAAATGAATAATCAATCCTAGCCTCATCGTGTAATGTGCGTTTGTCTAATTTAAAAATCGAACCGTCTAAATCGTCTTGAGTTATACGACAATTGAATCATGCTGTAAGTACACTTTCAGAAATCAATTTTCAACCATGCAATTACATTTATCTTTCTCGAATAATCTTAAGCGAGACCTCTATCGTCGCAGCATCAAGGAAATGGTTACACAACTGGCTCCCAACGATATGTAGGTTACCGTTGTCAATGTAGTCAGGTGCAAAGTTGTAGCTTGCAAGTTGATATTTGCCCACAAATACAAATGATTAATGAAATGGCTAATACTTAAACGCATCAACTAATATGCATGTAAGTATTCTCTCTGTTAACGCCTAAGACTGGACTATGTGGTTCCGTGACAGTTATTGTCATGTTACTGTATAATATTTAGATAACAGTTTGCTCAAATTGGGGTTGAAAAATTAGAACCTGAATAGATAATGACACTGCCTTCACCAGCACAGATCTTTGTCGAAGTTGAACAATACTTTAGCACTGATGCGTTGAAAGGGCCATTTCTCTTGAATTTATAGTCGATATCTCTTCTGAATACACTGCCTCTCTGGTAAAGTTTCCATCATTTTATATCATGTGCTAAGCGAGGGTAATTTGTTAAGACGAAAAAAATCTTTCTAATGCTTTCAATTGTGATTAAGACGACTAACTAATGTACAACGAGGCTAATTGTTGAGAGTTTCAATGTCTGCGGGTAACCAGAGGTAACGTCAGTGTAGCTTTCAATCGCAGACTAACACGGGTGTATATCATGGCGCCAAAAGTAGCAGGGTCGGAGTGGGGGTGTTAGGTATACCACTTAAGGACAATAGGGCATGTTCAGAGGACTAATACGTTGATATAGTAGGAATATTGACGTGTTCAATTTAGCAATCTGCGCTGGCACGGAGAGGAGTGCCATTGTTACTACCAATACTAACAGTTACTTTAATGATAATCATAGTAATAATATGACTAAATTAGCATGCAAAGCGCCGATATTCTTCGTACATTCAGGCGCAACGCATCCTATATAGAATATCGTGTGCTGGGTTACAATAACGTACTTACGACGTCAAATAAAACAGAAATACCCCCTCGAGTGTTATGGGATAACGCTGTTACCAAATCGAGACATTGCCACATTCGTTTACCGCATTCGGCATTGACATCGTACGTTTCGATAAAAATTCCAGTATTAGATTTCAGAAGGATAGCGTGAGTGAGTTTAACAACAGTTAATGCTTCACTTACATAGATTATTGATCCATTAAACAGCAACAAATTGTTCTCGGATGCGTTGTGTTATTACGCAGATTTAATGCATAACCTTGGCAACAGCTATGGAGTGCGCATCGAATGATGCATCACCAGGCTAGCATGACAGTGATCGACATGGCAGCCACTGCAGTCGCTATTGGAAATCGAACGGCTAACAAGCAAGATGTCCATAATATATTTCTCATTCAAGGCAATTTTAAATAAGACCTCTAGCTTTTTGCAAAACGTACATTGTATTAGCATTCAGAATAATAACCTGAAATACCGCTATCATAATATTTAAATGGATACTAAAGAGACGCTTCACTTTAATACATTGACCTGTATCAAACGTTTTGTATTATAAATACTGCCCAAACAAACGTTAAGAGAAAAACAGTAAAACCGGTCGTAATGCCAATGATTTAGCCAGCATAGAGCTTTACATGTCTTTCAAAGTAAGTACTGTTTAAACTGGGCTATAACATTATGTTTAAACGTACTCTTTCTATAAATTATAGAACTAAACTACAAAAGGCAACTCTTTTAGGGTTGCCGCAACCGCCATAATGTCTAATAGTGCCTTTGTGTGCTTTGCAAAGGATTGTTGCATGCATAAACTAAGCACAAAACATCTACAATTGAGCTAATAAGGTCATTCGTTTTCGATCTACCCTTAGACCTGCTGGCGGCGGGATTGATGTCATTTAATCTCGGGTGAGTCTGTTTTTGTTTTACTTGGCTGAGTCGTTAATGCTATTTTAAAGGTCCAATCACTTATGCCATAAGTTTTATATTTTCTCCGGGATGGTTTCCTGTAGGACTTCGCAAATATTGCAAATACTTCAAATGCATGACAAAAGCAGCTGTATTTCACATTAAAGCGCATAAAGTGTCTATATGGCCGCTGCAGTGTCGTGGTCTAACTTATTATGCGGGTACTACGCCAGCCCTGTCTATGATGTAGATGGTTAAGCCTCTCATCAACAGCTTTTGTCCACATGAACGTGATGCTGAGTTCAATTTTGGAAGTATGTTCACCATTGATGTGAAGTTACACTTATGTTGTAAGCTTATTCAATGAATTTACAAAATCACAAAACGCAATACTTCGCACAAATCTAGGTGATCTAAGGGTTATATGTATAGTGTGACTCGTTATAATTAATTAGCGAGTTAATATTGTAGACACTGCACCTTAAAAGGAGGCTAAATCTGCACGAGAATTTGATGAAGCCTTTTACCATTGATGAATGTTTCATTTGAATATTACAAAGTTGGTGTAGTTTCGAATACTAACAATGCCCGACACCATAGTTTGTCATGACGGTATGTTCGCCGCTTCATTGGTCTATCATTGGAATTAATGCGTTCTGGTTGCACTTAAATTGAACGAAAACTGTGGTGTAATTTTCTACTACTAGCTGTGCAAATTGAGCTTACCACAAAACTGGTATGTTATACCCAGTGTAAGGATGTTTATTATGGGAGTTACTGATATGAGTAAG
>CM067346.1:13599899-13639899 GCA_034190875.2 Urechis unicinctus
AGGGAATCTTCGGCAATTTTATGGGACATCCTACTTGAACGCGTTCATGATGTAATGTGATGCTTAAAATACAATTTAAAACAACTCGTGTGTTGGGAGTAATACAGTCCACTAGCATTTGTTATCTCGTACAAAAGGGATTTGTTTGTTCAATCTTAACCCGCAAAGTTGCCCGATATTCATTTCATGAAGCTGTATATTAATGATGCTGAATACAATCGCCAAATAAACAGATACAATTCAAGTCACAAGATAATTGTACTCAAAGCTGCCTAAAAATAAAATTTCAACTTCTTTTTACTACATTTGATATGCTACGGCTAGTCCTACGCCTTGTCGTTGCTATGTAGTACCAAGCTCGTCTGTATATGTAATAGCTGTGTGGCCCTATTGTGCCCTAAATCAAATGATTTTTCATGCAATCAGAACGGAAAGCTTGACAACATGTATAACATGATGTTTCCAGATATTTCAAATGCCAAACCTTACTTACGCTTTATCGCAATGGCCAAGACACAGCATGAATGTCATCTACTGCATTTTAATGTGATCTCAGCTGCTTCAAATAAGTCATTGTATTTAAAATAATTCGATTTATTCAGTTGCATCTGGTGCATTATCATATGCCTCTGATGTTTAGTGTTTTGATGATTAATGACACAGTGAGGAGTTTATTAATTAATCAGTGCTAATTAATATATTTCATGTTTATGTAAAAGAAACAATCTTTCCAAGGTTTGGAGATAAATGACATATAGTTAAAGGCATTGATGCAGTCGTTGTCCTCTGCAGGGAACTCAAGGGTTTGTACGCAAACTCTTTGTGCTTTGTGGACACCTTAAGTAATTTACAGCCAGTCCCTAATTAGTTTGCGGTCTTGAAGGCCGGTACACAACCACATTCCCTTGATTACTGAACCGTTTACTAACAACATCGGTGTCTTTTAAGTTCGAGGTAGCCAGGTTGAGTGGCACTCTAGTAATTACCGAAATAATTTGGACGTGTCCCGCCTTTGTTAATCCAATCATAGATACTTGGGATATCGCCGGGAAAACCTATCAATTACTGTTGCAGAATGTGTGTCACAGGATTCACCACTCCTGTTGAATATAATTCAAATTCAGACACGCATCTAAGGAATATTCTGCAGCTAAACAACATTTGGTATGACATCATCGCGATATGGCATATGTAATTGCATCAATGCGTTACATTTGTTATTGTATTATTGCGTAATGGAATTTGTTAATTTCTCATTCATTTTTAACATTAACCAACAATGTCATATAGACCGGTGTTTAGACATAAACAAAGTCCAATATCAATCAATGCTATGTTCATCACCAAAGTCATGCGAGTGGGTATAATTGCGTTAGGACGTCTTGCATCCACGCGGAGAGGCATTGCAGCTGATGCTTTATTTTTTTGTTTTTGCACCTGACCATTGATCACACGAGCTAAGGCAGTGCTTTCGCGAAACGTCGATTATATTGACGTTAAATTCCACTGAAGGAAAATTGTGATAAAATATGAAAAAATGGCATGGTACAGTACTACAGTGAGACTGCATACAACAATTAAAAACGCCTGAGCAAAAAGTTAAATATTGACTGTGCTAGCCATCTTGCTGCAAGTTTTTCACACATTCGCTACGATATACATGTTAATGATCTTAACACGGATGTTGCCCTTCAACATTGGCACAACATCTTTTATCACATTTCTTGGAAAGAATTAGCATTTTTACAAGAACTATTTGCCCCACGGGCCGCAAGGTGCACCCGCACACAGTCGATATGTTCCCACATTCTAGATTGTGTATTTACTCTTGTTGCTTTAACAAGATCAAACAGTGCATTTTGCGGCCATTTGAACGTACATGCTGTCATTCATAGTACGATACACACTGTGCAGTACATATTACAAGCTGAGGGCCTATCGAGCTGACAACATATGTGTGAGGATTAAATAAGCTAATCAAATTTCGATCGGTGAGTAGCATTATTTCTTGGTTCATTAGATAAGTCAGAAGGCTTATTCATCTAGAGGTGATTATGCTTGCTATATACAAATTCGTGTTGAATAACGATTATCGAAGCATCTGCGATGCCAGGATCAATGCATATATCGCCTAAAGCAGCGAGTTAGTGAACATGTTTCATCAGTGTCTGTTGTGAACATAACACCGTTCACAGGTGTTGTCAATTTAGCGCCAATGCAGTCAGGTGGTAACAGCCGGCAAAAAAACCCCAATTGTTTTATCTGATCCGCTGCTGAGGGGATCCGACGTCTGATAGCACCAAATATTATTCGTCACGGATATCTTCAACTCACATTAAGCATAATCAAATTCAGTTAAACAATCCATCGATACTTACATTTGATAGGTTGTGTTCATGTTATAATGCTAGAACAGACATTTGACTTATAATGACGTCCTTGATGTATGATGATGTGAATATCTGTTTATGCTCTTGCCAGGATATAAAAACAGAATCAAGGCGGTGATTATTATTCGGAACACGTAGCTTATTTAAACAATGTCGTTCAATATCCTCGTCATAACGGTTCAGCCAATATATGTCAAATACCGTCATCATCTTCAATTACAATGCACACAACGATAATTGCCTTTATGTCTAATTACCAAAGTGTAGGACCTGTGTTTGACATATCACTGCAATGCTCTTAGACATTATGCGCAAGGCGGTTACGACAAACAATATGGAATGAAATAGACCACAGAACAACAGTAACAGGCTTGTTAATGTACAATTTTCTGGGGCTCGTTGTTGGGGTAAGTGACTAACATTTTAGAACTTGCAAACAAATATTCATACACTGCAACAAAAGGATGTGAACAGAGACTAGTTAACTTAACTTGTCCTTGTGTTGTATACCATAATTCGTAGAGGAACGTTCATCTGCAATACCGATAGACCTCTTGTAAACGTGTTACATGTATATTACTATAATTTCACTAATATGTGTACAAATGCTAAGAATACTTGATGGCAAGTGGAAAGTCGGTTGTGATTCGGCCGTAGGCACTCCAGGAACACGCTGTTAAGTTACATTACCAGCGAAGTGTATATATCATGGATAATGCAAGCAATCAATGACTGGAACGAACAGTCGAACGATACGAAGTACGGTCGCTTGTGCAATGTATCAACCCTTAACCTAGTAGCAATAACTGCACAGCAACCATCATGATGTTATTTCTTTGAGAGTAACCGTGTCCTCGTGCTATTAGTGGTTCACATGAATGTTTCAAATGTGCAGTAAGAGCTACAACTATTGATCGCAGTGCCACTAAAAACTCAACGAATCTGGTCTCACATAGCCATATTTAATATACGCTGACACTTCAATGAATTCATTTGTGGTTGCGCCATCTGCCACCAATGGAAATCATAGAATAATAATGCAGTTACTTATAAATCACCAGTCGACCACCGCAAAATGTTGTACGACTGCAAGTATCATCCTGTGCATTAACGAATGAATTCGTACATTGATACGTAGAGCAAAACTGCAGCACTTAAAAACAATATATGGAAGAACATTTTGAAGTTCGCACTTTGTATAGCACCGCATATTCCATCCGCTGCAATATAAAAGCAATGCTCGCAATGAGCACTCGTTCATTAATAGATGCAACGAAATCATTACGCGAAATCGCGCGTGCATTGGCAACTGATGCCACAGGTTTAGCGAGCGTAACGTCGAGCAGTAACACCTTACTGCCCGGTAGTAACTAACACAATTATTTCAAAATGAGGAATATGTTCAGATGTCTTATTCTGGTTATAAACATAATTATCAAAAGCGATTGTTACGATGAAGGTGGTGGTATGGATGACCAGAGTGATGGCAATAATCACTTCCATGGGATTGTTCCCACAAGAAAACAGCTTACACTGATTAATAAACCATTCACGTGTCTATGGATAATGCTTTGTGCCTTGATCATGTGGGCAATTTAAAACGGCTGGCACCCGGGCAAAAAGATGGTCGAATAAACCTGTTCTATGTGAATAGTGACATTGAAACATATATTTGTCTATATCTGTGGCTTTTTACAGTGTAAAGAGATCAGATCCATAGCATCAGGCTAAGAAATTATTCAATTTGCTGTGTTTGATATTACTAAATCTAATTCTTTCATGGGCACTGCAATCAGTACGAATGTGTTTAACGGAACATCCTTTTCTCTTATCTGACTTTATACGCCAAAGCTCAAAATATGTCTCAGCGTTAAAAAGGATTATTCTTCCTGCTAGCTTCAGCACTAAATGAATAGAATCTCATTCAAAAGTAACAGCACGTGTATGCAGATGCAATCATTTGATTTGTTCATTGCATTCTGTGTCACAAGTTTGATTTCTTCAATATTGACTACACCGACTTCCGCTACCTGCGCAAAGGGGTGATTTGTCAATATTAACTGATTTCATCAACATTATAACCTTTCATTGCTGCTGAATGTCGTATTAAGTTCCAGATATGTGCTCAGCTGTTCACTTCGTACATACCATTGTAATATAAACAAGACAAGTCGTAAGACACATCTGCACATCAGAGGAGTTAACAATCTGTGTCATATATCCTGTCTCTTTACACAAGTATTATTGAAGAGGGGCGACAATGGGTTGTCATGGAATAATGACGAGGGGTTGGTATGGTAATGCAACAATGGCTGGGGAAACCTTGTGACTGGATGTGCTCTAAGGATGCACCTGTGTTGTTTTGTAGCGCCGTTTACGACATTAAAACTGTTCCGCAACCGGGATTCGTTTTCCTTAGAGAACAATCGTAAAATAGTAATCTTATGGACAATGACAAAATTGTTGTTTGTGTGACGCGTCTTGACATGATCAACGAATAACTTTGCCACATTAGAACCACCCGAAGCGAGCATTTTTCTGGGATAGGTCATGCACATGAGTCACGAATAATTATGAAATATGGAAATTAGCAATAAATTCACAGCATACTATTTGGTCTCGAGCAGTCAAAAAATTGGTGGTAAACATCACAACGCACAGTGTAAGGTGGAAGATATTACTGGAACAGATATAAAACATTTAACGCAAATCATCTCTCACAAATACATGTTAAATATGAGGTGGAGTACTGTTACCGAGGCGTTATTATGACGTATGTGCGTTATTATGTGCAATTAAAGGTATTTGTGCACGGATTGTTCCTGGGCTCTGGTGGCTATACTGCAGCGTCTGCAAAATAGTGCCGCCCGCATGATCGCCAGAACTCCAAGGGGCACCCACATCACACCCTCCAATGGCTGCCAGCTCAGTACATGATCAAATTCAAGAATCTGACCCTGACCCACTAGGCAAAACAACGCCAAGACCAGCCTATATTTAGGATATGCTTATTAAAAAAACGCCAGGCAGAGCATTACGTTCACCTGGAAAGCGCTTCTTGCAGTTCCATCAGCGAAAACACATAGGGCGTTCCCAATTGCTGCTCCTTTCACTGTAAAATAGCCTCCCCTTCGACATTCGTCTGGCCCCATCTGGCGAGGCAATTAAGAGGCGAGTGAATACACACATCTCAGTTTTGCGACTAAATACTAATTCTGGATCATCGGGAAGAAAATCACATCCTATATTTTTACCGTGGCTATATTGACAATCAATATGACAATTGTACATTATAAAGGGCTCCCGAAGAATTCGATTTGTTATGTTCATGCATCCGAGACAAAATACACTTATTTAATTCATCCTCTGACGTCGACGCCTATCCAACAGACTCGGATTGTATCGTTACAAAGTTCTACGTTACATTACATATCAAACAAGCCATATATAACACCAGGCCATTCGGCTACCTCGTCGAATAATGCATAACACTGCTGCCTATGATCACGATATATTCCATTTGCATGGCTCGGTGGGTAATGGGCCTATTCGTAAGCTTTAAATCAAGATGTTACGGGCGCATGCTTATTGTTCCAGATCAGACCAAGGAAATATGCATGACATAACGTTGATAAATATAGCAATTACCCAAAGCTTATAACAAGGATCATGTAGGTGTCGAGAAGATACGGAATTTATATACACACACATTGGAACATACGATCAAACACAAACACACATTCATACAAATATATATAAATATGTTTATAAATGTATATATTCATATATAAATATATTTACATAATCTATTTATATTTATATATTTTCTAGAATTATGTCCCATAAAGAAATAGGATTTATGTATTTATTTTGTTGTTAATACACTCTCCCGACCGGTCTACTACGTACAAATGTCATGAATATTTAGTAATATGCCTATTCGAAATCTGCCAGAAGGCAAGTGAGCGTTCCTATATCGGTGCTGTTCTCTTTATATATTGTCACGTGTTTGTCAAAGAATTCATTATTCCATGAACGGTTTTACATACCATGGTAAGATATTTCTGAAGCACAATACAATCATGCTGTGAATTTTGTCTGTAATTGGAACTTTACGCTGGATATCATCTTTGTTAAAAAAAGCCATATCCTACCCTTTAGAAGAGTCGGGACACATGTTGAGGCAGTTGATGACGAACTTTGCTACTCAATATTTGCACCCTAAACAAATGTGACTGTCATGTTTTGAAAACATACAAAAAAGCAAACCAGAAAATGAGTCACGTTTATCGACTGAACAAGCTTGCAATTGATTAACGATAAACGCGTTAATTATACCGCATACACCTGGCAAACTTATGTAATCCAATACGAGGTTATGTCGGAAAACTCTATGGCAGGTCGATGGATTTTTTGTCCGCAATAATCCATCGTGTTCCTGCCTATCCGAAATACACAAATTACATACAGTATGATTAAGACTAGGGGAAGTTGAAAATAATATAATCAGTTATTTTTGGACATTAATGTTGACATGGGTATGGTTTGATAAATCAGAAATAAACATTCAAGTGTTAATCGCTAATATTGCACATTATAGCAATCTTAAACAGTAACGCTTCAAATAGCACGAAAGGATGACCCACAAGAGCGCTATTCGCGGGAATTCAGATTCAGCCATACATTATGCAACCATAACATTCGCGCGACAACAAAAATCAATATGGTGATAACAACGGTCTTTTTTTTAAATACACTGTCGCCAAAAAGTAGTAACAAGATAAAAGTGGTCTCTGCCATATATTTTGTATTAATAATAAGCCCTGCTTCAGTGCTCTTTGCGAATTTATGCCCAGATGATTTACATATCTAGAGACAAAATCCATTCCAAAGTTTATTCCAAATTTTATTCCAAGGTTTTTGCGCAGAGGTAGGGAACGGTGCCCTCAATAACCGATGTATTGCGAGAAACTCCGTGAAAACAAAAAAAAGCCAATGTTCTGCAATCAAGGTGGGTGTTGATCAGTTTCAGAGTGTATCGATTCTGGTACTCAGCAGGAATATGTTTTATATTTATATCATTAAATATTATTTCATAGTATTGTCGATTGACATTGTGCGCCCCGGTATTGATTAGAATGTTTGGTAATAAATGGGGATGGATATGGATAGTCGCTTTTACGGTTTGTTTTAAATACAATTGATCGGTAAGTGTTAACATAATCTAATAACTAGTTGCAAACATTGTTCTGCTGTTCACAGTTCACGGCATATAGACATAAAAGTATTCAACAACAGTAAATATCATGCTAAGCAATATAGTGTCTTGACTATTTTTCTGCGCGCGGAGGCTGTTGTTGAACATTACAGAACGCACAAATCTATCCAACAGCAGAGCATCAACCTTGTCTTCGAATTCCCTTTCGCACTTGACGTTATCACCGGGAGAAATAACGTTAGTTATATCGCGACGTCTTATGAATGAGTGCAACAGCTTTGCGTTTTTATTGCAGGATATTCTGAGAAGGCTGCATCCTATGCTCTTAATGATAGTTAGTGATGTACATTTATATTCTAAGACTCATTTATATTCTAAGTACCCCTTGAATGGAGTACATATAACCCTCAATGCGTGACTAGCATTACCAATTTGGTATTCTTATGAAATTCGCACGCCATTTGACGTAAGCTTGGCAGACAGCCCGATAGTATCAGAAGGGATCTAAATCGGATCATCCCATCACTGAAAACTTACAGATAGTATTCTATGACGATTGAAAATAAATTTCATGCAGCATCATCGATTCCAAAAAGGTTTTCGCAGAACAGGCCACGCGTAATATAGTATAGACATGAATATAGAAAACCATTAAAGAGCACCATATACTTTGCCCGATTAATCAAACTTCTCATGGATTCATCGATATTATTCCCTCATGTTTCGGCCTCCATGGCATTCACTATACACAATATTCTAATAATTGTAGGACACCATACGTTTTGATTGCCGGGACGTTGTTGGGCTGGAATGTGGTATTTTCATGTTCCCTCTTTATATCTTCCCATCACTGAAAACAAAATATTCCCCTAGTATGCGTACTTTGTCTGCATTATACATATTTGTTTGTACAAACGGCAAACACCATCACCTAAGATATTTGGAGGTTTAGAAATATAGGACTATCATGCCAATCGTCAGAAATGACAAATCGCTGCTGCACATATATCCACCGCCACTCGCCTCATCCCCACACCTCTACCGATAGCTCAATCAGACAACACATGCATTCACTCGAGCAATTGTCCAGATCCTAACATTGACACCTCGTAAAAGGTCAACAGTTCATTTGCATCAACGAGTGGGGCTCAGGTGAACGTGTATTGTAGAACTGCATTTTCATTGCTTAATCATCATCGCAGATCTGCCGTCTAATTACCTGTGATAACTCAAGTTAATTGCGATGGTATTACCGACGTTGCTGAAGCCGCATTTAGAAAGCATTATGTGAGTTTATTTACCACAAGATAAAGCCTATTGATATAGCTGTGTGTCCGAGCACAATAGAGCGAACAATACACACGTATCACTGACCCCGTTAGTACCGGCTTATATTAATCATATCCTCCATGCACCATAATAACGCCAATTACAGAAATAAGATAATTATATTGTGTAGGCGCATATACACATGCACGCTAATTGCGTATGATTGACCATATTAACAACGGTAACGTTCGTAGCATATTAAAAAAAAGGGATGTTTATTCTTTTATTCAGTGCAACGTAGAAAGATGTCTCGCCAAAATATTAATAGGGAACGAGTAAATGTTATTTATGTGTATAAAATATAATTTTGATGATATACTTACCGGATGTTCCGGCGGCTATACCACTACAGACCATACAGTTGATAAAGTGTTGCTGTTTTCGATTATTCCTATTATGATACACAGTGGTATTGATATCATTTAGTTGCAGTATAGATTGATACCTAAAATGTCTTGTTAAATTGAACACTGATATTTCGTCTGCCAGCCAGTTTAGTAATATGTTAACCAAAAAATCAACCAAGCACCATATTCTCTTAATCTCATACCCAAGCTTTCATTATTCGTTGATACCAACAAGTGACACAAACTCTAAGCCTATAGCATGCTCACTGTAAACGATTATTTTCAAACAAACCACAAACAGTTGACTTTAACAAATAGTTATTCGGACAGTTATTCCTGCTGCACCTTTCCCATTCCCCGACATTTTGGACAATTATATCATATGCATGCTCAGATACAGCAACACCAATTAATAGTCCCCAACATCCGCACACACCTGTAGAATATACTGAACAAATGATCTATATTAATCGTCCGCGCCATGCAGTATAGCCAAGGTATCAAAGAGGACGTTGATTTGGCGGTCAGATAATGTGGGGGCAGAAGAAGTGGCGCTGTGAACAAGTCGCACCTAAACAGGTATTTTAGGATTCACGACCTATAATTAAGCAGCATGCATTCAACATCAAACAATTGAAGTGTATGGTATTTATTAACGTTCCTATCAGTTTTAGACAGCCTAAGCGTATATCCTCGTAAGATGATCCATTCTACGTGTGCTTGCCATTATGAAACACTGCAACTTAATGTCCGCGATGCTATGAGCAAGGAAAATGTTACCATGATTGGATAATGGCCTCCGTCAGATGCATCAAATTGTTACCTGACCCGAGGGCCAACAATCCTGACAACAGGCGCCTTATCATGGATGATACAATTCTTGAATGAAAGAGGTTCATAGGTCTAATCCGCTATGAGTTTTAGCTGTCATATGGTGACAGCTCTTGCTGGGTCAAATTAAATTATTTATTGCATCCATTGCTTTTGGGATTAAAGCATGCATGTTGTCAGCGATATTGTACATTTGAGTTTTTGCGACACAAGCCAGGTCAATGACACATCGGCTGTTATCTTTGTTAAGGTAATTTCTGATATTTAACTGAAACTGTTGGCTGTTTTATTGCTTCGTGCTGTAAGGCCGTCTCATCGGAACCACTTAGGTAACAAAAGTTGTCAGAAGCCGAACTTCACATCAGTGAACCACAATATCATCATATAATATCAGCGATTTTTAAAGTCCATTACACATTTATTGGCTATGCAAATGTAGTTACCTGCATTTAGCATCACAGTCTGCATTAAGCATCACACATATATATATATATATATATATATATATATATATATATATATATATATATATATATATATATATATCTATATATATATATATATATATATATCTATATATATATATATATATATATATATATATATATATATATATATATATATATATATATATATACGGAGCATACGGATGTGATGATATTCTAGCATTGGTATTGTGTTGTTCGAGTAACACTGATGTAAAATCCAACAATCTGTATCTACGCTTTGCTGTTTCGCTCTTTGCAAAAAAAGAACCCTACACCTGGTTTGGTTCATTGAGATATTTCACAGTCATCTTGCAAATCTGACCAAGATAATCGTCTGCCATCGTATAGTGTAGCATTGCATAAACATCTAATGGCAAATGCGTTACATTCCAATCTGTTCTTTCAGAAAATAATTATTGTTAGGCGTTTCGAAATTGGTCCATTGAATTACCGTTGTTTCTATATCGATGTACAATATTTAAACGCTGTTTATTTTTCAGTATTCCAACTACCGTATATGTTATCATCCCGTAAATATGATGTATGGACTTTTTTGGGTGTGAACAGCGAAGTGGATTGGCCATTCATTCGGCTTGCCTCGATGCTTGTCGATATTTTTTAAAACTTCTAACGGTTATTAAGGAGGGTAATTGCGGCCTATGCATCTGTTTATTCAAGATGTTGGCACACTTATCGCGTATTTAACCTTAGCATAAATGTACATGTTGCATTTCGAATTATTGCTGCCTGATACTTTTTCATAAACTTGCTATTAACACAGAATGAAACGGGATTAGTGTTCATGTAAATGGCGCAAAACCCCAAAATAATCCAAGCTTATCAAAGCCTTATTACCGGCAGAGATTAATGAGAATCGGTCATGAATGTTACATTAAGTTGAACGCCAAATAGCCAAATGCAAATAAGTTAATGCGGTCTTATTGATGAGCGTTGCCTTTTTAGAAGGAGCTGATTTAAGTACAATGCTCGATGGTACCCACTCTGTCTCATATTTTCTCATCCGCGCTGCCACCTCAACGTGTGACCAGCACATGTTGCGGCACGTCTGTATATAGCAATATATATATAGAGATATATATATATATATAGATATATATATATATATATATATATATATATATATATATATATATATAGAGATAAATATATATATATATATATATATATATATATATATATATATATATATATATATATATATATATAGATATATATATATATATATATATATATATATATATATATATATATATATATATATAGATATATAGATATATATATATATATATATCTCTATATATATATATATATATATATCTCTATATCTCTCTCTCTCTCTCTCTCTCTCCCGCTTCTCTATATATATATATATATATATATCTCTCTCTATATATATCTCTCTGTCTCTATCCTCTCTCTATCCGTGTCTCTCTCTCTCTCTTTTCTATCTATCTCTCCCTCTCTCTATATATCTCGCGGTATATATATATATATAGGTGATCATATCCTGCTAATATATGGCAGCTTCTTTGTAAGAAGATCAATTATAATGAATATAACAAAACCGATGCAGTGCTTTTGACTTTTCTTGACGGGGCGTGAGGCGACATTCAGCCACCGCTCTGGGCAATGCGTCCATTAGGTCAATGGGCGGTGCTTTGTTATCGATCTGGATGTCATAAATGGACAGGTAAACACAATAGGTAACATTGACGCATCGGCATCAATGAGATTTGTGTCTTATCATCGTCATTTTTAAAAACCATTAACATCCTACCATAAAGAAAAAGTAATGTCGCATCTAATTAATTACTATCATTTTGACCCCTTATAACCATATGTGTGATCAGATCAAGACACATAGTGCGCGTTCCTCTCCGTGACATCTGACCGCTATCCTAATGTACCACAGCTACGACATAAGGCCCAACCCTCAACACTAAGTGTTAGTCTGTAAGATATTCTGAACGAGCTAGTCTTGCCCATTCCTTGTGATATGTAATTAAATAAAGGTAAAATAGAGGAAATTGTAGGGGAGGCAAGATAGTGCCATCGAGGTCCACCAGCGTTATTAACTGTGTACATTCGTGCAGATATTTGACATAATCGATGTTCACGTACTAAAAAAAGGACAGTCAGTAGACCAATGAGAATTTAAATCGGTTGAATTTCTCTGCTGAATAATTAACAATTAAAAACTCTATGGTGCAATCTTGTTTTTGCCCTATCGCCGGGCACGGCATTTATCAGTAGATACAACCGCGCAATCTAGCCTGTGTTTTCGCCGATAGACGGCAAGTTGCAATGTATGCAGCATACTGGCTAAAGTCAATATCAAACAGTTGAAGTGTAATTCCCATCAGTTTGTCACCGCCTATGCTCGTGAGATGATCTTTTTTGCATGAGGTTGCAATAAGCTGAAGGCTGTAAGCCTCCTCGTCGCTATAAACAATTCAAATATTACCAAGGAAAAACGACTTCACGGGAGAGCTCACACTTTCGACGACAAGTGGCGTGATATGGATGAGTAAATAACTGGATTCAAGAGGTTCATAGGTCTTTTCATCATGTGCCGCTCGGCTCAGCACATATAAGCAAAGTAATACATACGGCCTTTGAAGTTTGTTATATAGTCATTTGGGTCTGCCCTGGTGCAAATTACATATATAAATTAACTTTCCATATAGCGTTTTACCTACCAATAGATATCTGGGCATTTTGTTAGCTACTTTTGGCCCCTTGATATATTCGGCCTATAATTATACCATTTATGTTCTTTATGCGATTAAAATATACTTAGGGCGTCAAAAGACTTTGTGGACAAAACCAATGCCAATAGGTCAATAAATCTCACTTCGAAAATGGTAAATAGTAGCTAAGCACGTTGGGCCATTGTCAGCTACTTTTGGCCCCTTGATACTTTCGGCCTATAATTCTACCATTTATGTGCTTTACGCGATTAAAATATACTTTGAGCGACAAAAGATGTTGTGGCCATGGGTCAGCAAATATCTCGACTAAGTTTATCGGGGCAGATATTTTATACTTCTTAATTAGGTTTGCATTAACCAAGCAGAACTTTGCAGACGTAAAGAAGGATACAACACTCTATCCGCAATATTGCGTCCTGCATATAATTTTGCTTACATCATATCCTTATTTATCAGGGAAAATTAAAATTGTAAAGGATCATCTATGGTCCTAACCTTGGATCCCAATACAGTATCATGCATTCTGTGATATGCTTCCAGCTCATTGTTTAAGGTTTGCACGGTAAATGCCGACTTGCGCCTGCAACTTAGCTGTCAGGTTATTAAAGATAGTTCTGTCTTCGGAGGCTGTCATACATTTATTTCTCCAACTGATTTAGTCAGCGTAATATGACATGACTATAAGCTACATTGATATATATTCGTACAAATGGTGCAATTTTGGCTTAAACGCACTTTTATTGCTATAGTAATCAATAATCGGAACTACGTTAATGTATGAATTTGATTCATACTCTGGTGTGTTGGTTTCGCAAATGTAATAGCCATAATTAATTAAGCTACTCCATACGTACTCCTCCAAGAACACTTTGATAGCCATTGAACAGCATAAATGGTCTGTCATATATTGAGTCAATGCTACAGAGCGTCGGAACATTCATACGCGCATTTATTATTTAGAACATCTGCTAGCAATGACATTTACCAGCTTACCGTACATTGAATTTTTAGGTCTATTCACATGATGTTTACTAGCTAGTGACCATAATGTTGGTCGAACAAAATACACTGCTAGCGATATTATTCAGGCATGTGGCAAAATATAATACTGGCTTGTTTGTGGTTGTGCTCTATCATAGCGAATGATATATGTTCGTTGTCTCATAAGAAAGCCGATACAAATAACCAAGGTTGTTCATACGAATACTTAATGGACCACCGCACTTTATAACATGCGTCCTTTGAAATTCAATTAAGGCAACTTTATATTGTTGTTTATGGTCTGCAAGGGCTGTAATTTTTCGTTTTGGATCCATTTATAGCACCGTTAAGGTAATGAAATGCATACACAATTGGAAGAGGAGAGTTAATGGATGTAATGAGACAATGCCTTGGTTTGCTGTCTTAACAAGGCGCTACCAAGTGTGAAAAATAATTGCATTTTCAACGTCGCCACACTTAAATTAAACGGAATCAGACGAGTTCGTTTGTCATCGTATAGTCGCACGAGAGTTATTTACCTTTCAGTTATGCATACCTACAGAAATGGTTTAATTATTCATGAACACGGAAATATTAGTAATGGCTACCTCATGTTAGATTAAAGTGTTTACATCATTTATCCTGCAGCACGGTTCAGTAAAATCCAATTTCGTGGTCTAAAAATTCCTATTAGAGATGATCGTACAATCCTGTCTATGCAAATAATTGTGTTTGTGTGCCGGCGCTGGGTCGTATTATCATTGTATGGCACGGGCTAATGCAAGTTCATCAAATTTCTGGAAACAATAGCTGTGAATACAAAGCGGATATTGCATGCAAAATTGTGATATTAAGAATGCTGCATAGCAAAGCAAATTTGATGCTACGGTTGTCTAACAATAACCTGCATAACTTTTTGATTCAATCGATCAATATTATAACTATATTTTTTGAAACGCTGAGGGTATTTCTGAAATCTGACGATATGATAAAAGACAAAGTGTGATCCATTTTGCTGTTACACGGAAAGCTAACAGGGGTATAAATATGTCCGTGTTAATAAACTTCTTAATTAGGTTTGCATTAACCAAGCAGAACTTTGCAGACGTAAAGAAGGATACAACACTCTATCCGCAATATTGCGTCCTGCATATAATTTTGCTTACATCATATCCTTATTTATCAGGGAAAATTAAAATTGTAAAGGATCATCTATGGTCCTAACCTTGGATCCCAATACAGTATCATGCATTCTGTGATATGCTTCCAGCTCATTGTTTCAGGTTTGCACGGTAAATGCCGACTTGCGCCTGCAACTTAGCTGTCAGGTTATTAAAGATAGTTCTGTCTTCGGAGGCTGTCATACATTTATATCTCCAACTGATTTAGTCAGCGTAATATGACATGACTATAAGCTACATTGATATAAATTCGTACAAATGGTACACCTATATAACTAACGCATCATAGGATAACTGGCTGCCTCTAACAGCAGTTGTCACAACAAAACAGACAGCGGCACATTAATCTACAACAAGAAGTGTTTAAAATAGCACTCCCTTCCACATCCAATTAAGCGCCTAAAGCCATACAAGCTGGACCCCGACCTAATAGTTGTAAAAATAGCCCTCCATGGTACATGCGTATCATATATCAAGCCTGAAGTTCTTGTGATAAATGGCCGGGTGACCTTTCAGAAACTGTATCAGCAATAATAGTGTGGGGATGCATATCTGGTAGTTTGTGATATACATAATGCGTTTAGCGATCCTCATCTCGCATCAAGCAAGATACAATTCTCTTAAGCTGACATTGAAGGCCACATTATATATATCCAATAAAACACCATTTCAAATGAAGATACTAGCGGGAAATGCAAAATATATGGTAATGTGCATAAATGTGTTAATTACAGCAACGCGAATCTCAAATGCTAATGTAAAACTATTTGTAGGAAAACGTTAGTCGATTGATTTCAAATACATTTTGGACTTTTACGCAAAAATCGTCGAAGCGTGCTATTTTTCTTGCTCAACAAATCGGTGACTTTCTCAAAATATAGAATGCATTCGTATAGTGGTTGCTCGTGGTTTTGAGTCATGTCATGGGTGTATCTAAATACATTTATGTTATGTCGATACTTACTTCGTCACAACGCACAGTATGTGGTGTCCTAAACTCATTATGTTCAGACTATCGCCTACTGATTAGATTTGATCTGCATGTATTTTGTCAAAATAACGACCGCTCATTTGTTACAAGTTGGTGCTTGATCGCAAAACAAATTTCCACTGTTGGATATAATCCATTCAACTATAATCAGTGGAGCACTCTGAATCGGACAGGCAGGATATATCATTTGTGTATGATATATGTAACTACTGAGAATTACGGGCACTTTTTTTCCTAAATACATGGTAATATTATAAACTAATGAGCAAATTTCGCTTGGATAGTGACGTTGCTTGTATGCCTTTGAATACCGTAAATGCAAAGACAAATGGTAAATACCTCATGCATTCCTGACCAGCGTACCCCAGTCCACACAGAATTAACACGGGCTGCGATATCGCTGCCGGTTGCAATTTCTAGAGATGTTTTCCCCATGCAAATCTGATGTTCTTTGGCGAGTTTACAAAATATCAATTGAGTTTTTTGACTGAATCGTAGCAATGACAGGGATAAACGAGCCCCGTAAAATGTTATACTCGCGGGTTGTTACGAAAAAAGTCATGTGTTAAACGGGTGACTTTATTGTACAGACTTGGGACAGATATTATGCACCAAGCATGAAATCGCACATTTAACTGCCCTTCGTTGACAGATTCAGGCATATCAATGCAGCATTGCTGGTAAAAGCCTGTGAAATTGCCATTAAGTCCGACATACCGAAAATGAGTCAAATGACCTTATACTATATTGTAAAAAGTATCCAATCAGCTTAGCTGTTGTCCCTCACCTTGAAAAACTAATACTACAGCTGCAAGCTAATAGATAAGGCAATGCATCAATATCATCCTTGTTTTTCGCGAATTTTACAGATCATACAATGGAATTAGTTTTCTCGGCAGCACAATATGGATAAACAATTAAAGAGAGCATCTATATATCTCGTTAACTGTGGACAAAACAAAACAAATCTTCTTACAAATGAAATATGCAAATGGGGCTTATAGGCTGGTCAATTATGCGTGGCAAAGAACTATTTTTTTTATAATAAATGATACTTGTAATACATTTTCTGCCAAAGGATAGCCTACAATAGATGTTTGCTTACTAACATCGATACTATAAATAGTCTGTCATTAGTCGTTTTGATTATTTTGGCCAGTTGATGATTGGTGGTAACATGTGCCTACCTCATAGCAACGCAATGTACGCATAAAATATGACTGATATATGAATACGTGCAATCCACCCGATACAACTGGGGTCAGCGTATGCTATAGGATACTGGGAGTCGCCGGTCATGCGTATGCCATAGGATGACAGTAGCGCCCTCTAGCTACTGGAAGACACTCCTGTCAGCCTATTGATACGATGACAGATTCAGTAAGTAAATGGCCCGGGCGAACCAGATGTCAATTTAATTATTGTCCATTTGTTTTACGAAATAATGGATGTCATCGTTAAGTATAAGAACGTCAACAGAAAAACAGCGGTCACGCACAAGAAATCACTTTTCTGATGACATGAACGGAAACGATAAACCTCCCTGGTATGGACAAACAATCCAGTACTTTTCATCATGTATACAAAATTCTTATAAAAGTAGGCGTAAAATCATGTACATCAATGCGATTTCTATTTCCCGCATATATGCGGATAACAAATGCTTAAGATATGAAACAAGATAAGGATATAGAATATTATATAAAAAGTTAATCTACTCTCATTGGGAATGATATGTGAAACGATAACCCCGTATGAGAGTCGATTGGCAGACAGTATAACGGATGAGTTAATCTGTGAATATTGAACTTAACAAATCCTATTATTCATTCAAAATCTCCTTTTAATAGGCATGATCGACTGATTAATCCAGATATATCGAATCCCATCGAGCACAAGTGGTACTATACGCTTCAACAAATATTAAAATACGTTTCAAGGGAGACAGAAGAGGTTTATATGTATGAAATTAATGCCATCTTGTCTTGAAATATATGAAACAAAACTGGATGCTCACTGAGACATTGAGGGGATGCAAGAACATGATTAAAGATTACAGTCGTGCCAAATATCCACAAGGACAATGCAAGCGCCAATCTGGCCAATCTATGGTTTTTTTTACATCTTGCAAGTTAAACTATCAGTAATTTATAATTTTACATTTCTCATGATTTCGAAATTCTACGAAGATTGAAGACTCGGCTCTTGACATGTTGTCTTCTGATGACATCCGTCGGTGATCCTTGGAAAATGTTAACACTTCCTAATAACCTAAACGAGGCCACCACCCATAGAACCCTCAGAAGAACTATTATTCAACAAACTATGAACAAAATTGTCACCCTTTTATTTGCTTATGGGCGCGATAACTTCGGTGACCCAAAAAATAAAAAATTAATGCATGCTCCCAATTGTACCGCGCTGCGCATGCGCTATGAAAGGAACATTTTCACAACAACTTTTCTTTGCCCTTTTCGGCTCGGATTAGCCTTTTTAATTCAGGTAGTAGATCATGGCATCTAAGAGACATAAGCGGAAAGTCAACCTTAACCCCGAGCCAGACGGTGTGAACATTTATGAGAGCGGAAGATGTGTGTGCTATCCAGTTGAAACACCAGTGCTTAACCGCGACATGGGAGCTCCAGCCTAGGACCAGGCCCAGCCAAGATCATGAAAACGAAAAGTCTAGTGTCAGCAGTGACAAGTCTCACACAGCCCCAGGACCCAATGACGGTATAGAAATTCAAACATATATTATTGTTTTCTTCAGAGAATCGTTTTCAACGGACTGTGCCATGCCATGTTGAAAGATAAACGTTCTATTCCCCAGATAGACAAAGGCCTCTGACCAGCTGACAGCGTCCGCGCTATTTACCCTGTTTACTACTTTCGATCTCTCACATCCGCGCTGTAGCTGGCTGTAGGTGGCTTTAGATAATCAAAAACACCAGGGGCAAGTGCCTTGCCTATTCCCCAGATAGTTTCCTAACGTTTACCCAGGTGAGAGTATCTCCTCGAATAATACCCGCTTTGTCGCATTTTGAGTTTCATGACAATTTGAGTCTGCCGTATTTCTCAAGCGAAACGGGATGGAGAGAAGATAAGAGTTTCCTAACGATGCAGGTCACCAAGTTCATTGGGCTGTTCCAATAATCACTTCAGGGTTGAAAGGTTCATTGGGATGACATGTTAACAGTTTCACTCACACACCAAATATCTGTGAATCATGCAATTGACTACAACAGTTCAATTGACTTGTGTATCAGTTTAATTCCATATTGCCAAACTTCCTAATACACAAATACTCAGTCTCGCTTCCCTTTGACATAGTCGCAACATGAAATCGCCCTAGGACTATGACCATTACCATGGAGCCGTTGCTTTGACGTTAAAAGATTTCGCAGGGAAAGTAAGCTGGGTACATAGTGTCTTTAAATTGACCATACCATTAGAGATTATCATACCAATGTGTTAAGTAGAGTCTCCTTGATATAGATGCTAGTGATAATTGAAAAGATGCATGTTTCAGAGGGTTATCCAGTTTTGATCAATTATCACTTGGATCTGCTTATCACTTTCATTATTCCACATATTGGTGTAATTAAGATGGCAATTGAATGAAGAATAAAGCAGTGCGACAATTCTTTCTTAGGTACATAAATCATGACACCACTTTCATGGCCGCAAACTATGATTGTTACTATAAAATCCCCAAGGATAACAAAATGGTATTGAGCGAAAACACTATTCTTCATTTGTAGTATATTAGAGGAACAAAATGTTTCATTGCATTTGATGCCAATGAGACTACCAAACAGTCTAGAACGGTCCTGTCACAACGAGACATGTTTACAATTGGCCACCCTTCCATGGTGTGCGGTAGGTCTGGCTTCGGCCTATGTCACTTACCTAAAAAGTGTGTGTAACAAATAGTCACTGCAAAAAACTGATTAGCATGCTTTGGTATGTATCTGATATAATCTATTGTCATTCCATTTCTACTAAGTTGTTGAGAATTATTTTTGCTTCTGTATAGGTATGGCCCATGACATATCTGACACAGCCCTGGACCCAGATGAAGCCAATTGCATGAGTAACCGATGAGTTACCACAGAACAATACTCGTGCTTAAGTTGGAAAAATGGAATCCTGAGGTTTGTTCTCTTAAATAATGAATAGCATAGGAGTGTTTACCTTGCACTATGTAGCCTATTACATTTGGCTCCCAAATTGAAATAAGTAGAGATGGTCAATGTATTGTTTTGTAATGCGTATTAATCTGCTCATTCAGCCTACAAAACTTAGTGTTGTGTGAGACTCACAGTCTTGAAACCCTAACATAAATATTGTTAAACTGTACTCAACTATGCTGTGTTAATTAGCTTGTATTTTGTGATTGAATATTGTAGCATCTCAATTTATGAAATGGCAACCCAAGAACTTATGGCAATGGCTGGCCACAGCAAAAAGACACGGATTGAATGTGAGCCACTGTGAGCCATTACCAGTCATTTTACTGGAATATGGACATTGGGAAGCAACGCCTTCTAGTCCAAGAGTAGCATTTACTCTTGATTTCATGCGTACACTGAGAGCCATGGTGTTGGAAGGACAGATAAGCATCTATGACTTCTTCACTAGCATGCAAGAGTGCAGATCAGGAATTGGTGGACATGCTCATAGGGGGGTGTGACATTTGTGAACTGATTCTTTGAATAATGCTTGGGATTGCTTCTTTCAATAACTGTGATACGATTGATAATGCAAACCAAATATCAATATTTGTACAGAAGCACCGGCTCAGAATCAATCTTGAACTTTTGTTGGGTTGAGCATAATTTTGGCACCTTGCCGTTCACTGGGCTAGGATTCCCAGATGGATCTCAGTGCCCTGTTTGCCCATATGTAGACTCTTGAATGCAATGAGATTGCCAATTAATACCATTGCCATGATAAGCAATGATAATAACCACTATGCACATAAAATAATCTACTTCTTTTTACGAAATCTGATTGAGTTGGCCGTCAAATAGCCATGGATGGCAACATGAATTTAGTTTGTGGGGCAAAAACGGGACGTAGCGTCAGAGCCCCTATACATGAAGGCTGTTTCTTCCTGTCTCAGAATGTGATAGACGAGTTTGTCGGACGCCATAGTGACAAAGCCAACCCTGTGGACCAGGTGGGTGTGAACTATATATTTCAAATACTGTCAAATATGGTGAATATTGACATTTGTTGTGTCATTAACCTGCACTAACTAATGTATGTATAGACAAGTCAGCTGAATTGATTGGTTACTTTAGTGATGTAATATTTTGATGTAGATCTGCATTGACCATCTTTATAATTACCTTAACCTCATATTGCTATTGTAGAACTGTAGCAATTTCCAAGCTGGGTCCGTTCTCCGTGCCAAAAACAAGCTGGACATTACTGGTGCATTTGCATCTGTTTGTTACCGTGACTTCCCTTGCAAGATTTTTTACATGGAACATGGGGAGCGTAAGATCAACTCTTTTTGTATAGTATTAATATGGTTTGTAGAATGCAATAATTGAACATCCAGACACCTTTAAGCAAGTAACTCATTTGCCACAGGTAGACATATGTGTCATAATGTGATATTTTGGTGCTACAATTTGTCCATCTATTACATCATGATTTAGTCATGTCATGTGTCAATTTCTTGTTTCGTGCAGGAACAAAAACAGCAATCACATAAAGAGAAGTTTATAAAAATGCAGATCTAACAATTGTCAGTTGAATTTCAACTGGTACATATAACTGGCATTTGAGACCATACATGATGATTTCCCCATTATGATTTATAATTTTGGTATCATAGGAGAAACATCACACCATTGTGAATGACTTTCTGTTATGCTATAGTTATTGAAGAAGCATGTGAACAGTATTGTAGTTGTGGCTTTGGTTGTTGTTGGTTTGATACTTTAGATTTTACCCACAATTGTTATTCATCTGGATGGACATCTTTAACATACTGATAACCCTGTGTCTGTTCTTAACAGCATGGCATACCGTATTATCATAATGAAAAACTTGGAGAATGTGGACATCCAAACGTATGATTTGGGCTGTTTACTAAGCACTGTTGTCAAGGTAACCAAACACAATGTTTGATACTATGCAACCTAATGCTGAAAGTTGTTGCCATTTTTAGTTAAACAGTATTGTTGGCGTGCATATGCAGAGAAAAGGCATAAGTGCTGGAGTGACATTTGCCCTGCCAATAATCAATGTGTTTGGTTACAAGATGTCATGTCAGGTAAGAATGTAAATTAAAGTTACAGGAATATTATATTGATTAATATACTTGCATAATAATGTATGATATTATATATTAAAAATATCCTCAATAATTCCATTGCTACCAACAAAGGTCATGCTGAAACATCAAATAGTTTTTAATCGTAAATCCAGTATAGCCCAAGGCGCTGGGCTTTTTGATGGTGAAGGAACTGAGAGATGCTGGATCTATTTGGGCAAATTCAACAAGATCACAAAAGAAATTTCCCCAGAGAATAGGTCAGACCCTATTGTGGAATCACTCCTGAACTATGGACAGAAAATCACTTCTAAAAAATGCAAGTATAACTACCTGTACATTACTTATTGTCTTTCTACTACTCAAATTATATTATTTTTTAATAAATTGGGATTACTTAAATGGTTTTGAAGGCCATACCTTGAATAACAGATTGTCATAGCTTATCAAAGATAGTACATCAAAGAAAATGGAGGAGTATCTTGGTTTATTACAAGGCATTGTCATTGGTATTCCTAGGCTGTAATTAGTTTAGTAACTTGTAATGTATCCTTGTTGTTGGGGTACCATACATGCTGTGAATATAGTTAATAAGCATTGCTTCATCTAACCAATGTTATCTACAAATTTTATTGAATCATGTAATTGCAGTTGTGAATATTGTGAAAGCTGAAGTTATATGGTAAGCCCACACAATGTTATCAAAATGGCTTCAAACAGGAGCAACCATAGGTCAAGTACATAACTGGTGTTCAGAAGAGAACGAGGTGGTCTTGACTTTCAAACAGAGCCATAATGGTTAATGGCTGTTCTGACAAAAATATGCAGTTTGATTTAATTAATAGTCATAGATTTCTGCCAAATGTGGAACCTTGCAATTTATTTAAACCTTTTTTTGTGCGTACTCTATAGATGCTTGCGAATGCACATATGCATTAATGTTGTACCTATACCATTCATTGAGGTAAACTCTCTTCTCACAATGTGTTGGGTCTTTGGATAATGTGGATTTTTATCAAATACACAAATGGTACAGCGATGTATCTGTAATATTCCTGCCAGGAGAAGGAAGAACAATCCTGTTATTGGAGTGATATTAATGTTTTTATCTTCTTATTCTGGCTGCAGTGTTTGTGAAATTGATGATGCATTAAACACAGAGGATACTGAAGAGCAGCTAGCCAGGTAATTTGATATTTACATACATAATTATAATAGATGCTTAGATATTGTTATATTTGGTAGCTCAGTCATACAGTATACCATAACATATATGTTTGCTGTGGAAAATGAATTGTCACTCCTAAACTTTAGATTAGCCCTTCATGACCTTTGAAAAGCTTATAAGATTCTCCAATGCCAAGTAAACCCAATAGGTTATTGAAAGTTTGATGTCACCTTTTGTAATACAGCAAGCAAGGACACTTGCCTGACCCGGCAAATGGTTTTTGTGGTTAGTGTTTTTCCCTGGTGTCTCATTGAATACAATGTTATACCATTAACTTTTTCAAAATTTAATCTTGACATAACTTGTTATTGAAAATCGTGTCAACAGTAGCAGATCTTCAAGGCCCTTTGTTTCTCTCTTTTTTAAATTAAACAATGGATATGACTAGATATGGAGAGAACTTTTTTGCTACAAGCCATTGAAACTAAATTTTGTTATTCATCACTTTGTGTGCAGGCTAGATGCCTCCCTGAAAAAAATAGAGAGGCAGAAGTGAAAAAAAGCCCCTAACCTCACGCCTATATAAGACTTCGTAAGCTGTCGGATGCACCCAGAGGCGTCAGAGAAAACTGGAAGAGTTGAGAGATGCAGCGGTACTGTACAACTATTTTGTGACCATGAAGTAAAAGTATGCAAGTGAGTTTTGAAGTTACCTTATTTTTATGTCGTTTTTTCCAATAAACTAAATCTTTATGTCCGTCGGCCTAGGTCAGAATGGGATTATCATGAAATGCTAATGATTAATTACATTGTTGTGTCAACAGGGGGCCAGTCCTTGGCAAAGTGTATTACACGCCAAATTCTGCTCACAAGCAAGAAACTGAACAAGGTTATCAACAGCTACAATAGTATCCCGACACATGGTTCTGGCCCCGAACCGGACCATCATCAACGCTCTGATGTTACAACGCTTGATGCAGATGTGTGGCAGCACCTTTCACAACACTGATGTTACAGCGCTTGATGCAGATGTGTGGCAGTACCTTTCACCTCTCCATTCTGTTTCCTCTGATGTGCCACTCCCCATGAAGCGCAAGCTTATTGACAACCCCAGACTACATGAAAGGGGTATTGAGGAAATAGACTTGGTGAACTGAGACATGGCATGCCTGCACAGGGCAACAGTGACTAGGGTGAAACAGCTGTCAAATACAATTGATGCCATAAAACAGCAAACTGACCAAACTAGCGTTGATAAAGGAACTTTGTCAGTGGTTTCAAGAAATCTTGAGGAAACGAGGAACCGTTTTCACGCTGTAGAAAAAATGATCAAAACATGCACGGACAGAGGGTGCTCAAATTTAGAGCAGTTCGTGCATAATCTTTTCAGTGTTAATGATACAGGAATGGATGGACTTTGCGAGATTGTTGTCAATATGGAGGCATTTCCAGATAATGAAGAAATTTCCAGTGACGATGAAATTTAATAAGTTTATTTGTGCAGATATTTAGCTCTCTTATGTAAATAAAATTCTGCCTGTATTGAACCAATTTGTTTGTATCCACTTCTTACATTTATCAAACAACCCATTTACACCAGCATTCAACATCAGATAAGGGCAATTACTTTAGATTGGTTATGTATCACAGGCACTTGAGTTCGGACATCATGATTTGTTATCTCCATGATGTCTGAACTTGAGTGCCTGTGTTATGTAAATATATTAAAGAAAATTGTCAGTCTTTGTGTATGCTTGTCAATCTTTTCCAAAATATGCACCTAGCCAATTGCAAGTATGCACAGATGTGCAATATTTGGATGAAAAAAAAGTCTTTTTCTGAGGGATATGCCTTCAAGGTAAAAATGCCTTCAATGCTATTCTCACTAACGGCTAGATTGGGAATAATGTAAGATTAATGGCGGCGACTAATGTAGGGTCACGGCTGAGATTAGGGACAAGACGGGCTGATCAGCTCAGGCCATGCCAAGTGATAGGCTAGTTAACAATATCTTACATTTGTCAGATCATAAGAACGTTACCAAAACACAGTAAATCAAAACGATATGATAGTAACTTTTACAGTGATAACCCCCCCCCCCCCCCCCCCCCAACCCCCCAACCCACCCCCCCCCCCCCCCCCAACCCAACTCCCTTCCACACCTCCCCATCCCATGCAGATGAACCCCACATAAATACGTAATTTGTACTTCTTTACATTTGTTCTGGCATAAAATACCCGAGTGCACTTAATCAGTACCACGCATATTGTGCCGGGTACCAGGCACAGAGTTCATGTTTCATGTACATGAAATAGAGCGCTAATGCGTCCAGATAGCATCGCATCATATGTCACCTATTAATGTCGTCCGCGTGCACCGCATTATTTGCCACATATTAACGTCATCCGCGTGCTCCGGATTATATGCCACGTATTAACGTCGTCCGCGTGCTCCGGATTATATGCCACATATTAACGTCATCTGCGTGCACCGCATTATTTGCCACATATTAACGTCATCCGCGTGCTCCGGATTATATGTCACATATTAACGTCATCCGTGTGCTCCGGATTATATGCCACGTATTAACGTCGTCCGCGTGCTCCGGATTATATGCCACATATTAACGTCGTCCGCGTGCACCGCATTATTTGCCACATATTAACGTCATCCGCGTGTTCCGGATTATATGTCACGTATTAACGTTGTACGCATGAATCAAAACCACCAGAGTCAACACACTAATCTGTATGGCGTATCTGATTACCATTCACTTTTACCCAGGGGTAAAGTATTTTGTTTTTGGTGGGAGGACAATTTTGGAAGACCAAATATGATCGGGTCGTATTGGGCGATTGTGAATTTAAAAGACAGATCCAGCAGTTTTTGAATCACATTGGCAAATCAAATAAGAATCATAAACATTGCAAAAACGTAAAAAGTATGCACATGCACATTATATATATATATTTATATATATGTATGCATATGTATATATATATATATATATATATATATATATATATATATATATATATATATATATATATATATATATATATATATATATATATATGTATGTATATATGTATGTATGTATGTGTATATGTATATCTATATATGTATGTATGTATGTATGTATGTATGTATGTATGTATGTATGTATGTATGTATGTATGTATGTATGTATGTATGTATGTATGTATGTATGTATGTATGTATGTATATGTATGTATGTATGTATGTATGTATGTATGTATGTATGTATGTATGTATGTATGTATGTATGTATGTGTATGTATGTACATATATGTATGTATGCATGCATGTATGTATGTACGTATGAATTTACGTCAAACATGTGAACTGACAGTATATGTCTAATAGTACATTAGAACTTATTGTTCTATGTAAATCTCGCAGGGGAGGGTGGGGGTGTTCTCACTATGTGGAGGTTAGTGGGGATGTGCCGACAATTTGGGTCGGTAATGGGGCGTTTGGTATACTATGGGTCGTTATTTCTTGAAGGCAGGTATCGTAATGGGTCGGTTTTTTGGCAATGACCTGGTAAACTAATATGTACGTTTTTTTGACAGCTAGTATAGCAATGGATATTTGTTTTGTGATGGGTGTCCAATATGATGCTCAATATTGGGTGTTTGTGCGCAAGTCCCCAGGGTCAATGGTGGCCAGCCCTATCAGCCAGCGTGGTTGTGTTATTTTAAAGACAAGTGTTATGGCATGATAAGCAAACAGAAATGTCAAGACTGAACGTTCTCCTTCCATTGTTTCCTGCAATATCGTCTACCTCATGGGCCAGACGCCCTGGGGCGCTCGTTGATAGCTTGCGGGCCCGAGTCACACATTTGTTAACTTGTTTATTTAGTGGCCGCTATCTAATTAACTGCCTTGCCGTTACGAACCAGTGCATCGTTGGGACTAACCACGGTATTAGCAAATTATTTTTTTGGAGTTGCGAAGCTTAATGAACGTAATTTGTCATTCTGAATCGTTAGTTTGGTATATGGATGGGTCCTTGTAGCTTCTCGAGAGGGTCTAGATATGTATTGGTGAAAAAAAAATGTGTATATGAATGAGTCTGTTTTCAGAGGATTTGGTATGTAAATGGTTCCCTTTTCTCACATTGGCTTGGTATAGATATGGTCCGGTTTTTGTTTCCCATGGCGGCTCACCCCTACCCTTTTCTAAGGAGAGTACCAACCCACCCCCCGGGATTGATAGCAGCACACCAACATCACCCTTCGGAGTAGCATTAGCTCATCCTCAATGTCTGCAGCACCTTCAACAGCCGAGATATTGAATTTACAAAGCGGTGGTATAAGGTGCAGCCAACACTCGGTAGTTTTTTTTTGTAAACTAGTCTATACACTTTGTTGTCATTAACACCATTTTGTTAGGACACTATTTAAGTCAGTAATGGATAATCTAAGGATATGAGCTTGCTCGCAATAGTTGAGTGCCACCAATTTTTACATTTAGCCACCATAAAGGGGGCAAATAATGGGGACATCTTGACCTTAGTACGGCTGATGGGACTTGACTATAATTACCACCAACTCTTACATTAAGTATTTTAATTTATTGATATGCTGTTTCTGAGAGAGAAAAACAATAAGTGTAGACAGAAAAAAAATACTCTTTATTGTAATCAGTTAAAAACAGCCAGCATGACCAAGGTTTAAACCATGTCATTCCAATTATAAATGCCACATTGCCAAAAATACAGCTACACAACGGGTTTTGCAGCTTGGCGTTCAGTTCCGGCTGCTGTTTGCTGCTAGAAGCGCAGCTGAAATTGAAAAAGATATATACAGGAAGAATATTAGATAAGGACAATTACAATGATTAACTGCTTGTTTTTAAAAAGGAACATCACCATCATAATTTAGAATACTCTGCATCAGGTATTTACCTTGATAGTTCCATTCCTTCGAAACTTCATGTAGTCTTTGAGTGATGAACGGTATATATTGTTCTTGAACTCAACTGTAATGGATCTCCTTTGCACTTTCTTCACAATGCCTGATAATATATGAGGGAAACACTTAATAATCTTCAGAAAAATTATGCCATTACAAGTTTAACAGCTGAAAATATATCACTCATAGTATGCATAAAAGTGTTGATGACTTCAAAAAGATGCTACCAAGTTGGATACAATGTGCATCATACATTTGAAGTCAAAACAACAAAAACACAACAATGTTACATATTTGTATATATACCTCGGTGCAATCTTAATTCGTCAGATTCATCAAATTGCCATTCAATCCTTAAGATTTACATACAAGGAAGGTTGCATAACATAACTGAGAGCTCTGAAAATATGCCGGCCTTGTATACCATGTGCACCATGCAACTGGAATCATAAGACTGATCTAGGAGACCAGGCCAAGGTCAGCTAATTAGGTCAAAGTTTTAATTGTATCCATACCAATTTATACGAAGCTATGTGTTATGTGTAAATTTGAAAAGAATTTAAATTTACCCTCCTTCTATGTTTTTAAAGATCAGGGCTCATAGTATCCATAAATCAAATGACATAGACATGTTTTAGGTAACAGACAGATGGACAAACAAATTAAAAGAGTTCAATTTACATACCATTTATCCATGCAGGAATGCACATGCATACCTAAGTTCATACATCAACCCATATAACTATCCGTTGTGTATGCTTACCTCTAGCTGCTTCATGTCAAGAGCCTCGTGGGGTTCAGGGACATCAGTGCTCTCTACCTGAACATAGCAACATTTCGATTAATAAAGATCAGCTGCCAAAAGTATGAGGTACTGTGACCAATCACATTAGAAATAAGGTGAAGGTCATTTAAATATTTTGCCCTTAGTGAGTTAGATAAGATTGTTACTGACAGATATCATTATCAATACATTACCACTTGAACAGAATAAAAGGAATTTCAAGTTAATCAACAAGTCAGATGTAAGGCTTCTGTTTTTATATAGGCAATGTTTATTGTCCAAGGAGTCACCCTTTATACATGGGGCGGCTAGTTTGACAAATACTACTTCAAAGAATAGGAATAGACCAGTGGATTATGTGAAAGATGACTCCTGGTATACAACTGAGCTAATAGGGCATATCAGCTTGCTAGCAGACACATAAATATATGAACAAATCCTCAAATGGATGCATACAAGTTTACATATACACAATGTTTATACTTTTATGCATTTAACAACCCATTTCATAATCTCAAACAATTGTGTATGCTTACCACTAGCTGCATTATGTCAATAGCCTTGTGTGGTTCAGGGACAGAAGTGTTCTCCACCTGCAGCGTTCAGTGAGTTTGAATCACATATGTTGGGTGCTAAGAGGTGTGTACATGTGCAGGGCTTTTCTAAAGCATTTTAAGAATGCAAGCAATCAAATGTGAAAATGAAAGTCAGAGATTATGAATAATGTGCAACCACAATTTACAAATGGATGGAAGAATAAACTGACTTCAGAGCAAAGTTATACAAAAAGCTCTACCAGATATCAACAGCTGACTCAGAAGACACCTCGTGTGGTATGGTATCTGTTTGTGTCTAAAAAACAAAGAATGAATTGTTGGTAATAATAAACCAACAGAAACTGGTTTCCTATGCAAGCATAGTGCAATATCTTAAAGCCTTAAATAGTCTGCACCATATGACTTTTTTTACAGGTATAATTGGATGCTGTGCCAGACATGCAAATTAACTTTTAGCAATGTGCACTTGCCATCATTTCGTCTGAAGTCACTTGAATTTCCTCTGTCTGACACATATTGTCATTCGCTACACACATACACAAAAATTTACCTGTCTAACATATGCCAACAACCATATAATTATAATGCAAAGAATATGAAAAGTGTTACAGGGAGGAGGAACTGTTCTTGGGCAATTTAGTTGAAATATATAATAAACACTTAGCTGAAATGCAATGATCCTCACCAGCACACACAATTTATTTTTATACAAACTGAGGAGCACATCCACTTGGGCTCGGGTTTTGAGAACCGTTTATAAATATAATTATGTTCAACTGGACAGGTGTGGTTTTTCGTTATGTCAGATTTTTAAATTAGTCAAACAAATAATAGCAGATTTTAAACATATATGGGGAAATCTTAGAAGAATCAATTGTATACACACCGTTTCTACCCACAGCTTCCATCGTCCAGACTGACTTTCTACACTGCAAAGGTACGGGAAAAGTTGCCAAAGAATCGCGCGAGTAACCAAGGATGTCAAGTGCATAAACGCACTCGGGACGAAGAGCGGCTATGACGGGGAGCATAGCGTTACCGGTAAATCACAATCAACCTGACTATATTCCCGCGCATTTGCAAAATTAGATGACTCTGTGTTTTAACAACATACGATGTATGACAACGGTTACAGTTTATCGCCTCGGAAGGACCGGGCAATTGAGTGGAGGGAATGGTGAAGAATAATTTGTAAAAAGTAGCTACGCGAGTTTAACGACTTATTGCTGATATTCACACTTAGTAAATGAAAGTCCGCCATTTTCTACCCTTCCAATTCTCATATGTGTTGATGTTTATTCATTATAGGAAAGTGATGGCCTTATGATTACAGTGAGAACACGTCAGCGTTTCGATACGCTGACAGAAGGTTCTCCCAATAGCCAGCAGTAGGCGTTTCTGTCATCCGAACGAGCGAGTTTCTCTTTCTGACGTTATTGACACAATATTATTTCATATACTGTAAGTGAATAGAGTCTGTCATTTTCTTCTTCCGATTGTCATATGTATGGACGTTTATTCGTTGAAGTAAAGCGACGGACTAATGATAACAGTAAGAACACGTCATCGTATCGATACGCTGACAGAAGCGTCTCCCAGTAGCCAGCAGTAGGCGTTTCAGTCATCCAAACGAGCGAGTTTCACTTTCCGACGTTATTGACACAATATTACTTCATACACTGTATGTAAATAGAGTCTGTCATATTCTTCTTCCGATTGTCTTATGTATGGACGTTTATTTGTTATAGAAAAGTGATGGACTAATGAAAACAGTGAGAACACGTCATCGTATCGATACGCTGACAGAAGCGTCTCCCAGTAGCCAGCAGTAGGCGTTTCTGTCATCCGAACGAGCGAGTTTCTCTTTCTGACGTTATTGACACAATATTATTTCATACACTGTAAGTGAATAGAGTCTGCCATTTTCTTCTTCCGATTGTCATACGTATGGACGTTTATTCGTTGAAGTAAAGCGACGGACTAATGATAACAGTAAGAACACGTCATCGTATCGATACGCTGACAGAAGCGTCTCCCAGTAGCCAGCAGTAGGCGTTTCTGTCATCCGAACGAGCGAGAGTTTCATTTTCCGACGTTATTGACACAATATTATTTCATACACTATGTGAATAGAGTCTGCCATTTTCTTCTTCCGATTGTCATATGTATGGACGTTTATTCGTTGAAGGAAAGCGACGGACTAATGATAACAGTAAGAACACGTCATCGTATCGATACGCTGACAGAAGCGTCTCCCAGTAGCCAGCAGTAGGCGTTTCTGTCATCCGAACGAGCGAGTTTCTCTTTCTGACGTTATTGACACAATATTATTTCATATACTGTAAGTGAATAGAGTCTGCCATTTTCTTCTTACGATTGTCATACGTATGGACGTTTATTCGTTGAAGTAAAGCGACGGACTAATGATAACAGTAAGAACACGTCATCGTATCGATACGCTGACAGAAGCGTCTCCCAGTAGCCAGCAGTAGGCGTTTCTGTCATCCGAACGAGCGAGTTTCACTTTCCGACGTTATTGACACAAAATTACTTCATACACTGTATGTAAATAGAGTCTGTCATATTCTTCTTCCGATTGCCATATGTATGGACGTTTATTTGTTATAAAAAATTGATGAACTAATGAAAACAGTTAGAGAACACGTCATCGTATCGATACGCTGACAGAAGCGTCTCCCAGTAGCCAGCAGTAGGCGTTTCTGTCATCCGAACGAGCGAGTTTCTCTTTCTGACGTTATTGACACAATATTATTTCATATACTGTAAGTGAATAGAGTCTGCCATTTTCTTCTTACGATTGTCATATGTATGGACGTTTATTCGTTGAAGTAAAGCGACGGACTAATGATAACAGTGAGAACACGTCATCGTATCGATACGCTGACAGAAGCGTCTCCCAGTAGCCAGCAGTAGGCGTTTCTGTCATCCGAACGAGCGAGTTTCTCTTTCTGACGTTATTGACACAATATTATTTCATATACTGTATGTGAATAGAGTCTGCCATTTTCTTCTTCCGATTGTCATACGTATGGACGTTTATTCGTTGAAGTAAAGCGACGGACTAATGATAACAGTAAGAACACGTCATCGTATCGATACGCTGACAGAAGCGTCTCCCAGTAGCCAGCAGTAGGCGTTTCTGTCATCCGAACGAGCGAGTTTCATTTTCCGACGTTATTGACACAATATTATTTTACACAGTCTGTATTTTTCTTCACTGGACGTTTATTCGTGAAAACGGAGAGTCTGTCATTGTTTCTTCTTAGCCAGCGATTGTCATAGCGAGTATGACGGACGTTTATTTCGTTGTAAGTGAAAAGCTGACGGACTAATGATAAAACAGTAACAGTAAGAACACGTCATCGTATCGATACGCTGACAGAAGCGTCTCCCAGTAGCCAGCAGTAGGCGTTTCTGTCATCCGAACGAGCGAGTTTCACTTTCCGACGTTATTGACACAAAATTAATTCATACACTGTATGTAAATAGAGTCTGTCATATTCTTCTTCCGATTGCCATATGTATGGACGTTTATTTGTTGAAAAAAATTGATGAACTAATGAAAACAGTCAGAACAGTCATCGTATCGATACGCTGACAGAAGCGTCTCCCAGTAGCCAGCAGTAGGCGTTTCTGTCATCCGAACGAGCGAGTTTCTCTTTCTGACGTTATTGACACAATATTATTTCATATACTGTATGTGAATAGAGTCTGCCATTTTCTTCTTCCGATTGTCATACGTATGGACGTTTATTCGTTGAAGTAAAGCGACGGACTAATGATAACAGTAAGAACACGTCATCGTATCGATACGCTGACAGAAGCTTCTCCCAGTAGCCAGCAGTAGGCGTTTCTGTCATCCGAACGAGCGAGTTTCATTTTCCGACGTTATTGACACAATATTATTTCATACACTATGTGAATAGAGTCTGTCATTTTCTTCTTCCGATTGTCATATGTTTGGACGTTTATTCGTTGAAGGAAAGCGACGGACTAATGATAACAGTAAGAACACGTCATCGTATCGATACGCTGACAGAAGCGTCTCCCAGTAGCCAGCAGTAGGCGTTTCTGTCATCCGAACGAGCGAGAGTTTCATTTTTCGACGTTATTGACACAATATTATTTCATACACTATGTGAATAGAGTCTGTCATTTTTTCTTTCCGATTGTCATATGTATGGACGTTTTTATTCGTCGAAGGAAAGCGACGGACTAATGATAACAGTAAGAACACGTCATCGTATCGATACGCTGACAGAAGCGTCTCCCAGTAGCCAGCAGTAGGCGTTTCTGTCATCCGAACGAGCGAGTTTCTCTTTCTGACGTTATTGACACAATATTATTTCATATACTGTAAGTGAATAGAGTCTGCCATTTTCTTCTTACGATTGTCATGCGTATGGACGTTTTTATTCGTTGAAGTAAAGCGACGGACTAATGATAACAGTGAGAACACGTCATCGTATCGATACGCTGACAGAAGCGTCTCCCAGTAGCCAGCAGTAGGCGTTTCTGTCATCCGAACGAGCGAGTTTCACTTTCCGACGTTATTGACACAAAATTACTTCATACACTGTATGTAAATAGAGTCTGTCATATTCTTCTTCCGATTGCCATATGTATGGACGTTTATTTGTTATAAAAAATTGATGAACTAATGAAAACAGTTAGAACAGTCATCGTATCGATACGCTGACAGAAGCGTCTCCCAGTAGCCAGCAGTAGGCGTTTCTGTCATCCGAACGAGCGAGTTTCTCTTTCTGACGTTATTGACACAATATTATTTCATATACTGTAAGTGAATAGAGTCTGCCATTTTCTTCTTACGATTGTCATATGTATGGACGTTTATTCGTTGAAGGAAAGCGACGGACTAATGATAACAGTAAGAACACGTCATCGTATCGATACGCTGACAGAAGCGTCTCCCAGTAGCCAGCAGTAGGCGTTTCTGTCATCCGAACGAGCGAGTTTCTCTTTCTGACGTTATTGACACAATATTATTTCATTCACTGTCTGAATAGAGTCTGTCATTTTCATCTTCCGATTGTCATACGTATGGACGTTTATTCGTTGAAGGAAAGCGACGGACTAATGATAACAGTAAGAACACGTCATCGTATCGATACGCTGACAGGAGCGTCTCCCAGTAGCCAGCAGTAGGCGTTTCTGTCATCCGAATGAGCGAGTTTCACTTTCCGACGTTATTGACACAATATTACTTCATGCACTGTGAGTGAATAGAGTCCGCCATTTTCTACTTCAAAATGAGTTTTAATTCATACGCTAGTCCAATTTCCATAGACAAGGTGGCGTTTTCGCTGCATCTCCAAGTAACCAGTAGGCGATTCTATAATTTTTTGCCACATGACACCTATTTCTGTCGTCATTGGTTCATTATGTCTGTCTTAAAAATGGGTTTTTCACCCGACATTTCCAATACGTCGCAGATTGGTTTGCCTCGCCTACTCGCATCCCCACTCCTGGTAGCTCATTTTGTCTTTGAATGAGTCAACTCAAAATAGGTGGTCTTGTACTTTAATAACCAAGGTTGTTCCCTTATATTCATTATGAAACTGAGCGATATATAAGAACAATTCATAAAACCCCCTCTCGAGAGGTAAATGCAGATGATGTGCACCACTTGATTTCGTAAAACAAATGGACAATAATTAAATTGACATCTGGTTCGCCCGGGCCATTTACTCACTGAATCTGTCATCGTATCAATAGGCTGACAGGAGTGTCTTCCAGTAGCCAGAGGGCGCTACTGTCATCCTATGGCATACGCATGACCGGCGACTCCCAGTATCCTATAGCGCGATTATCATTAAGTTATCTGAAAACCAGAAGATGGGTCATTTCGTTCAGTCAGTCTACTAAGTGAATTAGTTTTACATGAATGATTCAGAATATACATGAAATGTTTTATTGGGAACCGAGCTTTGCAATCTACGCTAAGTGATACAATACCAGATCAATAAGATTAGGCATATTGGATTGTCAAGTCCCGAAGTACATGAATCAGCAGACCTGCTCGATGAAAACCGCATCTGATACTTATTTACGACCATAATGGGGTATCTAGTCACGTGATACCTAGGAGTAGGACGAATTATTTCACGAGACTTCCTCAAGCAATGATGCGCTATCATTATACAAAACGACATAGGACTTGACCACGGCATGCAATTTTGGCTCAAACGCACTTTTATTGCTATAGTAATCAATAATCGGAACTACATTAATGTATGAATTTGATTCATACTCTGGTGTGTTGGTATCGCAAATGTAATAGCCATAATTAATTAAGCTACTCCATACGTACTTCTCCAAGAACACTTTGATAGCCATTGAACAGCATAAATGGTCTGTCATATATTGAGTAAATTCTACAGAGCGTCGGAACATTCATACGCGCATTTATTATTTAGAACATCTGCTAGCAATGACATTTACCAGCTCACCGTACATTGTTTGAATTATTAGGTCTATTCACATGATGTTTACTAGCTAGTGACCATAATGTTGGTCGAGCAAAATACACTGCTAGCGATATTATTTAGGCATGTGGCAAAATATAATACTGGCTTGTTTGTGGTTGTGCTCTATCATAGCGAATGATATATGTTCATTGTCTCATAAGAAAGCCGATACAAATAACCAAGGTTGTTCATACGAATACTTAATGGACCACCGCACTTTATAACATGCGTCCTTTGAAATTCAATCAAGGCTACTTTATATTGTTGTTTATGGTCTGCAGGGCCTGTAAGTTTTCGTTTTGGATCCATTTACAGCACCGTTAAGGTAATGAAATGAATACACAATTGGAAGAGGAGAGTTTATGGATGTAATGAGACAATGCCTTGGTTTGCTGTCTTAACAAAGCGCTACCAAGTGTGAAAAGTAATTGCATTTTCAACGTCGCCACACTTAAATTAAACGGAATCCGACGAGTTCGTTTGTCATCGTATAGTCGCACGAGAGTTATTTACCTTTCAGTTATGCATACCTACAGAAATGGTTTAATTATTCATGAACACGGAAATATTGGTAATGGCTACCTCCTGTGTTTACATCATTTATCCTGCAGCACGGTTCAGTAAAATGCAATTTCGTGGTCTAAAAATTCCTATTAGAGATGATCGTACAATCCTGTCTATGCAAATAATTGTGTTTGTGTGCCGGCGCTGGGTCGTATTATCATTGTATGGCACGGGCTAATGCAAGTCCATCAATTTTCTGGAAACAATAGCTATGAATACAGAGCGGATATTGCATGCAAAATTATGATATTAAGAATGCTGCATAGCAAAGCTAATTTGATGCTACGGTTGCCTAACAATAACCTGCATAACTTTTTTATTCAATCGATCAATATTATAACTATATTTTTTTAAACGCTAAGGCTATTTCTGAAATCTGACGATATGATAAAAGACAACGTGTGATCCATCTTGCTGTTACACGGAAAGGTAACAGGGGTATAAATATGTCAGTGTTAATAAATGGCACTTACTTACGGCATTGTAATAAAGGCAATGTATGCCAAATATCTTGCAAATGCCTGCATGGATGTGGTACATGGGCGAACATGTAATTGACACAAGTATAGTTGCGCGTTGAACCGGTTGGCCCAAAAAGCTGACACTTAAGTCTTATTGGTCAACTGCAACGAAGTGCATTCAATCACGCAACGGGGATTTCTTAAGGGACTTTATCCGCGTTGATTACCATTACGATTGATCTGAGAATGTCCGAACAGTTTCTAGTAATGACGCATGCGCTACCATGTCAATGTCGTGCACCTAATTAAATTCATTAAATGCGTACAACCTAATTTCTCATGGCGATTTAGACATTGACTGTTATTCTGCATTTGCACACATACACATTTCTAGGAGTGCACACAAAGCGTATGCGTTATTGCATCTCAGTAACAAGCTAATTTGTCTGGAGCAAAAACTAGCATATTCCCAGCATGACTGATGTACCACGACCCGATAGTCATTCGTCGGCAATCCCGCTGACAAACATCGGAATCGAAGTTATCTTATGTTGTTGTCCACATTGTACGCTTAATCCACTGCTGTAACAGAAGGTCAATTATAACTTTTGTACGTTAAATAAACAAACAAATACTATAAGTCGTCTAATTTTATAATAACCAGGTGGTACCATGCTGTACACAGTCTTTGGCATCGTTTCTCGAACTCAATATAGCGAGCTGAATCACATTATCAATGCAGCCACATGCTACACTTCTTATCCGCTTATGGAACTAAAAGCACTATATCATACAAGTGTTTTAAGAAACTTTTGGTACGGTGCTTGATAAGCACAATGCAATAAGACGTCAGCACGTGATGACAGTAATTCATTAAATCAGCTGTATTCAGATACAATGCAATCAAACGTCAGCACGTGATGGCAGTAATTCATTAAATCAGCTGTATTCCGCGCAAAATCCACTTGAATTGCTGGTTTTGTACACTGGAACAATGAATGGTTTGCTGGGCCCTCAGACACTCTCTTACTTGGACCACAATCTACTCATATCATACAACCAGCAAGAAAACGGTCTTTATCAAGCAGAATGGGGATGTGACACCTTTATCCTAGAGCCAAGCTCCTCTCGTTCATTATCTCTACCCTTTTCTTAAATATTCTCCGTCTGTCTCTTCATATCTCTTTTTCTTCCTCTCTTTTTCTCTCATTTATCTCTTCCATGTGCTGTCTTTCTCTATCTCTCTATTTCACTCCCTCTATCTCGCTCGCTTTCTCTATTGCTCTATTTCACTCCCTCCATATCTCTCTTTATCGCGCTCTCTCTCGCTATCTCTCTCTATCGACATATCTCTATCTCTACCTCTCTCGTACACACAAACACATTCTCTCTCGCGTTCCTTTTCATTCTCTGTCTTTCGCTTTCTTTGATTATGGCAATAACAGTATTTTTCATCTTCACGCATTCCAAATACAGCACATGGAAGAGACAAAAAAGTGTAGCTAATGAGCTACGACCGATGCTATTAAACTATGCTATATGTGAAGCCTCCATCAATTCATCTCAGTGTCTTCACCGCTTTAATCGCGCTGTTCAACACTACATTTCAACCCAACAATTATATATGATGTTGCTACTGCAAATCCTGTGGTTGCAACGGGACTGTATGATCTGTTTTGAATATATTACGAACATACTGTTCGAATCGTATACTTTGTATGAAGGCTTTGATGAGACAATAGCCATCATGTATCGTTCATTGGGATCAAGTATGCAGCGAAAGAATGGTTAATTATTAACTTTGGCGAGGCAAGGACTTTTGATACCATTGTAGCCATTAGCCAAATCGAGCCATGCAATATCGTGTGACAAATATATTAACATGATATGAATTTCAAGTAGAGGGAAATTATATAAAAATTGGTAACCACAATGTACCATATTACTAACATACATTGACTCTCACCGTCGTTAGTCTGATATAATGTTGTTTAAGCTGCAGCTTTTCTTGAGTTATACAGATGTAGGTGTTTGTTGTGGCCGAAGCGTGGTACCTTTCTTCAAGTTAGGTCACAACGACCCCATTGTAGCGTTATCGATCATTTCAAAAGGTCCAACGAGTTATTTTCTTAACGATGCATAAAGTTTAGGGTGTTAACTCTTATGAATTCGTTTTGACTTTTCACCGTATTATTTGTGTTAATAACAGGCGGCGTCAATAGGAGTTGTTTGCCAAAAA
>CM067346.1:13642399-13679899 GCA_034190875.2 Urechis unicinctus
AATATCTTAATACTTTAAATATACATATTCAACAGTCATGTGTAATCATTATTTCGACCATTTGGGTCCAAGTTTATATGGTTATAGGGAAGACATTGACGTTTTCGTGTTATGTCAACGAATGGTTAGCTGCTAAATATTTATTTTGCTATAATATTCAAATATCAACGGAATCATTCTTGAAAGGTTATCTCCGTACGTTACTGAGACTAGATTATCACATTAAAATGGTCAAACCAAAATATTTTTAAACATTTTTAACCAAAATGTGCATTGACTTTATGTGGACATAGCGGTATATCCTTTCGTGGACCCAAGTCTACGAAAGTTTGGCGTTTTGTCCACTAAAGGTCGCGTTCGTGCTAATATATATATATATATATATATATATATATATATATATATATATATATATATATATATATATATATATATATATATATATATATATATATATATATATATATATATATATATATATATATAGATATATATATATATATATATATATATTTAAATATATATATATATGACAATATATATATATTTATATATATATATATATATGTATATATATATACGACCAATATATTGCTGACAAATGAAATTTACTGGTGTATAACAACAATGATAACTAGTCTTTTATCAGTTGCTACTAAGCCTAATGATATAATTCAACGTCGCGTTTTGCAAATAGTCCTGTAAAGGATAATGAATGCGATATTTTCATAATCCACTTTTAAATTTTATAACTAGTGTAACGGCCGTTTTTTACGCATTGATACAATTGCACGACTATTATGGCAATGCGGTCCAACAAGCACGGCATGCTGACTAGACCGGGTCTTAGTGTTGGTACTAAATTGATATTGGCTTTGCCAATGTTGACTCAATTTCTTTCGCCAAAACTAGGCCAACGTCAAACCGCTTATAAGTTCCATATTGCAAGGTCTTAGAAACACAAACCTGATACTTAACAGTGATTTATAATTCAAATCCAGCTATATGTCAGTGCCGCTAATGTAATCGCCAATGTATGTTATATATGCATCAAATTATGAACACGGAAACATTCTCTCTTGAGAGACCCTGAAATGTTTGAAGCGTCATGTATGCATCACCATCCCCGGGTATAAGAAATGGTGCATATAAAACGTGATGATTCGGGGCAAGCAGATTTACATTTCTGCTGCTTGGCATTGTTTGACTTGCATTCAAATCATTCAGGGTGCCCTTTAGGGTACCTTTTGTATCAGCCAAGTAATGGTGTTGCACATTGTCTGTGACAAGCTGACTAGGCCAAATGAATCGAGTCCCACCACGGTCGTGCATTTCCATTGCTGATGATACGACAAAGAAAGCTACGAACGTTCTGCTTTCCCCTCATGGCGTATAAATGTCAATAAAACTCTTTCATCTCTGATGGTGGTGTACAAATACGTACAGATTACCATTAGTCCTTAATGCGGAAAACATAATAGAATACTACCCAAGTATCGCATTGTCGTTGCCATGCTATGTATATCCTAAGAGGTTATAGCCTGCAGCACCGTATATACCGTTTTTGTTATGCTTTCTACCTCCATTACGTGTCCTTTGTTTTCTGTATCTTTATTCAAATGTGCTCACACAAACATGGGTATCATACGCTGCGTTCAATCGACAATCGCTTTGCAGCTATTCACCACGAATACCGCTCTTATTATGCACGTTTGCAATAGCATTTAATTGAAAGCCCTCAGAGAATCAAAATCTGGTACATTGTGCGTATAATTCCGTTTGCAAGGGATATACTTGTATTGCGCACTAACTGTGATGCACTTATTCTATTCTTCGTTGTCAATATACAGATGACACTTATCATGGATGAACAAATATGCATGTTTCGGTGAAAAGGGCATTGATCGTCTGTAATGAATTCCACAAATAGGCGATATCACTACAAAATGATATATTAAATCACCAGGCATACACCGCTGTATAGTAAGCTGATGTCAACAATCTGCAGAAAAGTTGTCTCTCGCTGCTAGAGGCTGAACATATGAAGGTAGCAGCAAAAAGGTTAAACAATGCAAGATAACCGGCAAATGACAATGAGCCGTTTTGTTTCGTCGTAATCAGCCTCATATACGCTGCGCTATTAAGATATCGAAAAGGCTTGTTTGTTAGATTGTTGACAGAAAACCATCCAGCTACGAATTCGATCTACCTTTTTGATTTGCGCTGGTTGTGTTTTAAAGATAGAATACGGAAAGGGGCGGCGCGATGCAAACAGCCAAATAGTAAATAATTTTTAATACCGAGCCTCTGCAGCAGAACATATATTCTGCAAATCATAGGAAAACTCGTTAATGCAAAGCCTTCTGTCCTGCCAAACAAGAGATTACGGGAAGCGTGGCAATGAGAGGAGAGCCGCGCTACATTAGTCAATCTTCACCAGTCACTTATGCAGTGTTCAATTATTAAAACCTATGCAAAGTTTTGATCAGCTTATCGCGCTCGTTCTGCACATAGAATTGAGGTTGCGGTTTACATTGATTAAAATATAATAGAGCACACCTTAGAGGAGATGAGTTTTATTTTATCTATGATTAAAACTCTTATACGAACCTATGTGCTGAATGAACCGCGTTTGCCAGCAGATTCGCTTGCTTGCATTGAGATGGATTGTCCAATAGAGACAAATGGTGATTGGAAGGTAGGTTGGTATGTACTGTAAATTTTGTTGCTATCATAAAATTAGTACAAGAATCGATTTTAATGGTCACCATCTGAAAAAAAATCGGGAATCGCGCGATATTTGACTGATCTCACATTTATCTGTCATTGATCTTATGGATGAAGTTAATGTAAGGTATTACGATTTCAGAGTGTATCATGTAAAGTGTTTGCTATGACTACACAGAAATGAATGCGGATATGAATGATTTGTCTTGAATGGTCGTTAACGGTTGGCTTACAGTCATTTGGTCACATCGCCAACGCGGAATGTATGCAAGGCGGAGTTTGAGTAAATTGATAGGGAGGGCGCAGAGGTACGTAAATCTTGTGTAGGGACTTATAGGTATTGAATGTAGATTTGAAGTATAAATCTTAAACCTTGCATGAATTATTAATTCTAGGCTTGTTATAATTTTGAATTCATCTAACATTCGCTCATTTCAATATAATCAAATCATCTTCCTCCGTCATTCAGCATTTTTCGAGGTTTATTTGCATTAACAAGAGAACGAAATATATTGTAACTCCGGAAACGATCAAGTTTTGCTCCATATATATGCCGTGTAGAAGAACATCAGTGTTCGAAGGACGCATTAGCCTAAATGTTGTATGAATAAAGGGCGGTTCTGGCTATTATGGGCACTTGGAGAACCTTTTTTAGCATTGTTCTGGGTTTTAGTACATGTGTTAGTATAGCATACAAACGCAAATAACAACTGCGACTGATAAGCCATTATCAAATGAAGCACCAATAGCTGCAACAATCTCATACAGCAATTCTTCTACTCTGTCTCACCTGCAAATTCGACCATGTCGTACGTCCTTATTACATAACATGTCATGAACAAATTCTAGCCGAGTTAGAGCTTCACGATTCTTAAAAGGTGACATAGAACTGTGTTTTCTATATACACCATGGGAATTATAATTTACAGCCAGTGAACGTGCAATGCCAAATGTCGTTAGGTGCAATGTTGTCATTTAAGATATGTGATAGCTGTCTGAAAAGCACAATGACTGTCATGTACATAATTCATTAATAATGTCTTAAATGCATTACTTGCTAGGCATGTGAGAACTACAATGCAAAGTCAGGTTGTTAATTGATCATAAAGGCAACTACAGGTAAGTTATCTATAACATGCACCGTGGGGAGGTGATTCGGCCATTTTGGAGGAATCATAGTTGCCCTCTGGCATTTTGGAACGAATGAACTTCAATATAAATTCAAACTGCGTCAATGTCTTGTGATTTTACACTCAACTGTTGTTGGGTGATGATCGAGTACATACAGTAAAGACGGATAAATCGTACGCTATTTTCGTCTAATTATAACCGCATGTCATAGAGCCGAAGCCTGTGCTGTTTCCGTTAGATTCTTAGGCAAATAGACTATCCCAACACATTGCTGAATTGCATCATTACACGAGCTTCATTCAGGAAATATCTACATATTAGATTCGATAATTAGAACGAGCCACCCTCTATATATCACGTAAGAGACTTTTAAGCTTCAAACCGGGCAAAGCTAACATTGAATAAATTACAGAGTTGGGCCCTTAACTAGTATGTAATCAATATTTACTTTTTTTAATCACAAATCAAGGTTCAAAATGTAACTGTGCGACATAAAAGTCGGCATTTTGATGCGAAATGGTAGTAATCGTACGTATATATATATATATATATATATATATATATATATATATATTATATATAGAGAATATATATACGCAAATTGCTATATGGCAGCGTGTGATGAAAATATATATTTATGCAAGATATATATACAATATATATATTTTCAGTGGTAAACCTGAATAAATACAGATATATATATATATGCGAAATGGTGGTATATATATATATATATATATATATATATATATATATATATATATATATATATATATATATATATATATATATTATTCGGTTTTGATCCATTTGCAGTCGCGAGGATGAGCGTTAAGCGCCATACTTAGTCGATGTCAGCTGTTTGTGACAGTTGGCGAATAGAACAGCCCCTGACGATTTATCAGCACTTACTTACATACAGGCAATATCGATAACAAAATGAATAGGTCTCACCCAGCTTGTTTTGAGTACCAGGCCAATCCTTTTTGGTTCTCAAGCTTAGAGCTTTCCATTCGTTCAAAAGTCCCTGCTTAATTGATCATAGATGTACAGGTGGTGGACGCTATCAATACGAGACCAATATGTTTGTAAATATACTGAAAACACACAAAGGCAACCACAAATGCATCACGGAGTTGACACGGATATGTATAGTGCCCAGCTGCTACACAGAGATGCCATGTCTTAAAACAGAAGCAACACGGAGATGGCCATCTGTGTATCTGCCGGGACAAATTTACTCCGAAATTGTGGTGGTTTAATTTCTCGTAGCCACTGGACGAGCCTGGCCTCAACACGTACACACACCGGAGCCTACACGTTACAGCCAAAAGCACGCCCATGATTGCTACTCTTTGGCGTTTCATGGACTACTCCAGTCACGTGAGACAGGAGCATAAGATGCTAGATCCATAGACGTCGGTCTCACTGATTGAATTCTTCAAGGATCTGTATTGTGATCGAATCGTCGAGCCTGCTTTTGACATTCTATATAATTCACGGGCTTTTATCTGAATAACACCTTGCTTTGCTGCGTTGGCTTTATACAAATGCATGAACTCTCAGATCCTTTCTACATTCTGGCAGCCTGGCATTCGCAAAGCCAAGCACAGCGTGGGGGAGACAACATTCCAAATAGTTGTGTTTGTTTTGCCACCATTCCCTTACAACACCTTTTCACAACCTCAAAGTAATCCAAATCCAGCCGTGCCTCAAAGAATGTATATCGTACTATAAAAGACATTCCACCAGTTACTCGGTTATCAGACATGGCATCTGCCATATGCAACAGTAGCGACCAATTAAGGAAGCCGCTTGCGAGTACTGTATTACTTGCTCTAATAAATTAATTCAATTACACTCTAGGGACATGTTATGTGTTTTGCATGGGCTTAACATAATCAAAATATTTTGCTGACGCTTTACTATCCCCACTGCAAATTCGACATTATGGTCAGGACAAGGACAATTAGATGCGCGTGATGGCGTTTGGTTATTTTTGTCACGGAACACATTGGTATTGTTTATGTTTTCGATGTAAAATAGACAGTGGCCACATTTGGCTTGAATGCCGAAGTCTTGCTCACCATCTGGGTCATTCCTTGCTAATTTACAGCAACTGCGTGATTGGTTTATAAGACTCTAACAGCTCGCCTAAGTTACACGTAGGTGGACATCCATTGAAATATATACGAGAATAACTGCACGACTGGTGTTAACGCATTGGATATATTAAGGCTGAGATGTTTAGTAGGGAACCCGACGCCAAATATGTAACTTTCTGCTCTGCACTTCAATGCCTTATAATAGATTTGCATTTGCGGCTGAACACAATAAACTGCAATGTTGTTCAGTCTAATACAAGTTGACATAGGTTTAATCAAGAAATATAACAATACGGAGCTGCTTAACCTTCCGCCTGTTATAATATACACCAATATATAAATGAGTAAAAGCGGGGGAAAAGGGACCGAATATTCGGGACAGTATCTACAAGTAACCGTACTCTCAATTCATTTATAATGTGACGTGAACATATTTCTGGATAATGTTACACTGCATTTATACCGACGCTCATTGGTACTGACTACAATTATGCCGTTTTACTCACGAAAGATTCAAAGTCGGCATAACATCAAAACATTACGAAGTAGGTATTATGCTTGATAGCCGAGCACATCTGGCGTTAATAAATTGTGTGACGAAGCTATTCATGACTAACCCATCTTCAGAACACCAGGAAGTTTTCAATTAATCGATATCCTCCAGGTAATGAATGCTTATACAGCACATACTAAAGCAAAACCATATACATGTCTTAAATAACGCTGGATATGCTGGAATTGTAACGCCTCGCATGGTGGCTATTTATAGCTGTAGCCTGTAAAAGAGTGACTGCATGTTTGAATGTATTAAGAATTTAGAGTTTGATTGGTTTAAACAACCAATAACGACCTATTTAATACTACGATATGGTTAGCGTTTGTTTGGAGCATTATGCAAACGCTGTGTTTGTTATTCTCATTATCTTACCACCAATGCTGCCTTGCCAAACTTCAAAATAATCCACCAAGGGCCACTTATTTTTGTTTGATGAGTGGATCTCATGGCAAGAACAAAAGGCGGATAAGTGCACTCAATCAATATATTACCAACATTTCTATGGTGTTACTTCCACTTGAAATGACAAAACCATTGTTGATATATATAGAGATAGTATGAGTACTCTCATAAAAGAAACTGCTTGTCTGCGGTGCATGTCACAGTCAAATTTGACAACAACTGCATGAGTAGTGCATAATACTTATTGCACGAAGGGTGGTAAATGGAAATTAATAAAGTTCTGTTGAATCAGCAGTCGTAACCGTGGTGTTGTAATTACCTCTTGTTAGCGGAACTTGCATAAATTAAGTTTCTCGTGACTAAACAACACACGCAATACCCGCCTTAAATAACGCTAGTTTTATAAATATTAGTTTGAATAAAGAAGCAATTTATTATATTCCATATCTTGACTCGTGATGACACAGGTACAGTGTATTATACTCAAATCTAATTAATTTGGTTTTTTATAACTGCCAGGTATTGATGTGTTCTTAATTATGATCACAACGTTACGTATATTTAGGCGTCTGGGGTGAAATGCAAGCTGATTTGAATATTAATAAACTGCAGCTGATCATAAAACGGAAGTGATTATCTCACAACGCCTGTTTGTTGTCGTATAAGCAGGGCTATGTCTGACTGTATCGGGCAAATTGTAGTGCTTACCAGAATATAAAGCCAGTAAGGAACTACACGATACTTTTATGTTCGGTTGAAGCTATGCATATATCATAATTTCTCTTAATGGAGCCACCGTTCGCATCCCAGTAACTAGACGAGAACAAAAATCGTTAAAACATTGGTCACGTCGTGGGATAAGTGAGCTGCACTAATACGAGTGACCTCCATGACAGCTTCCATTGAAGCCGACGCTAACATGATATATCATCGTCATTGCTTGAATCTTAAGGATATGCCAGTTCCCTCCATTATTACAGAGAGATGCGCCCAAGCCTAGTTTTATATATAACTGAGTCGGTGGCTACACTCTCAATGACATTATCGGATTGACACAACTCGTAGGCTGAGCCTAGCGCTTGCCGCCAGTGCGCGCCAGGCAGTTTTGCCTCCAATAAACTACTATGTTGACGCTAACATATCATGGCAATGCATATATGGCAGATCCATTGTCCGTGATATTTTGTCCTCTGCTTTCATCGCCAATTTACACCCACCGCAATCATTACTTCATTTATTGCATATCTCACAATGTATCTGATCTCTTCTCCCTTCCATATAAATTGATATGTGCATGTGTGCGAAAGAAAAATATCAGTTAACGACTGCTTTTTTATGAGTAATTCGGTCATTCAATACTAATGTAAGGATTCAGAATGGCGTTAGAGACAAGAGGCCCTTTGCGCTAGGAAGTGCTCGTCAAAGCATCATTGCAAGCATCATTCCAATCATGTTCGGTTAATAAACAGTAGAGCAAGATAATTAACATAATAAAAGGACGAACAGGATTAAGAAAGTCTTGTATGCGCGACTGAATTGAAGCGGCTGCACCTTGTAGAAAAGACTACATTGTGGTCCGTCCGGTACAACGCGCAGGGATAATTATGTCAACAAAATTTCCGTCAAAAGTTATAGCACACCCACGCCTGTAATTCCCGGATATTTATATCGTTTCTCTTTTCTCAAGAGTTGATTGTTTGGTCCGATATACCTCGACATCATTTATGAACTCTGACTTGTTAAGAACCCTGCTCGCGTTCGATATATACAGGGAATCTGGTCTATTGTTCAGAGATTTTTGCTGATTTTAAAATCCGAAATTATTGGACAAGTTTGGATGTAGAAGCAGCAAAAAAAGATTCCACGAAGAATTATTACCGATGAATAGCATTGGAACCGGTCAAGGTTCACATGCTTCGTCCGTTGCCTTATATGCCTGCGACACCAACAATAAGGCAATCTTGGTGCGTCTTAGCGCCATACCATTTATCATGGGCAACAGGCTATCTACACGAAAATTTCGCTGATTTACGTACCTTGTGTCAAATCTTGATACACATATAACCGATATATGCAGTCTGTAGCAGCTACAATACCCACAGCGCTTAGACTTTTTGGATTTGATACACATTCGGATTGGTTTACATTGTGTTCGTGAATACCACACCAGCACAGCTGTGGAGCGATCATCCCAGTGATATGAATGTGCATCTGACCTTGCTGTTGTTTGACGCGTTGAAGCATATAAGCATTGGACTGCATTTATTAAGCAGGTAACGATGGTCTTTGCTAAGCATATCAATGACACAAAATGCTGGGCTTATTTATACACTAATTGATACTTTGCTCCCCGTGTTAGTGAGCTCATAACAGGTGAGCTTTGTATATATGTTAATTCAAGCATCGGATCATTAATGTTAATCTTTGACAAACCACACTGAAGTAAATACTTATTTAGCTAGTAAAGCCAAATGGATATAAACATAGCGACATCAAGTATGCTACTAAAATGCCCATCTACAGGTAACGCCTTTTTGTGCTAGCATGGACTCCCCGTAAGACCAATTACGAACTTAACCCAAGTTGAAATAGTGGAGTGGCTACCTAGCACCATCTAAAACAATGCAGAATGATACTTTATGGTCGTGTTAAGCTTGCAAATGAAAGTAATTTCACAACCGAAACAAGAAGTAATGATGAGTCGGAATGACAGCTATAGTAAAAACTGATAGTAGAAAGTGGTTAGAAGCTTAAATGACTGTTGGAAAATTATGATATCTCGCCCAAGATCATTCTTTATACTGATCACGAATTCATTTTCCCAAATGTGTGCGTACGGTTAACAAACAAAAATTAAAACTTATTGTGCGTTTTGATGTTTTCAATAGACGCCGGCGACCCTCAATACCAGCTATGTATGTTATAGACTAAAGGCGCACAATATAGATTCAGGCACCCCTATGTGTCGCTAGCGCCTTTTTTAGCAAATATTTCGATCTGTCATCGCAACTGCAAATACCCCACTGTTTGACATCCAATGGTGTTTCAATTTTTGTTTCCGCAGAGTCACTGTCACGGGTTCATCACTGGTGCCATATCAAAAACATTTACCGCCTGTTCAAATCAAATTATTGCTGAGACACATATCACACTGCGTCATCTATAGACTTCGATAAGTAACATCGCTAGCATAATATACGTGTATTGCTTATTTGGAAACATTGGGCATATGAACAGATACGCTGAGCAAAAATGATCTGCATGCTATGTATGCTGGTTTCCGCAAGCTGCAAGCTGCATCTTTGAGTTGCGTTGCAAGGAATTATCTAAGATTTAACCCTTATTACGTAATAAAAACGAACCATGCAAATATATTGATACTCTGTTTGCTGCTACAGATTTCGATTATCTATGCTAGATATTACTGTAAAATGTCTAACTGCAGACTCGGCATTTTTCACGGAGTCTAAACAGGAGAGTAGCTCCTTGCTGACTTATCACCGGGAAATGACCAATCAAAAGCATAACGGGACGTTCGCTATGTCCCTCGGTTCAACACTCGTGTTCTGATATTCGGTGTATCCAAATGCATTTGATGAACAACCTTGCATATTTCGTAGCTTTCGTTCTGTTCAGATCTTTTCTACAATGATCAATCGCAATAATATTGCACAGCTCAAATATAAACAGCAAAGGTGAATGCACCACTATTTGACAATTTATTACCGGCGTATTACTTGTATGTGGCAGACATTAGTTGCTGTATGAGATCCACCTGTTTGCAAAGAAAAAGAAATTTAACGGGCATCACCCAATATGGGTTTCATTTCACTTTCTTGGAAGGTGGTCGTTGTGTAAGTACTCAAGTTACCATCGACACGTCGGTTTAATCTGTTGCATTATTATATGTAAGATATTACCCTATTCCAAAGCGAAAGTGGATACCTCTATATGATGGTTTCACAAATTTGATTGCCTAACATGATTTACTTTACATAGAATTGCACTCGTAGGATAAATAACATTACCTATCCTAGCGATCCTGGGTGAAATTGAATCGTACCAAGCAGACGGAACAAATGCACATCTGATCGTTGCTTCAGCATCATTATGCCATTTCATTACTTTAACGACGCCATAAAAGAATCGAAATGACACATAACTGGCCATCATAACTATGAGCAACATTATACGGTCGTTTTATTCCACATTAATGCACCAAGCTCTGCAATTGATGCTCGGTATACTCAGCCAAGGCGTGGACTCAATTTAAGTCCTTCTGATAAATCTGAAAGCAATATATGATGTTTGTATGTATTCAAATAGCAACCGTGTACATTTACTTAAGTTTTGTAATAGTACATGGGGGTTATGCCACACGCTTTAATAGTGCTCTACTCACGATATGACCAGAATTATATTTTACCACTAAATATGCTCGCTAGCAAAAACATTTACCGCCTGTTCAAATCAAATTATTGCTGAGACACTTATCACACTGCGTCGAAGACTTTCCAATGAGTACCTTATGATGCCTCAGTTGATTCGGCAAGTTAAAATGAAATAAATGAATACAACATCTATGCCGATAAAGGCTCTTGCTAGCAGTTCTATATACATATACCAATATATAATTAAACATATATATATATATATATATATATATATATATATATATATATATATATATATATATAACATGTATATATGTATATATATATATATATATATATATAAAAATACATGTTTACATATGTATATATATACACATATAGATATACATATGTATGTATATATGTATATAAAGATATATATATATATATATATATATATATATATATATATATATATATATATATATATATATATATCTCTCTATCTATATCTATATATATATATATATATATATATATATATATATATATATATATATATATATATATATATATATATATATATATATATATGTATTCACTTCGCGCTATTATTGTGCAAATAATTACGAGGTTATTTGCTTTCTGAAGTGTTTTCACCAGCGGATGAAGACATGTTTATTGCGATTGCCTCCATCTCTGCTGTTGGTTGATGTAAAGTGAAACTTGCTTTTATGTCAATCTTTTTGCATTCACAAGATGAAAATAAGTGTTCGCGCGAAATAAAATTAAGGCAATGGGACAACGCCACTGGGACTACCCATGTGCTATCCGAATGTAATGTAAGCTTCTAGTGTCTGGCATATTTAAGTATAAGACTGCTATGGTGTAAACAAAACTACTTTTGGTCATGCCGAGAAAAACTGGTTCGTATATTTAGGAGTGAACAAAGACTTTCAGAGCATTGCAATGTTTTTAATCTTTCGTCATTGGGATCATAACTCATAAGAATTGTGGGGATGATAGGGAATGAATGAATCAGCAAAATCCTTATTAGATTTATTGGAACGTGCCTATACTACATTTCCATCGTAGCACAGCTGGCGATATTGAAATTGATGATAGAGCATTGGAATAGTCACATTAATAAATCGTAACGATCTTCCTTGAAGACATGCTAAAAAGGCAACGCTCGCCAATAGAACCACGTACAGATTTGCATTTTGGCTTTTTGCGCATAACTTAATTTGACAAGCGTAGCCACTCCTTGTTAACCTCTGTTGTAGGGCTTAAATGAACTAGGGTATTGTGTGGTGTTCTGTAATGGTCAAGAAAAGTAACATCAGTTCCAATCTGTGTAAGAAGCAATCAAATCAAATGATGTGTGTGGTTCTTGCGTGAATGTGGTTGACTCAATGGCATGTCGCCGTGCACATGAACATTATCAGCCTTTCAATTCGTTGAAGATTGCATGCGCATAGGCAATGTGTTTCAAATGTAAAATACTTGATTTCACAGTAATCACCCCTCTGCATTTCAGACGTTCCGACGTCAATTTGATTCATATAATAGATAGATGGGCATAGATGCCATAGGGGCTACCACTGCACAAATATAAATGATGCATTTTTGCAAAGTTCACCTAATATATATATCAGAGAAACTGCACTTGACCGAACAAACATTCTTTGTTAGCAAGAATCCCTTCACTGCTAACCTTCATGAAATATTTTATCGATGATTCCAAATAAATGCATTGAACTCTACTTTACACGGTTCCACGCGTGTTAATTGTTTAAAAGGTAGCTCTCCGCAGGCATTCGAAATAATTATGTTGAACTCTACTTCACACGGTCCCACAGGTTTTTATTGTTAAAATGGCTTTATATTATACGCTTTACTTATTTTTCTATGCCATCTCACAATTGCCTCCTAGACTCAATAACAACATTATATTGGTAGTGATGTAATAAAAAAAGCTTCTGCAGTACTCTGGTGTTTGAATGTAAACCGCAAATGAAACTGCGCTAGCCCATAACGCTTAAGGTCAATTATGCGTCGAGACATGTATTACGCTCACCTAATCAGGAATAATTTATCTGGTCATCAAGGTAGCCTAATACGACATTTGTCGGAGATCAACATTAATTTGCTGGGTTTAGTAATTTACGCAGGTACAGTGTCTTCAAAGGTTAGCATTTAACACTTGTTACATAAGAAACTTGATATTAACAAATAAAAACATCGACCTCATAGCAAATGTATCGTTATGGACATTGCGACGAAAGAAGGCGACAGGCACTTTAGGTTTCACAGTTCACGCAATCATTCAAGTTGGCGTTGATTTAATGTTGTAAGATAAAACGATGAGGATATGCGTGACCTTTGTATTGTTACAACATTGAAAACTTGCAATAAGATTGCTTAGGCCTTAGACTAGCCATATTCCCAAATATCTGTGTGCACGAAAAAGACAAGGTCAACGTAACCACTTGGCATATTTTATAATGCAGTCACTGAATAGGAGCCCTTGGCTGTGCGCATATACCACATTCACTGCCTCTTGTATAGGTAAATTGTAAATGCGATGGTTAGCCGTGCATTGAAGAATTTACTGAAAAGCGAGTGTGAGGCATCAAATGGCGGATTCTCATCACGCGAGCAGCATTATGTGAAACTAACAACCAGACGCTATGCTGGATATGTTACGCGTTAATACGGTCATTGAATTTCGGCTATGTGTGGCAACAATGTGACAAAGTTTGTGTTTGCGTAATTCAAAAAGATCAAATTAGCCACAGGCTTGCAATAAAAGCATTCACATGTACATGGTTGATCAAATATGTCCAAATATTCATAATCAGGGCGGAAAATCATAAGCAAAGTGAATGTATTAACGTCTTCAAAATATCTGATTGTTTGCACAAGTTTTGAAAGGCAATATATGCACATCAACTTGGCCTTTTCAAAAAAACAACAGAGAATCAATTGGCTTACCCAAGAGGTGTTCCATACATTTCCATCCGCAGTCTCTCCGAAACTAAACAATTGACCACTACCTTTATTTAGTCAGTACTTTTGAAAAGCAGCTCCTCGCTCTCGAATAAAAAAACCAAACATTTGAAACGGGCGTTGAAACATCACAAATTAGAGAATAAAAGGAGGTTAAAAGATGATTACTGGATAATGTCAGAAATATGGATGATATAAAAAATGGTGCTGGTTGGATATTTACTTTATATTTTGAGCATGGATATAAGGCAAGATCAAGTATTACACCTGGCATCAAAAAAATTTCGGTCCAGATTACTTAGTGCGCCATACACACACACACACACACACACACACACACACACATACCTGTGTAAGGTGCCAACCGAGGACAGTGCAATTTTGCTATTCAAACGAGGACAATTTATAATGGCCGTTATTGAACATGACAATGACGGAAATTCATCTGAATATAATATGTGATTTAGTTAAGCGACTAAAAACTTTATTAATACTAGTAATTAATTGAGAGAAATTTCCTATCAAACCGAGGACACGCACATCATATTGTTCACACTATCTAACCGAGGACACGCATATCACATGTTTTACACTATCTAACCGAGGACACGCATATCGTATGTTTTACACTATCTAACCGAGGACACGCACATCATATGTTTTACACTATCTAACCGAGGACACGCGTATCATATGTTTTACACTATCTAACCGAGGACACGCACATCATATGTTTGAATCTATCTAACCGAGGACACACACGTTGCATGCTTTACTCTATCTAACCGAGGACACGCACGTCATGTTTTACTCTATGTAACCGAGGACACGCATATCATATGTTTTACTCTATCTAACCGACGACACCTACGTAGCATACTTTACTCGATCTTACCGAGGATAGATGATAAAGACTGGCAGACAACTTTCTATACTTGAAGGGTTGGAAGATTTTCTCTTAACGAAGAATTGGGAATGCTTTGCGTATTGCCTCTCCATGCTTTAATCTATCCTCTAAATAGCCACACCCTACACCGTGGATACTAGCCAGCGCCATTATACAACTAAAGCAACAAATGCAAACCACCTGCAAATGAAATAATCTATTCTCTATGTATATTCCGCGCATATTCAGATTAATAGTATAAGGCAAATATCACCCTTTTGCATTGGTTCTAATCACCAGGGTATTGACTTTTACTCTCTTATTGACTGATTATTGAAATTGCAAACATTTACCCCTTGTTGTACGCTCTTAATACACCCGATGCTTAAGAATTTTGTTGGTGTCTTACTGATGCGTTACGTTGTGTTACAAACCGAAGTTAACCCCAAACCTAGATCAAGATATAATTAATAGAAGAAAGGGGGGAGGTGAAGGAATAATCAAGATAAGAAATGGGAATGTGTAGATGAGCTGATGCAAACATAGTCTTCTACAGAGCTGTTTTGTGGTCCTACTGCAAGCGAAAACCGAATCACCACTCACACAACAGCTGTAGTTTATAGGGAAACAACCATAGGATGTGCGTCATTTTGAACCGGAATGGACCTCGAGCAAAGTTCCCCCAAGAGAGCTAGTTGATTGAACCCATGCACCAAAAATAGCCGTATAAACGATGTGATTCAGGCCATAGAAAAGGAATTGTGACCCCAAGATTTTAAGATTTGCTTTGACGTTTTGCTCGTTTGAGATTGAGGTCGGTGATGACCTGACTAAAAGACTCTGTTCTGACGATATCAACATAGCAACAATTACCGATCAGCGTTTACTTCTTCTCATGCTGTGAATGTACATAGCTGCATAAGCTTATATAAAGATACACCCATATATGTATGCATTTGTATGTGAGTAAAAGGTTATTATCTCTAGTATATTGTCGAGTAGCAATGTAGTTGACACCTTTCATTGTGATTTGACAATTTTATTAGCCTTACTTGACAATACTCATTTATTGACAGACACATTGTACACAAATGGGCTCTTATGAAAATGCGCATGTGTAAAATCTATTATTATATATCCCGCATCATACATCCCGTTAATGTCTTGAAATGAAGTTACTAGCAGCACTTGATCAAATCCATTTATTATAAACCATCAGATTCGACAAGAATGAGACAATGTAAAGTTCATTGCATTGCACAGTCGCAGAAATACGTCCCAGAGACAACTATATAAGAGTCGTTCTTTTACTAGTTAACCTTACTTAGCATCAAACACATATCACTCATGTTATACAATAGACTGACATATCGCACCCTGTATTTTGGAGTCATTTCACCCTTATCGGTATTCTTAGATTTGCTGATATAAGATACCAAAAATATGTTATCTAAGACACAAAGACAACTGACAAACAGTAAAGAAAAGTTATCTTGACAACGACAAATGCTTGTTTCAATTTGGGTAACATTTATAGTTAGATGATGTGCCTTCTTACAGATGTAGAGGATTTTTCAAAGACATTCTGTTGCGGCAAAAATCTTTCAAATTTTTCCAACCGCGACTTTGCAGGGCCGGCTCCTTTCTAATGCATTCGTCGATCAACAATTTTCCAGGTACTTTCTTTGACAGAATAAACTTGCCCAAATGCTTTAGAGCTGCCACCTTCTCAGCTGTGCTCCAAGGCCTCTTCTTGTGTTTTCTCTTTGGTCCTATAAACAAGGGACACAATTAATTTATTCATATTAGAAACACTTTCAATACTAAAATAGACTGCACAGAAATATGATTTCGTTTGTTTACTTAATGTAAATAACAAATAGATATAAACTCGAGATAAACAATACATATTTATATGAATATATATATATATATATATATATATATATATATATATATATATATAAATATGTCAATCTGTATACATATATATTTGATATATATATATATATGAATATATATATATATGCATATATATATATATATATATATATATATATATATATATATATATATATATACATGCATATATATATATATATATATATATATATATATATATATCCAATAAATAAACAGTCAATGTTCGATTATATGTGGAAGTTATCTTATATTACCAGCACTCTCCATCTGTGGTACAATGATATTTCCCATGGCAGTGCTTGCATCTATTACACAACACGTTACACAATGTCTCTAGAATTTTTGACTGTAGCGGCAAAAGGCAAATTAAGACTTGTCTTCACTGCTTAACATATGTCAATGATGTTGAATGTGAACAGCTAAGAATCTTTTCAGTTACTGAATGTGAATGCACTGAAAAGGTTAGTGCTCATATAAATAATTTGTATGGAAACACAGATGCACTAACCACCAGGTGCATCTTCTTCAACAAGTTCCAGTTCCTCGTCATCCCCATCAGTCACTTCCTCTTCCAATTCTAAAGCATACAATCCAAAAGTTAAGTTCTAGCTTTGATTCAATGTGGTTACTATGAAATTCAAGTGAAGTATTTCCACAGTGTTAATTCTAAAATGAATTTCGTGCTTCGAAATCTAATAAATGCTTAGCTGATTTAAATGCCGCATTACTTTATTCTCGATGTTAGACAATTTATAGTATGAGTTTTTCCATCACTTACCATCGTCCATGTCAACCTCAACCTGATCTAGCGACTTCCCCGCTAAGTCATTCCGTCCTTACTCGGATGCAAGCAATAACTTTGACACTTTAGCAACTTGGATCGTTTGATCAGGTAGCCGATATATACTCCCGGTGGACGCGGATGTCATGCCCCAGGAATTTAGCTAAGATGTCAAGTTCATTGTCTTTGAGATTGACGATCTGTGACACAGTGGCAATTTGCTTTCTGAGCCCAGTTGATCGTAGCAATTCAGGATGTGCTGCCCCACATTTCATACTGTGTTCTCTCAAAACATCTGATCCTCTGATGTGTCCCAAACTGTTATAGTTGGATCGCGGAAACAAGAAAGCGTTATCATGAGCAACACCTGCGCCTTTTCGCGTTTCGATAAGTCTGTCTATTGCTTCAACCACATCCTTTGTAAGAAGAACTGGAACAGTGTTCCCTCTTTTACCGCGGATTTCGATACGATGTAGAGTCTTGCATAACTCTTTTTCGATTGGGGACAATCCCTCTTGAGTTACTCTATCGCCGTCTGGTCTTGCCTTCTTGTTGTAGTCGCTTAGAGTCATTCTAGACGCTTCCCCTTGTCGCCGACGATTGAAGAGAATCACCCTTGCAAGGGTGACCTCATTCAGGATTTTCCATGAATCTTCGTCTTTTTCTTTTCTTTCTGACACCTAACACTTTCCGCTTTTAAATATTGGGAGAAGTGCATGATGTCTTCCGTCAATGGTAGCATTTTCACCTTGTTACGTTTGTTGTCGTTGACGGTTCTTGAGGCGTTCGCGGAAATGTAATCTTTCCAGTTGAGTTCGCACAATCTCGCAAATTCTGTCGCGTTTGTGAGCATTGTTTTGTTACCTTGAATGATTGCCTTTCCTTCCACAATCTTTGAACAGCGGTTGAGGGATTGACCGCATTTAAGCGCAAGGCTTGGTTTTTTGTAGGTGTTTGATGCCTCGTCATAGCCAGCTATGGCCTTCACAGCTTCAATGCTCTCCATAAAAATTTCAGGATCAATAAAACTTGAGAGAGGGCGGCTGATACTGTGCGTCTGTGCCCGAAGTTGCACCAGCAGTCTTCCCAATCTCCGTAGGGTCTGTCGAATATCATTATGCTGGTCTTTGTCGTGACCTTTGCATTGAAATTCTCTTTGACCGATGTCAAGAATCAATTCGTCATTTCTGACGGCTCGTGCGATGTTGTCATCAATCATTGCTAATAAAAATTCATGCAGCTGGGTCGTGACCCCCTGTGGTGCAGGAAGCAAGAGTTTGCTACTGAGAGCTGGACGACCCTTAGCGACAGAACCCTTTGCCCCTGGGCATTTATGCTTCCACAAGTCCGTTCTGACGAGGTAAATGAAGCAGTCTTGACATGGGGCATAGTCCTCAGGATTGGCCACCCTATTTGGCCTGTAGCCTACTACTATCAATTCACCTTTGCCCTCGCGCAGAACTGCCACATTGTGGTGATGATTACCAAGATTTCTCAGTTTAGTGAGTTTCAACTGCTTAGACCGAGAATCTTTCTCCAACACATACTCGATTACGCGAGGCTCCTCTTTGTGCAAACTAACAAGATGCGTTGGTAGCTTTGATTGTGGTTTGTCACACAACACGCAGTAGAACTTCTTGTTCCACGACCGCTTGTTGTTGTTGTTGTCAGTCATTTGAATTGTGATCGCGCAATCGGAAACAATCTGACCCCTTGAGTCGTTGTGTTCGTTGTCACAAGAATATGGCATTGCCCTGGTTGTTCGCTGACCGTAACACGTTGCGTTCGAGGTTTGGTCTAGAAAACCGAGTATTAAAACATGCTGTTGATAACAATATATCAAGTATTGTTCAGATTAAGGGGAAAACGGGTGTGACATTGTAAAATACGAATATGGGAACTCTTGTTAATCTAAATACGATATATAATTGAAACATGCGTTGACAAATTAACTTCCAGGTCCGGAATAAGTTTTAAATCCAATCGACGTATTGTATGTTGTTTTACTTACCATTCATATATGTTTCCTGACGTGACTCGTTATTGACAGTAGGCTGTAAATCAGAATCTTCTTTGTTCTGCAAATATATATTTTATTTATGCACATAAGAAGAAGTGAATTCACAATGGTGCATAAATAGAAGCAATAACGGGAATATAGATAGAACGATAGATAGATACGATATATAGATAGAACGATAGAAAGATAGATAGAAGATAGATAGAAGATAGATAGATAGATAGATAGATAGATAGATAGATAGATAGATAGATAGATAGATAGATAGATAGATAGATAGATAGATAGATAGATAGATAGATAGATAGATAGATAGATAGATAGATAGATAGATAGATAGATAGATAGATAGATCGATAGATAGATAGATAGATAGATAGATAGATAGATCGCTCGCTAGCTCGCTCGCTAGATAGCTCGCTCGCTCGCTCGCTCGCTCGATCGCTCGCTCGCTCGCTCGATCGCTCGCTCGCTCGCTCGCTCGCTCGCTCGCTCGCTCGCTCGCTCGCTCGCTCGCTCGCTCGCTCGCTCGCTCGCTCGCTCGCTCGCTCGCTCGCTCGCTCGCTCGCTCGCTCGCTCGCTCGCTCGCTCGCTCGCTAGCTCGCTCGCTCGCTCGCTCGCTCGCTCGCTCGCTCGCTCGCTCGCTCGCTCGCTCGCTCGCTCGCTCGCTAGCTCGCTCGCTCGCTCTCTCTCGCTCGCTCGCTCGCTCGCTCGCTCGCTAGATAGATCGCTCGCTCGCTCGATAGATAGATAGATAGATCGATAGATAGATAGATAGATCGATAGATAGCTTGATGCAGAGCCCAAATAAAATACCCTTACCTTTATTGAGTTTTCAGTCTGACGGCATTCTTCTTTGGCACTCCCAAACACATGACTTGTTGCATTATCTACAACATGAACGGATGCGTTACTGGTTAGTTGTGAGCTATGCATAAGGTTTTACGGCACAGGCAAATGACACCTGTTTCAGTATAAAATGTGACATGACTGAGAGCGAATTGCACCTTGATGGTCACCAATATGCCTGTCATTACTGGTATCTTCGTCTGATGTACAGCAGTCTATAAAATACAAGCTTTAGGGAGCGACGTCATGGTTTTATATCACACAAGGCTGTATCACCATCGAAACGTTTAATGTGCATTTAAGTTCAGTTAACCAAAATATTATTACCAGAAATGTCTCCGCAAAAGGATGGCTCATATTCAGACCCAGAATCATCACAGTGTTCACTGCTGCTTTCATCGGTCACCTTAAATGGCGATAGCAATGCGGCAGCTGTTACAGGAACCCAGTTATATAGCATATTCACATTTTGCAAGTTGGAAAAACATTCTGTAAAAACACTACGGAAATGATATACAAAATAAAAACAGAAACTGATTCAATTTTAAAGGCCGAACCTATTTTCCCAACGTTCCCACCATTGGTTCTGCCTACGTGTTCATCTGAGTGGGAATTGATCAATTTGTCAACGGTTTGTGGTTTCTAAAAAGACAATCATACTTTTGAGTCACAAATCGAAATAATTGCCAATTTATTGTGAAAAAGCCAACAGTAATGCAACTACAATACCCACCGGAGGTATTGAGGATATTACAGGCGATATCGTCGTCTTGTATTCTCTCGACTTGTGAAGATCAGTATCTTCAACAGTTGCATACATTAGACGATGCATGAAAGCCATAATATGACTACGACACAGCGTGGACTAATTAATCCATGATGTATGATGTGAAAGTATATAACTAGAACAAGCCGGCTCGTGTGGGCTGCGTCCCTCCGTACCTTCAACACTTTGATATTTAATTTCCATTTAAACACACATGTTGTTAAAATTCACAGATTTGGTTAATTCAGAATTCCTTATAATTCATGATCGCGATTGTTTGGCAATATGTCGTGCCTTTGGTGGCGTTCTTTGTTCAGCTATGGAATGACCAGTATCAGAAATCAACAATCAAGAAATACAAAAACAGAACTATATCCTGTAGATAATAATATGCCGTAATTTAAGAATAATTCCACACCTGCCCTTTTTATAAGGCAAAGCAAATAAGTAATTGAATTTAACCTACCTGCAGTAATCATACGGGTGTCATTGGTCCGATGTGAATCCACGATAACGTCGACAGTAACACTATCACTACAGATGAATAATTCAGAGAATAACTAGTATATGTAATGGTTATTTATTGATATAGCGACTAATGGGTAAGATGTTTTACCTGCTTCATTTTTGCTCGATGCTCCACGTTTGGTGCGCTTATTCTGAAATAACATGGAGGGGATGCATTAAACACGAAGAAGCGTCAGGAAAAAGAGGTGAGTAGCAATCACATTTCATCTGGGCAACATAATATTTTACTCCTATCTGTAGTAGTTTTTGTCGCTCGTCGCATGCTTCCACTTAAAATACAGTGCATGTCAGCCACTATCGAATATGCAAATACAATGCTTTCGCAAATTTTACATAATATTGACCTCAGCCCTCCACCACAGGTTTCCGATTCCATCCCCATAGTCGTAGAGAAGCTCCTGTCCAGATTGTATGCGCTTCGTTGCAAATAGACACAACACTTCGGTGTTGTTAATGTGGATCTTCTTCATCACACAGTTGGTTTCAGACCGGTCACCATCATTGATCATATGACCAAGGCGTCCAGTAGTGTTTGTCGCATCGATCCTGATTCACAGAGCAATAACGCATCTACCAATATAAGTACACAAGCTTGGCGCGAAGCAAAATGTTGGAAATTCTGATCTAATTAAAGGGTGTACAAGCGCATAATGTTCCTACCAGTAACTCTCAATTTTAGGCTTTTTATATACGAGATATAAAAACTGTCTGTCTTTCCCGGATTTGCAATACTTCGTTTCCCGTTTCAGCCCCTCCTTGTACGATAAGCGCTCGCCGACATACTCAAGCAGGAAATCTCCACAACTGAATTCTTTGGTGGCTACCACACCAAACCCTGTTGCGAAAGAAAGCCCAGGTCACAACTCGTATAAATTTTTCTTCGCTTTAAGCTGCTTAAATGTCATATAAACATCTTTGTTGTTTTGTACCTTTATATTCAGACATATGTGTCAGTTCAAAACCGTCCTGATCAAGATGTGCAGCAACCCAAAATTTAGCTACTTCATCAGGTCTCTCCCTCTTTTTGCGCTGAAAGTTTCGGACAAGCAATTGAATTAAGCAATAATATATGATGAGCATTTGCGATAAATATCTATATACATATATATATATATATATATATATATATATATATATATATATATATATATATATATATATATATATATATATATATATATATATATATATATATATATATATATATATATATCTATATATATATATATATATATATCTATCTATTAGATATATATATTTATATATATATATGTATATATATACATAGGTATATTTATATGTATATAACATATATATATATATATACACATATATATATAAATATACATATGCATATATATACATATACATATATACACATATACATACATATATACAAACATATATACACATAAATATATATATATATATATATATATATATATATATATACAAATCTATATATATATATATATGTGTATATATATATATATATATATATAGATTTATATATAGATATATATATATATATATATCTATATATATATATAGATATATATCTATCTATATATATATCTATATATCTATCTATATATATATATAATCTCTATATATATATATATATATATAAAATCCAAAAGTACCACAAAACATATTAAGCCACCGCTGATCTTGCGGGATCCCGCACCTGGCCCCTTTCACACCCTATACTAATAGATACTGTTGGCTACGACCGATAGGGTTTGCAGGTAGAGGTCTCACTAAATCTGAAGCAAATTATTCAACTACAGAACGGGAACTTCTTGCTGTAGTATATGGTATTCAGCGCTTCAGAGTGTACATTGATGGACAGAAATTCCGATAACATACTGATCATTTAGCCCTCAAATGGATATTAGGGATAAAGCAGCCTCAGGGTAGACTAGCAAGAGGGGTCACATTCATATGGCAATTTCAATTTGAAGTGCGTCATGTTAAAGGGAAGGACAACATTGTACCAGACGCGTTAAGTCGACGCCGCTATGACATCACCCGCACCAATGCTAATGACGTCATCGATCGTTTTCCCGATCTTGACACGTTCACCCCTGTTACTAACACCCTTAAATATCCGCTTTCCCTTACGACAATTTCACTGTTTTCTTCTAACTCCCCTCAATTGCGACCGGACAAGCCGGACTTGTTATCAGCGATTCATCATCCTGTAGTAATTAGCAAGCCGTCAACGCGGTTAGCCACAACACTTCGGGTTGAGTTTCACGACGCGCCATTCATTATCCCATCGCTTATCTCTCAGTCAGGTGAATCGGAAGACGAAATCGTGCATGAATCCATGTGCACTATTCCCGCCACTGTAGCAAGCAAGTTATCTGTCTTCCCTCGTGATCAGATAAGCTTGCCTCACTATCTTTAGATTCAGAGGACATTTATTCGACCGAAGTCATATGCGCAGTACTGATAAGCGGACTCAATGCGCTGAGCTTCGACATCGGCTTACAAACCAAGCGAAAACACTTATTTAAGCCGCGAGCAGTTATGGCGTCACCATGCAGAGGCTTGAACCTCAATGCAGTATACTTTTACGACTCCGTAAATATGGCACCGTTCCCACCAATAAAAATGAGGCACACGTGCTGCACAAACGCGATTTTATTCCTGACGATCTCCTGTATCACATATTAACATCACAGGGACCGAAGCCCAATTATGCAACTACACAGTTAATTATCCCTCAGAACCTCAAGAAAATAAATTGCTCCTGGAAGATAAAAAATCCACTTTCAACTCAGTGTCGCTAATAGATGATAACAAATGTGGGAATCCCGGGTTTCCCTGGGAAATCCCCTGGCAACGCGCGTAGTTGGCTAGGCATAATCGACGTTGTTAAGTCGACAACCGAAATCGTTCGTGAAACGCTTTAGTCGACTATTAACTTGGACGTTTTAACTAAGTCGTTTACGGTAGGATAGTCAGCTTGGGACTACCGTCGGCCGGGTACGTGAAATAGGCCACAGCAGCAGCGTCGGACACGCAGGGATATGTTCGTGGCGCACCTCGCGTCGACCACCGGTTTCACATATGAACTATTTAAAGAAGTATATTTGACTGGTCCGCCAATTGGTCAGTGTACAAATGTGCCATGCAACAAATCGGTTATCTAAAAGCTACGTTTAACATCGAAATATTTTATGTTATTAATGCATACATTTGAATAGATCATAGCCTATGCCGGGTGTAATTACAGATACATCATTTGATTATGCGTCTGTAATCATTTGGTATTTCGTTCACCCATTGCCTTCTCTTACTGAAGAAGCTATCAACCTTTCGGCTCATCATTTAGTCTACGATCGAATATGTTCCGCTTGTCGTCATTAGACACCATGAATTAACAAGTTAACATCCATACAAAACCTGGGGTCGGTTTTGGAGGCGCGAAGAACAACTTTGGCACCCATGGACACAGATCATCAAAAATACACTTGTTATCAATATCTGCTGCAAACAAGAAATAAGCGACGTACCATTAGAAAATGTGAGGCATGGCTACAAGAGTGTTTTTCACAGCAATATCTTATTTACATCATCATCTAAAACAATTTTAAGTCTCCTTCCTCGGAGCTAGTAGGATCATACTCTTATGCGGATATCAGCAGCCCCAACCATCCCTAATATTTGCCTTGTCTTTATTTTAGTTAGTCGTGTAAGTCTCATTCTCACATATTCCAATGGTGTGTTCATAAGATGAAGCCTTCGTCCGAAATTAGTTTAAACCAACTTACTTTGATCGACGTCGGCTAAATCTCGGCATGCAATACCCAGTATGCGAGTTGTCGGCCATGACACCTGACGCCGAAGGCCCACTGGAAATCGGTGGTCTACAAAATCAAAACATTGGTGTGTAATGGCTTCTCCCCGGCGGAACGTTTTTGCGCTTCGTGAGATTCAGCTCGCCAATTGCGATATATCACCCGAAAGTGCCGTGCGATGTACTTCAGAGATGACAGAAAGTACTAGAGCCTCATTTAGTTCATATACTGTGCATTATTTGGGAGAAATACGACTGAAAGTTGAAGAATCAAAGCAGGAGCTTGCGACTTTGGCCTTTTGGGCTTGGAAATGGAAACTCAACCTTCCCAAAAAACCCACAGGTATGGAGTTATTATACAGATATGTATCTTCTATTTTGTGTTTTTTTTAGACCCAATGTTATTTGTATTGATTTTATTTTGTTATACTGCAATATGCGTATGATTAACTCGGTAAAGAAATCAATTGCTAATCAACATTTTGTAATCTTGGGTGGTGATTTATCCAAATTAATCAAATAATTGGGATATTGTGTCACATTTGGTATTGCTCTGGCCCTTGATTTTTGTTGTGGTCAATGTATTTATTTTTAAAAATTGTATTATCCTGAAGACACATTTGTTCCAGAAATTGAAACCCAGCAACTTGCCAAACAGCCTCTGGACTGTCTTCTTCAGCTTGATGGTGAAGCCTCACTTCCCCATCCACAAAGTCTAACAAACTGGTCGTCCCACAATTTCAGTATGGTAACCTCTACAACTAATTGATTGACACACCAGGTATTTTTTTTGTTTAGTTGCTTTTGATTTCTTATCAGTCATACTTGCTTAGAAATGTTTGTTCATATTTCAACACTACTTACTATTAACCTGTAGTATGAAATGGCCCTTTAATTCACTTACACTGCTAATGAATTATTGCTTCAGTCATTTACAACAAGAATTCTTTGGGTGCATTCAAGGCCTTGGATGCATACAACTATGTTTACTGTGGCTGTGTAGACCAGCTTGGTCTTCACATGACGGCAAGCAAGTTTGAGTTTGTGGCAACAGCTGTCCGTCCATCTCAGCACACCACAATCGCCCCGTATGATGTGTGGGCCCTCATTCACCAAGAAGGATGGGTCAAGGGAGCAAGGTGCTACTGCATGGCTGGGCTTGGGGAAGCAAGCAGTCATAGTTACCACATTTGTGTGACGTGGACATCATGCCAATGACTGTCATTAATATTTATATAAATAACTTTTATGATTCATAGTTATTCATTTGTTGTTTGTCCCTTTAGGACAGATCTTGTCCCCATGAAGCTGCAGAATATCGGCTTCTCAATGCCCCAGTATGGGAAGCGTAACAAGCAACCTAAAGAGATGAAGAATCCCTCTGGGATATTGTAGCTGAGGCTGCACCGAATGCAGTCATTCTAACTGCCATCGACCCAGTTGGACACCAACAGAATTCCATTGGTGAGTTGGTACACTTATGGTTACAGCAAATCAGATCTCATGGAACTATTATATTTATGCATCTCCTTTCTTGAATAATCTAATTAACTGATATTTGTCTGTTCTTCAGCTGATGTTTCAAGTCATGTAGTCATATCAGAGACATCTGAGTATGTAGCCCCTGCCCAAACAATTGCTTTGGTCATTGCTGACAATGCTGATGTGGACCTCATTGCCATCAAGTCCAGCATCAACCCTGCCCAGTCAGACCGGTTGTACCAGTCCACAAAACTTTAGGGGAGATGTGCATTGCATGGAAAATCCTTTTTTAATACTGATAATCTATCAGCTTGTACATTTAATTCATACATTTGGCACATGGCTAAACTTATTGTGTGTGTTACTAATTATTTGTTTGTAGTCAAGGTAATGTTTTTTTCTTCCATACTATGACGGTATGCATAGAACAACTGTCTCGCTTACATTACAAAATATTGTTTATTTCATAAAATGTGTAATCATAGTGAAATATTTACAGGGGGCAAATGATGTAATAAATTACATTGTTTCCATATATTGCGTACTGTTATCAAGTCAAGTTTCAAGGTCACTATCTTGTACTAAAGGAGGGAGATTTGTTTTGGCACAAACAATTGTCATAATATTGTCAAGCTGGCTAATCTGACTCGGGGAGAAAACAGCCTGCTACACTCATAAGTCCTTTATTCGCTCTATTGCTCTCAACGTGAATCCTGAGGCTGGACACTTTTCTGTGGCGTTCGACTTCACATTGGCTAAGCTGTGTCTTTCCTTTGGTGAATGGGGGTATATTGAGCGTGACACATCTGGGGGCCAGAAGATCTGCAATGTCAAAACCCCGGTCTGCCATAATCTGGTCGTGTGGGTCCAACTGATCAAAGAACTCTGCTCCTGTAAACATTTTGAAAAGCAAATGATATAAACGGGTATATGTACATATTATACAGGCAAGCAACAAGTTAAGTTACACAAGACCAATGATACTCCCTTACCTGAGTTTTTTACAAGTGCTTGTCTGAAGCCCGACCACCCCACATCTTACTGAGTGTAAAAACCCGAGAAATGATGCAATAAAACTAAGGTACTACAGGTGAAATAACAACTATTGCATTTAAACAATATTTCATCATTTTGTATGGGACTCTTACCAGGGGGTAACTGCTTTGACAACTTGAGCCTAGATTCATATTCACGGCGAGAGGACAATCTGAACCTGGAAGTATAACATTCAAATTAAGATTCTCAAACAGAAGTAGATTTTAGCTGTATGACATAGCTTTACTGATGTATTACAATAAATCAAACAGTCACCTTGTCTTAAGTATCTTCCATGGGTAACCCATGTTAAGGCATGGTGTTGGATGTTGAAGTGTTGGCATACCTTCTACAAAATGCTTGGAACAAACAACAGTGTGTGGTTTGATAGCTAAGTTCTTCCTGCTAACTGCCTTGACCCATGCCTTGTACCTGGGTAGCGAATCTGCCCCGGGAATTTGAAGAATTTAGGTTTGGAGCCATCCTGGTGTGTAGTTCTTGAGCTTGTGATGCAATCGACAACGCAGCAGTGATTCACCATTGTGATATATACCATAATTATTGAGATTAACCCCTTTATATACCCAGTGGCATGCATGGTTACGAGCGGTGTTGGCATTTGAGCAGATCATAATAAACCGTGAGCGAGAGGCCAGCCTCAATGCATTGACTTTCTGCATGATCAAAGGTATCGACATCTACGAAATGCGTCCTTTAATCCTTCCAAACCGCGACACAGCCGAAATCAAAGACATTACCACACGACGACCTGTCTTCCACCTATTTCACAGCTGTCAAAATCGCGTTCCTCGACCACCGATTTCCGGTTTAGCGATCCAAGATGGCGGAACTCGCCTAGTCGGTATGGGATATTTCCTTAAAGGTGTGCGATTTTCATATACTGAAGGGCTCCCACTTACTACCGGGCCTAGAGTTTGTGCTGTTTCTGGTGCCACCTCTGACTGGTTTCCACATTTATATACCTCTCTGTGTCCATGCAGTTTTGTAATTGGTGGTCTGTATTCACTTAACTTTATGGCAGCAATTACCCCCAAACCTCACAAGGAAACCCAAAGTAAGCCCGGTGCATACACACGCTTTATTGGGCTTAATGAAGTCCAAGAACCCCGCTGTGCAGAGCTGGGGCAAACATGTCGGGTGTTTTGAGTAGGGAAAAGGCAAAGAAGAACAGAGAGATTACGAAAGCTGAATGGAAAAATGAGAGATGGTCAGGAAGGCCGCCAAGGGACCGGCCAATGAAGGAGAAGACGTGGGCGAGAAGAAGAAAGAGGAGGGAAGAACATTACAACAAGCGTAAATGGATAACAAATGTTTAATAGGGGGTCGAAACGATAGCATTGTCTAAAGCAGTATCAAGGCAACAAACCGTGACACAAGGTTTGAGTGACTGAAATGCACTGCTGATGAGCGAACGAGAGAAAGCGCTGATTAAGTCGGAGAACCAACTACCGCGGTGCTGAAGCAGGTCGTAAGACTGCCTGCGCGATAAGCCTCGACGGAGGCCGAATGAAGGGTCGGATTCAACATGAATGCCATAGAAGCCGTTTGAGGTGAGAGGCAAAGTGGATAGTCTGTTGAACTAGTATTGATGGTCCGGGGACAAAGTGCCACCCGCTAAGATGGTCGGCCAGTTTATTATGTATACCGGAGAACCAAAGGCTGGAGTAGATCAACAAACGCTGTATGTAAGGCGAACAGGAACGACTTGAGTTCAAAGCGGTGATACGGCCTCGTTATCCACGACTAACATTAAGCGTTAACGCTCCAATAAAGGCCCCCGTAGCTTAGCGCACACAACTAAGGCCAGAAGTTCTAAGGCGAGCTATACAGTACGATCAAAATCAGTCTGGTGCGTGTGGTAAACAGTACGATCAAAATCGGTTACCAACAAAATCCACCACCACGCTTTGTAGATATGCGGCACACTTTGCAGACAGAGTTGCATTCAGCTTCGTCAAGCAGAACCTCGATGTAATTAGAATAATGCACTTAGAATTAGGTTTCCCTGACCCCATTGATGATAACTGGTCGCTGTCCTCTGAATAGCCAAAGACAAAGGCACCTCTGTTAAGCGTAAGCGCTTGATTCTCCCTGACATCCTCCTCGCCGTTAGATCAAAGCTTGACCTAACGTCCCCGCAAAATAAATGCTTCTGGGCTGCTTGTTTGGTTTTATTCTTCACGATGATCAGAAAGTCCTACGAACATCGCCCCCCTCCCCACACACTTTTACGGCTGCTTTTAAAGCCTTCTTAAGCCTTCAGACGGTGCGATTTCATTGTACATTCTGGCGGCCTAAGCCACGGGGTCGTAGCACAAATTCGCTGGTCCAAAACTATTCAGCACTATCAGCGGGTGTTACAGTGACGCACGTATTCTGCTGCACATGTAACGCCTCACTTCAGGGCCCCGTTCTCATGACAAGGCCCGGTGATAGGGAATGCCCAGCCCCTCTGTTGTACAAGGTTTTTATCTCCGAGCTCCGGGAAATATTGGGCACCATCATCTCCAACCCTGACCTCTACTCGGGTCATAGTATCCGGCGGGGCGGCGCCTCTGGGGCATTGCACCAGGGTCTTCCAGGAGAGGCTATCAAAATTCTAGGCGACTTGAAGAGTTGAGTCTACCACTTCCATCTCTCCTCTGCCTCTCACAGCTAAAACCTCCGTTATTAATAATTTTACAACTAACCTACTCTATTGAATACCATTGGCTCCTTGGGTTATATTTTATAGATTATTCTTTGATATGCCAGTACATAATATTGATGATCATTTTGCACTTACGTTAACGAACTACGATTCTTATGTGATATTGTATAATAAAGTTATAAATTAAAAAGTATCCCTTGCTGCCCACTTACATCTGAAAAAGACCAATATATATACAATTTTTTTTTTAAAAGGGTCACCAATACATATACCATGATTAATGATCTCCAATCATATCTAGACCACCTCGAGGGGCTACAAGGGACCCATCCATAAACTAACGATTCACAATGAAAAAGTACGTTTATTAAGCTTCGCAACTTTGCTGATACTGTGGTCAGTCCCAACGATGCTCTGGTTCGTAACGGCAAGTTAGTTAATTAAATAGCGGCCACTAAATAAACAGATGTGTGACTCGGGCCACATGCTATCGACGAGCGCCCCAGGACGTACGGCCCATGAGGTAGACAATATTGCAGGAAACAGTGGAAGGAGAATGTAGGGACCTGACCTTTCTGTTTGCTTATCATGCCATAAAACTTGTCTTTGAAACAACGCACCCACGCTGACTGATAGGACTGGCCACCATTAACCCAGGGGACTTGAGCAAACGCCCAATGTTGAGCATCGTATTGGATACCCATTACAAAACAAATATCCATTGCTATAGTCGCTGTCAAAAATACGTACCCGGTATACCAGGTCATTGCCCAAAAACCCGACCCACCCATTGATATACCTGTCTTCTAGAAATAACGACCCATTTGAATGCCAAAATGCAAAAAAAACACCAAAACGACCCAAATTAGCGGCATATCACCACTAACCTCCACATAATGAGACACCACCCGCGGTAGAACCTCAATTATTTTGAAGTATTTGCCTCCAGTATTCAATATGTGATTTTTAGCGGTAATTGTTGGATTACGCTTATACATGCACATTAACAATTGAAAGTTTGTAATTTTATGACGAGTCATTGTCGATCTCCTATATTTTTTTACAGCCTGATGAAGAACCAAGGTACGGGGTGAATTTATATATCAACAGAAAACCCGGTGTCACAATTTTTCAGTTTTTTTGTGGTTTTGATGCTGGGAGATGTAGTATGGCAACATAAATTCCCCGACAGCGATGTTTGTTTAGTAAATCAATCATTCAAATTAACACAATTCATGTTGCGTAGCAGAAATTGGATGTTGTGGAAACGTGTACTGTTGGTTGTCAAAAAAACCATAGAACCCACTGGGATTTGCATTGGCCTGCCGGCCGCTAGCTTTTATGTATACATAGAAGATAGTGGCCGGCAGGCCAATGCAAATCCCTGTGCTAGAACCTACAACCTTGAGTTCCCTCGAGCACTGCACCGAAAATCTCTGTGGGAATATACATCCAGGACGTAACTCAATAATTAGGCGTTAATGATGATCATCGCTCATTCTCCGGCAAATTTTCTCAAACTGATTTTGATTTAGCGGCACATTAGAAACTCACACAGAAGGGCTTTCTTCCGAGCTTCCCCGATAAGCTCCATTCATGTTTGTTTATGTTTGACGCGCGCTGCTTGTTATCGCCCTGAGGCCATAGGTCAAAACCGGGCAGAATCGCATGCGCTCCGTTAGCTATTGCAGAGATGTTATGTTAGCGAAGCGTCAAACATATCTGCCATGGACAGTGACCCTAGCCTTGAGGTCATCCGCGTCAAAAGTTAAATCGTCTTGGATCACCACGTAAACAGGGACAAATAGTTGTCCTGAACCTGGTATCATGGGATGACATTAGGGCCCGACATTCCCGTCGCGCCGCTATTCCTCGCCAGCTGCCAGACATAGCCCGCCTAATCTAAACAATAGGCCTCTAGAGGTAGATCGTCACGCAGTCGCTTAAGTACCTGATCATAATGATTGTGCTATTGAGTCTTTAATAGCTAGTAATTAGCCCCTTCCTTTCTCGTGTTTATCGCCCGCTGGCGCTCTCTCCGTTCGCCATCCTCGTGCGCCCTTTTCCTGTCTCAGCTCATCTCCCGCAGGGTTTACGACCTCCATCGTCGTAAATACCCGCGCGCTCTTTCTCGAGATCACACTCAGCTGTGCCTGGACTCGGCTGTCCTTCTTGGTCCCTCCCACTTACCTCCTATTTAAAACCCTTTCGTTTATGCCTTGTTGTTTTTCTTCTCTTTGCCTCTTCCTTACTCCTGACACCCAGGCATTCCGGTCTTCCAGGCCAGCTTCCATTTATCTTCCTCGCTTTTGCATATTAATGCGTAATCGGATTCGATATTGCTTGTTCACCTAGCTAATGTTTTTAATGATGTCACGCCATTTAATGTTTCCCCAGCTCTGCGCAGCGGGGTTCTTGGAATTCCTTCAGCCCAATTAAGCGTGTGTATGCACCGGCCTTCCATTCGGTTTCCGTGGCAGTTTTAGGGATAATTATGAGATAAACCAACAACCAGACAGTCGACTAGTGGATGAACAATCTGTTGAAGGGATACACATCCTTTAACATATACAAAGAGGGCGTTCCCGTCTATGCCGATCATCTTTTCCTTAGTTTTTCTACAGCATGACGCATATATAACTTCTATTTCATTGCGGCTGCAGGAAGTCTTCTCTCAAATCAGCTATCGAGAGGGAGCAGCCACACGCAGCAGCTTCGCTAACCGATAACATCACGCGACCAGGGCGGCGAATGTTGCCATCGGGGACATTTAAACAGCTATTTCAGAATGTGTTTGAAATTATTATTTACTATTATGCAGAAGAAAGCCGCAACGCTACCAATGTGTTTGTAGTGCGATTTCGGAGCTGCGGCAATCGCTGAGTGTGGGCCATGACCACGACATTTCCCGTTCGTTTGACTCGACAAAGCGTGCTCGTTTGTAAATCCGCCATGCGGGAATTTGGAGTGGCTAAATCGGCGAACGATAGTTACATTTTTCTGTCTACTGACGAAAATGCTTGTAGAGTCGCGTTTACAGTTAATGTGTGTACAGTTCTGCTTATAGGAATAGCAATCTGGGGTAATCAAATGACAGTGCTATACTTGCTTGTTGATAGACACTGGCTGTCTTAACAGTCGCCTGGTTGCAGGGGTATATATTTCACTCGCCACCATACAGGATAATGTTATTGTGAATATATGATCTGCAGCATCCCAGCGCACGACGTTCAGCTAGACTACCTGGAACAAGTGTCGTCTCATTGACCTGACGTAATTTTCGAAGTAGCCATTGATGTCACCTTCGTCATTCGCGGGTGGTGTCGTAAATACGTCCGATGTGTACATCCACATCATCCATAACCTACATAAATTGTATCCCGGAAATCGTATGTTATTGATCTTCGCGACGCATACATGGCTTATAATATTGCTGGCCAGGTCTCCCCCATGAGCTCTATTCAATTTCGCCTGAGCCTGATTTCTCTGAAAGCCGCTACTAGCCTAACCTCGTTCATATCCCCTTTAGGCCTCATGTCTCGAATAATCACTGCGCACACATTTGGGATCTAGAGGGCACTAGAGTTGGTACACTAGAGGGGATTGGACGACCATTTAGGGATTCGACACAATAGGAACATCCTAGAATTATATCCGAGCAGGACCATGCATGGGACATAAATGCGTAAGAAGAGGTGGCTGGAAAACCACGACTGGAAGACGGGGTTTCGGAACAGCATGTTGAATCCATAGCAGGTAGTTTGGGAGAAACGACAAAAAAGCGAATCGACGCGTAAAAACGCAATTCTAGAAGCCGTCGATGATGTAGTTTTGATAGATGCCTAGAATCTATCCAAATATAAAGGACGGTTGCGTGGTATATATCAAAGCACGCCGTATATGTTCAAAGTCTTTATGAATTGTCTAAGATCCTTGGTTTTATTAGAGAAATTGGACCACATGACAGATTTTATAAAAAAAACACATGAATCAATTGAATTAAAATTAATGGGTTGAATCTTAGTTTCTTTTAATCCTTGATTTCTTCTTATCTCTTCGTTTTCGTATTTTCCCCCACACGGCGAGCTGATAAACCCTACAGGGCTACATAGTGATGTCGTCATAATCCCATCCGACCCTACGTCGCGCCAGCAAAAAGGTGCCAAGATCTACATTCTTGGTTTTACTTCTTTGTCAACAAACGGACTTGAGGGCTTGAAAGTATTTGCGACCAAATTAATTGTAGCGAGCCTGCGCGATTGTATGCTCAAGAGCGGGCTGGTAAAGAAAACGCAATCCAATGTAATGGAATATACTGTAAAAAAACAGGGGGCTATCTAGCGGAACCCTAACATACCAAACATTAATGGCTGTGTGTCCCGACCCTCCCCCTCAAGTTGGAATATTTCGCATGAGGCTTTATTGTATCGCATGCGTATTTGTAACTGTTAATAGCTCCTTGTGGTTTGAGAATGATGGAAGGCCTAAACTTTGAATTTGGGTTTTATAATACTACTGTGTGTGAACACAGTGACCTTGTCCATGGCCTGTCTGCATCAAGCTCATTAAAATACTTTGACTGGGTACGACTGACTTATCATTTATAGGAAGCATCGTTGGTTGATGCTGCTGTCCTCTGTCGGTGTTGGATGCTCTATGTAGCACATCCTGGGAATTTTATGGCCAGATAAAAGCTTTAGAAACTCGTCCGTGGGATGCGCTAATTCAAACGAGGACAAGGGAGGAGTGATATCAGGACGGGGCTGGGCAATTCAGGTGTCCCGTGTCGATTATTGTCCGCACGATGGATCGACAATCACCGGCTGTATAAAAATGGAATAGTCAAATATAGGTTCCGAAGACGGTATCCCATATATGAGGTCAATAGTCTGTCGGAAACATGCGGTTTAATAAAGCCACAGACCTATGTGATTACTCCAAATGCACGCGTTTGAGGGACTTGTGATATTTAATGATATTTCATGGTTGCGGAGTGGGTAAAACCCATTGTACAGAGGGAAGGTAACACATGAAAAATGTATAGCAAGTTATGAACAAATGAAGATAACCGAGTACAAACTAAGATGATAAATATGAAACAATAATATATCTGAGTACGATTAGTTAACCCCGAAGACGGCCTTCTGAAACAAGTTTGAGAGTGCAAACAGCCCCTCGCATGGTGAGACAAGTGATCCCCTCCCACCTCAGCCCAAGAACAGCAGTCCTGCCTATAGGGCTATATCAAGAGAGAGAAGCAGAGTGTGAGACTCGGTGACCTTTTTGTTGCATTAATATTAATTATATAGTCCCTTGTCTTGCTAAGAAGATATTGTACATTTCGACCATGGAGCCAATTGTGTATAAATGTGATGATTCAGAAGATTGATATAGCTGATACATTCAACGAAGACAAGGAGTGGTTGTGGCCAATGAACAATTATTATGCATATAATATTGAATAGACCAAAGTGGTTTGTTTGTTTTGTGCATAAATTGTATCCAAATAGCACCGATATAATTAGTTTCTTTACTGATATACAGATTTTGGAAGCAGCTATGGCTAGATATGACGATGATATGGTTGAAAAATATATATGTCACTGGATGTTCGAGGGATGCCTGTCAGATAGCTGAACCTGAACAAACTCTTGGTACTGAAGACAATTCTGCGCATCCTTCTGACGCCATTGATGACTGCACCCAACTGTCACCAATCTGTCACATTACCAATATTTGACCCTGAATGCAGGCACATGCATTATTTTGACAGCACAGACTGGTGAAGAAACTTATCTTCTGCCCGAGATGTTCCCAGCACCACGGAATAAACTATCTGTGTGATGTATACCTGTAACACCTTTAAAATAACAATGTTGATTTATCCATGTTCAAATGGTTTTCATGGGTTACAATAAATTTAATGAAATTGTTAAAAATGACTGTAAGCCTTTGTACAGATGTATGCGTTAGTAAAATAATAATTAAAATCCTACACCTGTGTACATCATTATCTGAAATGTTGTCTGTAGAAGAAATATGCCACTTGCAAGGTCCATGTGATCACACAGATTAATCTGAAACCTGGGAGGTAATGACTGGAGGAATCTCCACACAGCATCCACCTCTGCCATTAGTTTATAGTAGCTACATAGACACCTGTAACACGATGTTGTTATGAGGATATTAATGTATGTCATTAGTGATGACATATAGTATGGCAAATATATTTTAGCTGTGTACATTCATTTCCTCAAGTCAAGTTATGCCTTCATTTATGCCTTCACTTATAGGCTAACTGATATTCCTACGATAAAACAACTGCTGTACTCGCTCTCCTATATATGTTCAAGCTCAACATCAATCTTCTTTATAAAATATATTAATTAACCTTTAATAAGGCCTACTTAATATTCATGTGCATCTCTATTAACAGCAGCTAAGC